>OU898284.1:40942162-41257580 GCA_918026665.1 Diabrotica balteata
TATAATCTTTTTTAACAATGTCGGTTCAAAACAGAAATAACGTAGTTGTTTCTGTTTTGAACTGAATGTCACGCGCTGTCTGACATCTGTTAGGAAATAAGTTAAATTATTTCAGTTTTGAACCAGCCTGTGTCACGTTTCTTTTAGGTTATGTCAGTTTGAAAGTAATTGTTAACCTTTATGTTTTTAATTATTTAGAACAATATTAGTTCCGTTATTTTGTGTATTTTCGTAAGTTTTATAAGTATTACAATGTTGCCTATAGGTAGAGGTAAAAGAATGGCATTATTGGCAGTTGGCGAACTAAATAGTAGTGATGAAAATGAACCATTAAACCAAATAGTGGATGAAGTAACTTTTCAGAAAGAGGTAAGCCGGTTAGCTGTAGTAAACTAGTAGCATTCTGTTTTGATAATAGGTACATAAAAAGTTTTTCAAATTGTTTTAGGGTACTACTAAAAACCTTAATACGGATAATATAGTAGTAGAAATTAACGTTGATGGTAATGTTGGATATAATGACCAAAGTAATAATAGCAGTGGCTATCCATCCGTTCTCCTTGCAATACCTGAATTTCCATCGAGAGAAATATTTGTACACGACCAAGTAAGGAATTTGTTCTAAAAAGCGTTAAAAAACATATTCATTATTACATTAACTTTTTTTAGGTACAAAATTGCAATATTATTAAAGAGATAAATGGTAGTGTTACTGTGGAATTAGATAGTAATGAAAATGCGCTTGATTTGTTGATAAACACTCAGGAACCAGCTGCAATTTTTGAAGAAAATATTAATGAAGACTCTGCTGACAAAAGCCAAGAGAAAACCTATTTAAACTTATCAACTTTCTACCCGGTAAGCAAAAAAAAATTAATTGAATATTTTAGTATAATTTAGCTTTTTTATTATTATTTTAGAGAGAAAATGACGATGAGGAAATAAATTCTAGTGTTGGTGATGAAAGCAAAGATAAAGATTATATTGTACCCGACACTTATGGAGCAAATACCAGTTCTAGTGACAATGAAGCTGAGAACTATCACGAAAAAGTTGCTGAAACAGAAGAAATGGTTGAAGAAACTGAACTGAGTGAGAAAATTCTCACAAAAAAAAGATCTAGAAATCCAGACAATTGGGAGAAGAATGTGTTAAAGAAAAAAAGAAATCTAGGAAAAAGTTTCACAACAAAAAAAGGTAAAATAATTGCAGCAAGAAGTGTTCAATCAGCTTGTGGGCCCAAATGCAGATTCAAATGCAGCGAAAAAATTAATAACGAAATACGTCAAGAAATACACAACAGTTTTTGGAAAATGGGCAATATTAATGACCAAAGAGAGTTTATTTTAAGGCACATGTCTGAGTTAAAAACAAAATACCAAAAAAAGCTGCCTGAACGAAAAAGGTCATACAATTTCGTTTATACATTTTCTATCAATGGAAATAAAATCGTAGTTTGTAAGACATTTTTTATGGGTACACTAAACGTTAGTTCAAAAATGATTTTTACCGTTACGAAAAAAAAATCTCAGGATGGATTTCTGGAAAAGGATAAACGTGGCAAACATGGACACATGGGAAGGGCTATTAATCCACAGATAAAAGCCGACATACGTGAACACATAAACTCATTTCCCTTAATAGAATCACATTTCTGTCGTTCAAGAACTGCCAAAAAATATATCGATGGAAGTCTTAACCTGTCCACTATGTACAGATTATATAAAGAACAATGTGAAATACTACAAAAACCTTATGGAAAGTATAACATGTACTCCACAATTTTTTCTACAGAATTCAATATAAGTTTTTTTCAACCAAAAAAGGACCAATGTGCCCTATGTCATAGCTTTAATACCGCTACGGGAGAAGAGAAAGAAAATTTAAAAATGAACTACGAAAATCATCAATTAGAAAAAGAGGCAAGTAGAAAAGAAAAAGCTGAAGATGTGTCAAAAGCTGTTTCCTCGACTGATCAAATAGTTGCGGTTTATGACTTACAGTCTGTATTAAGTGTACCTTGTGGAGAGGTTTCACATTTTTTTTATAAAAGTCGTTTATCTTGTTATAACCTCACCGTGTATGACATTGGACAAAAAAAGGGTTTCTGCTATTTTTGGAACCAGACCATTGCTCAACGAGGTGCAAATGAAATAGGAAGTTGTGTATATTATTTTCTAAAAGAGCAAAATGAGAACCAGGTAAAAGATATTACTTTTTACAGTGATAATTGCAGTGGGCAAAATAAAAATAAATTTATTATTGCAATGTACATGTACTGTGTGCAGTCTATGACAAAAATTGAATCCATTACACACAAATTTTTAATAGCTGGGCATACCCAAAACGAAGGGGACAATATGCATTCCTTAATAGAAAGGGAGAAAAAAAGAAAGCTTAAGGCCAGCCCGATTTATGTGCCTGCTCAATGGAGTACTATAATAGAATTAGCCAAAAAGACCGGCCATCCTTATAAAATTAAAGACATGACGACTGAGGAATTTCTGGACCTAAAAAAACTGACATCCTCTTTGGGAAACAATTATAATATAAACGAACAACTAGAAAAAGTTCTGTGGACTGACATTAAAATTGTTATGGTCAAAAAAAATAACCCTTATATTCTTTTTTACAAGACATCTTATTCTGATGCTGAATACAAATCAATCAATATAAAATTTAAGTCTCCAAGAAATAAATCAGTACCTAGTTTATCTCAACTTTATACCGGACCTATTCTTATTCCATCTAACCTTAAGAAAGGATTACTAGAACTTTGTGAGCTCAAAGCTATTCCTAAGGTACACTGGGATTTCTACAGAAATTTGTTGGAGCAGGAAAATACAAAAAAACACAAAAAAAATATTCCACCAAATAATGATAGTGATTGTGACGAGTGTGAAAAAGTGAAAGATATCTAGTATTTAATTTTAATTATGTTTAAAATTGGAATAAAATGTTTAAGTTATACTATTTTTTATTTCCTAGTTTAGAAACAACATCAATTTTTTTCCATTTTTTATTTCAAAACAGAACTAACATGAAATTTAAAAGATTTGTTTTTTTTTCTTTTAATTAGGTAGAAAGGAAATAAAAAACACACTTATGATGTAACCATCTACTAAAACCACATTAGAATTGCAAAAAATACTAGTCTTCAAATAATTGGTTATCTCAATAAAACGTGGTCGTAGCTGAGCGATTTTAGTTATTAGCCATTTTCTCAAAAGTAGTTATTTTAAATTGTTTCCGTTTTGAACTTGGGTAACGATTTGAGATGTGGTACTATAGAAGGATTTTGAAAATACTATGGACCAACGAGTTACAAATTCAGAAGTGTTAAGAAGGTTACAAAAGAATTGCGAGGTCATAAAGCGCATCATAACAAAAAATCATCTTTCTCTTCAATACTGACCCCCCAGGGGGAGTGTAGTGGTCGACGTGATGTCGTGTATTGTCCGTCTCCAGAGATCTCTGTCTCTGGTCATTTCTTTTAATTCATGCATAGGTCTTTGGCATATTCCTGTAATTTGATCTATCCATCTTCTTAGGGTAGAAGATGGATAGATCAAATTAGATAGTTCTTTTGTGTAGTCTATCCACTATCATGATCTTTGTCTTAGATATGTTTAATTGCAGACCAAATATTTGACTTTCGTTTTCGATCAGTCGTATCAGTTCCATCAGCTCTGCTTGACTATTTGCAAGAAGGGCTGTGTCATCTGCGAAACGTAGGTTGTTGCAATGACCATTTATTGAGATGCCCTTTTCCCATCCTTCAAGTGTTCTTCGCATAATATACTCTCCATATATGTTAAATAATTGTGGAGATAGTATACATCCATGTCTGACACCCCGTTCTGGATGAAACTCGTTCGAAAGTGTGTCAAGTACTTTAACTGATCCAGTAGTGTGTTCATATAGTTCAGTTATAAGCGTAATTAGATGTTTTGGTACGCCGACTTCTTTTAGTATTCGCCATAAGTGTCTCCACTTGACCCTGTCGAACGCTTTACGGTAATCTATAAAACAGTTGTATAGTGGGATGTTGAATTCCCTAGATTTCTCGATTATCTGTCTTATATTCAGCAGGTGTTCTCGAGTGCCTCTACCTTTGGTAAATCCAGTTTGCTCTTGTGGAATTTCTCTTTGAAGGAATGTTTTTAGTCTCTCATTGATTATATGTAGCATTATCTTGCGGGCATGGGATATAAGTGAGATAGTTCTATAATTGTCGCATTTATGGAAGCTGCCTTTTTTATGTATGGTCGTTATTGTAGATTTTGTCCAGTCTTCAGGCCATTGTTTGGAATGCCATATTTGGTTACCGAGTAGATGAAGTAACTTTACGCCAGTTTCTTCTGTGGCTTTAAGCATTTCTGCTGTTATCATATCTGGACCTGGTGCTTTGTTATATTTGAGCTTGTTGATAGCCTGTCTTACTTCACTTTCGAGTATATCAGGTTCTTCCTCCACCTCGTCAGAGATTAATGCTCATATTTCAAGGTAAAATCAAGGGTAAAAGATCCATAGGAATACGAAGAATTTCCTGGCTAAGAAACATAAGAGAGTGGTATAGTTGCAGCTCAGTAGATCTTTTTAGAGCAGCCGCCAATAAGGTATGGATAGCTGTGATGATAATCAACCTCCGGTAGGAGAAGGAACTACGAGAAGAAGAAGTACAATCTAAATAAACATATCAGTATACAGTTATTTTCTAGTTTAAATTACTTTTAACACTTACTTAAAACGTAGTTTTTTACTTTCTGGATATCCAACTATCAACAATAATGGAGAAAGAATCATTAACATGGAAAAAACAATTTTATTTAAAAGTACAATATACATTCTTCTGGATCTACCTTTATTCAAGAACAAATCATTGATTTCTTTATAAAACGACAAACAATGAGAGAAGGGATAAGCAATGTTATAGTTACAAGTTGAGCTAATTATGGAGCAGATCACAAATTAGTGCTATATGACATGATCTTGTGATCATGTCTTGTGATCTTGGCATGTCTCGTATCATTATGATTATCATGTAACCTCTTCTGTCCACTGCTAGACATAGGTCTTTACCATTCAGTACCATACAGTCTGCGCGTCTTGTTGCCATTTCTTGAATATTTGTTCCATGCCGTCGAAGACAAAACCTGTAAAATGGAAAATTGGCTGCGTTATAAAGTATACTTGATAAAATAACAGAGTGTTTTTTTTTGTGTTAATAGAATAACCAGATAAAAATGGATATAGAAGAAGAGTACACCAGAATCACTGACGCTATACATTAAGCTGCTAAGGAAATAATTGGCATAGAAGAAAAGAGTAAAAAAAGCAATCCATTATGGAGTAAACACTAAATAAAAATAAAACACAAGATCAAAAAAATAATCATTTAATGTGGCAATAACATTGCATTAATATAGAAAACTGAATATGAGGTTCGCAGTATACTGAAGTATAAGGAATTATATTAATTAAAAAAAAAATAAAACGAACCATGCAGAAGAGAGAATCAGCGTTATTCCAAATAAAGATTGATAATCTCATTATAAAAATCTGTTGAGAGAACGTAGAAGTAATAAGACATAATCGCAGAATCTGTTCGTGTATTATGTTGGCCAGGAAATATCTACAGACGAAGTATCTTCTTCTTCTTACGGTGCCTATCCGTTCCGGATGTTGGCGATCAACATGGCTATCCTAACCTTACTTGCTGCTATTCTGAATAGTCCGGTTGTCGATGTATTAAACCACTTTCTCAGGTTTTGAAGCCAAGATATTCTTCTTCTCCTGCTCCTCTCTTTCCAAATACCTTGCCCTGAAGAATGAGTTGCAACAAGCCGTATCTCTGTTCATTCCTCATAACATGGCCAAATATTCTAGTTTGCGCTCTTTGATGGTGTTAATAATCTCGCATTCCTTGCCCATTCTACGTAGGACCTCAACATTAGTCACACGATCCACCCATGAAACTTTTAAAACATGTCTGTAACACCACGTCTCGAATGCCTCGAGTTTTCTTAAAGAAGCTTTGGAAAGTGTACAGGCCTCTACTCTGTATAATAACATAGAAAATACATAACATCTAATGAGAAAGAATTTGGTAGCAAGTGGTAAATCGTGACTTCTGAAAAGAGACTTCATCATTATGAACGCTGATCTCGCTTTTCCTATGCGTTGTTTTATTTCACTGGAGTGATCCCAGTGGCTGTTAATGTTGGTACCAAGGTATGTGTAGCTGTCCACTCTGTCAATTGGATGTTGGTTAACCAAAAGCTGTTTATTTAATATTTCGCGCTTACTGACTACCATGTACTTTGTTTTCTTCGTATTAAGATTAAGTCCGTGTTCTTTACTTATATCTGATATACGCGACATTATTCTTTATAAATCGTCCAGACTATCTGCAAAAACCTTTTTGCCAATTAACCAATTAAAACTACAGCTTTAATTGCTGCAAAAAATGGTAGAGTTCCAGGACCAGGCGCAATGACGAAAATAATAAAATATGGAGGTGACCAATTAATAGAACATTTAACCAGATCACTTAATAGTGAAAGAGGGCAAAACTGTTAGGAGCGCTATCTGGCAAATTCGGCAGACTTCTTCTTCTTAACATGCCATACACCAAAGTGCGTAGGCGACTATCTCATTACTAGAATTCTGTTCTTGGCGGCGTGACACAGCTCACCTGTATTGTGTATTCCTGTCCATTCTTTAATATTCCTTAACCAGGATAATTGTTTGCGGCCGGCTCCTCTCCTACCTTCGATCTTCCCTTGTAGGATTAACTGTGGTATTTCATATTTTGCTCCTCTCAATATGTGCCCAAGGTAACCAATCTTGCGTTTTTTAATTAATTCAAAGAGTTCTCTTTCCACGCCGGCTCTATTAAGGACGTCATCGTTTCGAACTCTATCCACCCAAGGTATGCGCATCATTCTTCTCAATGACCACATTTCAAATGCTTCAAGTTTGTTGATAGATGTTTTTTTCAAAGTCCACGTTTCCATGCCATAAAGCAAGATGGACCATATGTAGCACTTGACCATTCTGTAGCGTATTTCGAAGTTTAGGTGTTGATTACATAGGAGCGGTCTGAATTTCACAAAAGCTTGTCTTGCCATTTGTATTCGGGTTTTTATCTCGTGTTGTGGATCCGATTGGTCATTGATTGTGGTGCCAAGGTATTTAAAAGTTTTCACGCGATTTATACGATTGTCACCTATGCATATTATCGGGTTTTCTGGAGGGTTTCTGCTAATGACCATATATTTCGTTTTCAAAATGTTGATTTTGAGGCCATATTTTTTACCTATGCTATTCACCATATCAAGTAATAACTGCTGATCTTCCAAATTATCAGTTATAATCACTGTGTCGTCCGCATAGCGTAGGTTGCTAATTGGTATGCCGTTCACCTTAATGCCTAATTCCGTATCTTCTAATGCTTCCGCAAATATATTTTCAACATATAAATTAAAAAGCATCGGAGAGAGTATGCAGCCTTGGCGGACACCTTTCCGGATTTCAAATTCATCCGTATATTGGTCTTGATCAATCCTCACTTTGCCATTTGGTTCCAGTATAGATTCTGAATAATTCTGATCTCCTTCTGGTCAATGTTGGCCCTATGTAGTAGTTCCATCATGATATCATGTTTAACATTGTCAAATGCCTTCTCGTAGTCGATGAAGGTGAGGTAGACATCTTTTCGTTGATCTAAGCAGTTTTGTATTAAGGTGTTCAAACATAAAATTGCCTCTCTTGTTCCTAGTCCTCCCTTAAAACCGAATTGTGTTGACCCGCTAAGTTCTTCTAGTATTGTACATTTTGAGTGTAATATCCTAAGGAAGAGTTTCAACAAGTGACTCATTAAACTGATTAAGCGGTGTTCATTGCATTTTGTGGCATTAGCTGTTTTTGGGATCATCACAAAGGATGACTGCAGCCATTCTCGCGGAAAGTAACCAGTATCATAAACTCTATTGAACAGCCTTACCAAGATTTCGATATTCTCCTTGTGTAGTAGTTTTATTGCTTCTATATTAATTTCATCTGGACTTGTTGCTTAATACATCTTTGTGGTTTTAACTGCATATTCTATTTCACTTCGCATTATTGATGGCCCTGATAAGTTTTCGGAAGGAAGTTTGCGCGTTGGTTGTGTTGGTCTTTCGTCATTAAATCCACGTGCAGCTTTCTGCGTATTCTTTCCACGCCATTGCTATCTCCTCTTCTGACTCTATGTATTCGTTTCTGTCGTTGCGTATTCTTGTTCTGTGGTGGCTTTTGTGTATATTCGATATTTCTTTGATCTTCTTATGTAGTCCAAAACTATCTCCTTTTTCCTGCAATTGTTCTATTTCGTTGCACCTTTCCACCATCCAACGTTCTTTTGCTTTCTTAATTTCCTGACGGATTTCTTTGTGTATCTGTTTGTATTTGTCGGCAGTAGGTACTCACAAAACTCTTCTGAACATATACAATACCTATATAAGGCCGATAGTTGAGTACAAGGCGATTCTTTATTATTTGCTTAACAACCTCTATCTAAGCAAAAACTCCTTAAGAATATCATGAGGAAACAAGCAAACTATCCATCGGCTTTATTCCACTAAATCTCTGATATTCCCACAATAGAGAACAGAATCCGATCAGAATCTCTCGACAAGAGATACGTCTTACGTAAAATAGGAAGCTCTAATATCAGAAATAAGGAGAAAGATCAGAGATGCAAAGGAAGGATGGTGTAGTGATAGATGCAAAGAGATTGAACAGTTGGTAGAGAAAAATGATTACTTAAACCTTCATAAAAAAATTAGGGAAATAACAGGCACTAATATTAAAAAACATCAAATATACTGATGGATAAAACGGCAAAATAATTATAGACGTCGGTGAAAAGCTTAAAAGATGGTAGGAATATATTCAAGCGCTATTTAAAGACGAACGGACTGAGATAGTCCTAGAGCAGGAAAAGTTCGTTAACGGCCCAGACATGACAGAAGATGAGCTTTAGAGGCGATAAAGCGAACAAAGAACAACAATGCAACAAGTCCTAAAATACTTGTAGCCATAATACGGTTAATACAAGAACAGCAAATTCGAATATTGGTCGACTTATTCAATACGATATACAATACACAAATCATTCCCAGAGATTGGCTGATGTCAACATTCATAACACTACAAAAAAAAACAAATGCAAAAGAATGCCAAGACCATCGGATAATAAGTTTAATGAGTCATACGCTCAAAATATTTTGAAAAAATTATACACCGGAGAATACACAACAAACCTAAGCACGACATAAGTGACACATAATTTTGATTTAGAAATGCACTGGGTTCGCTGTGAATGTACTTGTGCAATGGTGCATGGATGTTAATCAGCCAGTATATTGGTGTTTCTTGATTGAACAAAGCCTTCGATAAGGTCAGACATAACCGTCTTATTAAATTACTTAAAAAAAAAAACAGATATGAGAGCCATTAGGATCATTAGCGTTATCTATTATAATCAGATCGCTGTCGTAAAAGAGATCAACGTCTTTTAAAATGAGACACAGATTGAGATGGGCACCAGGCAGGGCTGTGTCCTGTCTCCTATTTTATTCAATTTGTGTTAAGACAAAATAATCCAGTAAGCACTAGAAGAACTTGGGAACTAAACCATGGGAATAAAAGTAAATGGCCAACTAATCAATAATTAAATATACAATTTGTCGACGACACTATTTTACTAGCGAAATTTCTTGAGGATTTTCAACAAATGGTTGACAGAGTGGTCGAAGTCAGTGAAGTAAACGGACTGTCCCCAAACACAAAAAAGACACAATTTATGGTAATTAAAAAAGCCCAACATTGCCAAGAAAACAAAATACATGAAGAACAAATTAAAAAAATTGAAAAATATAAATATCTGGGTACAATATTTAACGAAAATAATGAGAACCCAGAAGAAATTAAGGCAAGAATAGGAGAGGCAAGAAATTATTTAAACATACTGAAAAAAAGCTACTCTACAGCAGGGACATCTCAATTTCTTTAAAGATAAGACTTCTGAGATGCTACGTGTTCTCCGTATTATTTTATGGGTTGAAGTCTTGGACATTAAAGAAATATGTTTCGGACAGATTAGAAGCTTTCAAGTTATGGACCGACAGAGGGATATTAAGAATAAGTTGGGTGGATAGACTCACGAATTTCGAGGTGTTGAGAAGAATGGGAAAAGGTTTTAAATACAATTAAAGTCAGAAAACTAGAATATCTTAGACATGTCATGAGGGGTGAGCATTATAACTTCTGCGATTAATAATGCAAGGGAGAATACAGGGTAGAAGGAGTCGTCGCGGAATAAGACGCATCTCCTGATTAAACAATTTATTTTAGTTTTATTTAGGTGAAACATCACGGCCATTAAATATTAAAATAAGTGAACATCATTCTTATATTAAAAATAGAGAATTTGATAGATCTCTAATATGGAAACACGCATGAGATAATGAACATAGGATTCAATGGAATAATTCAAATGTAGTCCTAAAAGAAACGGATGGTAAAAAAAGAAAAATCAAAGAAGCGGCTCTAATTATGCTAAATGAGACCAATTGTGTCGCAAATTCCTCGGCAGAATGTAGTAGGATCTGGTTACCAATATTGAAAGAGGAAGTTATTAATAAGAAAATACCAGTATTAGTAAGTCAGTAACATATAGAGGATACATCATTTATGTTTTTTAAATAACGAAACATATAAAATCAGAATTTGGTGTTTATTGAAGGTAAACTAAATGCACGACCAAATACTTACCATGTCGGGATAGTATTATGAGGTTTTTTTCCTGGTTTTTCCCTCATAATTTACTATGGAATCACTAACAGGAGAATTTTACTGTCATCATGTCATGTGTTTGTCTTTTTAAAGACGAATTACATGCTATGATTTTTTTCTGACGGATATTCTCAAGTTAAAGTTGATTTCATGTAATCGAATGAACTATCTTATAAGTAAAGTCGTCCCAGGAGCGCAACTCAACAATATTGGCAATATCATTTTAAAGTCGTCTACTTTAAAATGCATAATTATGTCTGAATTGTCAATATAAATGAGTCAGATAAAATTAAATTATTAGAAGAATTTTTCACTAAGTAACAAAAAACAAAATTTGTTTAATTTACTGTTTGTATTTTGAGAACGATTTCCGAAGTGGAAATTGAAACGTCAATAAACGTATTTTTACCTTTAATTGTGGCTTATTCCCAGTTAAATAGTAATTAATTTAAAATGTCACAAGAAAATAGTTTCAGAACAATTTTATTATTGTTTGTCTGGTGTTTATTACTAATTAGCTTTTTTAATACAATTATGGAACTGGGACAAATGCAAAACGAAACATGAAATGCAGAAACAATGTATTCATATTTGTTAATAAAAAAAGGAAATGTTTCAGAATGCACACACTACAAAACCATAAAACTACTTGGAAATAAGAGACTAATTTATAGACGAATACGAGATATGGAACATGAAAAATAGCTTATGATACGCTATAAACATATTAAAAAATCGCGCATGAAAAATAACAATTATACCATAGTAGCACTTAGCATTTAAAATGTAATAATAAAATCGTTAGCCTCGGCAAATTTATAGTGCTCGTATAAAAGTACTGGCCTTTCTAATAAGACAACACACAAATTTTCACACTGGCATAGCGGAGGTGCGAGGAAATTTGAATAACGATTGTTATCATCAGCAGCCACTTGCAGTATTAAACAGTAGCGTAGAAGCAAATCAAAACAAAAGGTTTCTAAAATTTAAATTATTCTAGACCGGATTGTTTTATCTTTGGTATTTCAATTATTAATGTTCATATTAACTGTACCTTAAAAAACTAACAAACAGAAGGCGATATTTCATAGAGCAGTGGTCGCCAACCTGTCGATTGCGTGCTACCGGTAGCTCGCGGAGGCAATTCTGGTAGCTCTCACAACGATTTTAATTTAAAAAAATACAAACTGCAAAAATCAGAGAAGCTTCCGAAAATTCCACAAAAAAATCTAATTGTCATAATATTAAACATAAACAGCGGCAACGTTGCGGTGAGCGATCTGCCCCTGACGCCGTTAAGCTAGAATCGTCTATTTATAGAACCGACAGCCGGACCAGCGCGTTAGTGTTCGAGAACGATCTGGATTGCTTTGAACGGGATAAATACGCACGGCGCGGCGACATTGCGCTTAGTTTAAAACTGAACGCGTAACCAACGTCCAGCGGTTGGGTTAGTAGAGAACAACAAAAATAATATTATGGCAAGCAGTTGTAAGAAGGTAAAGACATACCACTTTCATTCGGAATGGGAAGAACAATACTTTTTTACAGAAGTTAAAGATAAAAATGTGTGTTTGTTATGTAATACTTCGGTCTCCGTTGCTAAAAAAGGAAATATTGAGAGACATCATAAAACTGTACATTCTAATTTTGAAAAATCATTCCCACTACATTCTGCCGCCAGAAAGGAGAAACTGAAACAGTTAAAAAAGTTAATTGGACAACAATCAATATTTTTAAGAACAGTCGACAAAAATAAGGCTGCAACTGAAGCATCGTACCGTGTGTCCCAGATAATTGCACAAAAAAAGAAACCTTATGAAGACGGGGAAATGATAAAACAGGCGTTTTTAGAAGCTGCTGATTCGTTATTTGCCAACTTTAGAAATAAAGACGAGATAGTTTCAGCTATAAAATCTATGCAACTTTCTGCTAATACAGTGATGAGACGTGTAGAAGTAATGAGCAATGATATTTTTTTACAGTTAAGAACTGACTTAGATAACTGTGTTTATTTTTCACTTCAACTGGATGAATCAACAGATGTCGTTGACACTGCCCAGATGGCCGTGTTCGTCAGGATGGTTTTTAGTGATTTTACGATTAAAGAAGATCTTTTGAAGTTCATTCCACTGAAAGGACACACTACTGGACAGGAGTTGTTTTCTCATTTAAAAAATATTATTTCTTCCGAGAAAATTCCAATATCGAAAATGGTAGGCTTGACAACCGATGGCGCTCCAGCTATGGTGGGTTGTGATAAGGGTCTGGTGGCATTATGTCGTAAAGATGAAACTTTTCCGCAATTTCTCTGTTACCACTGCATTATCCATCAGCAAGCATTATGTGAAAATTTCCTGAAACTAAACAACGTTATGAAACTGGTGGTAAAAATTGTGAACAAGATTAGAGCTCAAGCGTTACAAAGAAGATTATTCAGAACCTTGGCCGATGAAGTTGACTGTCAATACGGGGACCTACTCCTTCACTCTAAAGTCCGATGGTTAAGTAGAGGACGGGTGCTGAAACGTTTTAATGATGTCCTATCTGGCATAGTTCAATTTTTCAAACAACGCGATGAACCGACTCCGGAACTAGAAAATTCAATCTGGCTTAGAGATTTTGGTTTTCTCGTGGACATTACAGAGAAATTAAACGAACTTAATTTGCAGCTTCAGGGAGAGACAAAGAACTAGCGGAAATGATTTCTGATATAAAAGCATTTATCAAAAAGCTGGAGTTTTGGGAACAAAACCTAATTAACAGCGATTGCAAGCATTTTGCTATTCTTTCAGAAAAAATATCTCAAAATCCATTAGAACCCTATGACAACAAATATCATGTAGAAATAATTTCTACCTGAAGAGTAACTTCAAAAATCGTTTTAAGGATTTCAATAAAATGGATTTAGTAGCGCAGTTTGTTGTTTCACCCTTTATGGAAATTGATATCCAGCAGTTTGCAGCTTGTGTTATGCAGAACTGTGGCGAAGACATCGCTGCAACAGAAATGGAAGTCATTGAGGTTCAAAATGATTTAGCCTTAAAATCGTTAGTCTCAAGTACTGAATGTATCTGGACTACTGTAAGTAAAGACTTATTAAGACTGTATTAAGAACAAATATCGCAATCGACTTACAGATGAACATTTGGATAATTGTATTCGAATGGCATTTAAAAAAATTATCGATGAATCTGAGTGTCAGCCTTCTCATTGAACGTGCTTTTTTATATTTCAATGTTTATAATAGTACGTTACTTTTTTGTTGTTATTATTAACTATTTTTAAATCATACGTGACATGCCGTTGTGGCTGGATAAAAGTTTGTGTTTATTTTTCAAATACCTTCGTTTGATAGGTAGGAATGTAGCTATGAACAAGTACGTACTAGTAATATTAGTTATTTTGTTATTAGTTTATTATTAGTACCTATGTATTATGTATTACCAGTTAAACAGTAAAATAAATACATATAATGATAGATTAACTGTGGATTATTTCATTTACGTTGCGTTACGTGGCTTCCGTGTGGGTAGCTCGCTGTTTATTCCAAAATTAACAAAGTAGCTCAACACATTGAAGAAGTTGGCGACCACTGTCATAGAGACTTCAAAAAGCAAATATTACCAACTAATTAGTGAAGTCAAAAAGTTTCCTTGACGTTAATCTGTGAGTTAATTTTTTGAAAGAAGCAATTATTATCTCATGTGAATGTAACTGTCGATTAAAAAAGAATCGCTTGACAAAGCAACCCACTTGATGAAAAAAATAACTTTATCTGATTTTAAAAACGAGAATAAAAGATTTTTTTACATGGTAAAAAAACATTAATTGGAACGTATATAACGAAACCGCATCAATGTGGCCTTGGAGTTATATTCTACTTATTGAGAAACGGAGATCCAATGGAATAATAATTACCGAGGCATTATCCCGCCTAATATAACGCAAAAGGTCATGTGCAATATAATATATTCATGTCTACTACCGTACGCAGAAAAGATATTTGGAAAATATCAGTTTGGCTTTTGCAGACAAAGGTATAGAACACACCAAATTTTTATATTAAGACAAATCCAAGTCCCAATTTGTGTCATGCTATATATAGCAATAATAAGCTTTCAAAGAAATTGATAGAACCAGTCAAAGTCAAAGGCATCATCTTAAAAAGGAAGCTCAAAGCATTATAAGGACTTGAGATGAACTGGGGAACCTAGTTGAAAATAAAGATTTCTAGCGGAACCGCCTAGATGCCTATTTAAGAAGTTAAAGGCAATAGGTCAAGTACATATCTAACCTACATATCTAAATAATTGACTACGTAATAGTCAAACAAGATAACACAATAAAGATAAAAGATGTAAGAGTCAGAAGAGGAGTACAATGTGGAACTGACTATAAACTACTGATAGCAAAAATGAACATGATTTGGAAACACCACCCCCTTTACAGAAGAACCGTTAAACATTATAAGAGAAAAACAGTACAGTATAAAGAACTACTCCAAGAACAACTAATAAGAGAACTATACAAACAACGTCTAGCATTTGAAGCCCTTGGAGGGAAAGATCATATATCAAATAAATAAAACTATTATAAAATAAATGAACCAACAACGAGAATAATTGAAGAAACAAGCAACTATACAAAAAATTGCTGACTACAACCAACGATGAAGATTAAAAAGAATATAGATAAAAAAATAGAGAAGTAAAAAAACAAATATCACAAAACAAAATAAAGAATGGGAAAGAACCTGCTTAAATATTGAAATATACATAGGAGGTACAAGAACTTCGGAGTCATGGAAAGTTCTGAGAGGATTGAAATAAAACTCAAAAGAAAAAATTGAATTGGAAAATATACAGGACAAAGAATGAAAGGACTATTACAATAAAATATTAACAGAACAAAGACCAGAATGCATTGGAAAAGAAAACAGGCAACGACGAATCAGATCCCCACGAGAAATAGAAATAACAGATAAGGAAATGAGAACGGCCATAAAAGCAATAAAAAATAAGAAAGCAGCGGGACCTGGAGGCATCTCACCTGAGCTTATAAAGTACGGCTCAAAAAATTCAGATGATAAAATAAATATTTCAGAAAGCCATAAATGGAGAACAGCTCCCAAAGGAATGCACGCAGGAATATATGACATCTATATTTAAAAAAGGAGATAGAAAAGGATGCGAAAACTACAGAGGAATAAGCGTAATAACATCAATAGAAGATATAATACTGCGAGAAAAGAGAGAAAGCAAGCGATAAGAGACAAAATCAGGGAGGATCAGGCAGGTTTCACGACAGGAAGATCATGCATAGACCAGATATACATACTTAAACAACTGTTGAAAAAAAAAACAAAAAATAGAGATATACATTTGGCATTTGTGGACCTGAGAAAGGCGTAAGACTTGTACCAAGGTCGGAACTATGGGAGGCAATGTACAAATTAGAAATACAGACGGAACTCATTTAAGCTACAAAAACTCTCTATAAAGAAAATAAAGTGTCCATTAAAATGAAAACAAGAATCATAGGGGATCTCACCACAACAAAAGGGCTCCTGCAGGGCTGTTCCATATTTCAAGCCCTATTCAAAATATAATTAGAGAAAGCCTTGACTACATGGAAAAGAAAATGCGAAGGCATGGAAGTACCAGTACGAAACAAATACCTATATACGTTAAGCTTTACAGACGATCAAGCAGTGATTGTATAAGACCAAGAAGACCTCAGCAACATGATGAAGAAACTACAAGAAAAATATACCATAGCTGGCCTGGATATTAACCTCGCGAAAACAAAGTACCTATCTACAAGTGAAGAAGACATAGAAGATCTACAGATTGACAACATCGTAACAATCAAAGAAAAGGATAATTTTTTTTATTGAAATTAAGTTGTCTCGACATCTATGGCCATTGACACGGGTAAAAAAACATCTGGAATATTACATTATACATATAAGATGATTACATTACATAAGATAAATACAGTTTTTTTTTGAACGAACAATATTACAATATTGTTATATACGATAATATAATCTACAATCTTTTAAAAAGTCAATTAGAGCACTGTGCAAGTTATAAGTTCATGAACATAAATTACTGGTTATGTGTGAAAAATAAAGATGGTAGGTTGTTTTTGTGTGTTGACAAGTATGCCAGAACAACAGAAAATTGATGGCTGAAAGGTGGTTTGGTATGATATTGTTCATACATTGCTCAAGTTATAACTCAAGAAAAACAAAAAGGACCTATATGTTAAAAGGAACATTTGGTACCTGAGAAATATAAAAAATATAAAAAAGGATGAGTTATAAGTTTGAGTTTAGGTAGGTATGTGAAGTTAATAGGCTTATGGAGTGTATTGTGAAAATATGTAAAACTGTAAGAGTAGTTGTGTTTAAGGTGGATCTGTCAAATTTACTAAAGATCTGTGATGTTTAAATATTATTGTGAAGAAAAGGGGGAAAATCTACAAGAGACTGAAGACCTCAGAGATCCGAAAACCAAACCTTGAGGGAAAGTGGATGAGTAAAAGGAGTTTTAATAAAAAAGAAAAAACGCAGTATGAAAAGGTGAAGATATGTGGTTGAGTAGGTGAAGATGTATGTTAATGAAAAATTCATAATAACCTATGTAATGTTACCAGTTCCAACGGTAACTTAAACATCCTAATATTTAATTATATATAATGTAAAACAACTATAAATTTATAACATTTAACGGGTTTTGAAGTAAATATTTAAATTCAACGTTACTTTTTAATTAAAGTGGTTATATACTCAGGTTTACACTGATGATGGAATCAACATTCCGAAAACGTTCTGTAATGTAATTGTGATAGCCCGTTTGGGCATTTTATTATATACCTTTTATAAAGGATTTGAAATAAAAATTTTTGTGTTATATGGTATACAGCCAGCTACAGGAACTTAGTTTCCTAGTGAATTTAGTGAAAGCACTTATCTAAACGTTAATATTAAATGTGAACAAAATATACTAACTACATTTAAGACAATCCTATATAAGCAAAATACTTTAAAAGCTAGTTGCTTTAAATAGATCTTACTTTTAATAATTTTTTTTAAACAAAAAAAATTTCTTCTACAAAAATCCTTTATGTTTATTTAAAAGATTTAGATTTTAAAATAATAGCGATCTAGAAAGAAAGCTACTACGAAAATTAGTTAGGTGCACATAGCCGAATCGTCGCCCGTGTTAACCCGCTAAATCCATTTTACCCAATTTTACAGGAGAGGCAAAAAACGACTTCGCAGCATTACTTTTTATAAAAATGAATGGAAAATAATAAAATAGTGCTTAAAATTAGTATAATAATTATTGTATCATTGAAATTATAAAAAATTATACTGATGATTTTAGTTTTTAGTATTTTTTGGGACATAGCTGGTTATCAGTTTTTCAAATTAGGCTAATAATGGACTTGGCAGTTTAATGCAATCAAACACACGTATTCTATACCCAACGAAACTTTATTATTCTAAGTACAAAAAGAATAAAAACAATAATAACGCTATTTATAGGGAAGATCTTCATAAAATTTGTAGTAGTCTACCGACAATGTCTTTTTGATTGCCTGAAGGTCTTCATATTTTTTGGCGGTTTTACGTCTTTCTAGGTATAGTCGCTTAAATTGTTCCCAAGAATGTGAATTAATTTTGTTCTTACGTTGAGGAATTGGTTTCCATTGATCAACAAAGCTGGCTTTATAATAAATTTTACCTTCAGGTGTATACCTCAAAGCACGAATTTCTGTAACTTTTAAATCATTTTTACCTCTTCCTGATCTAATTGTTTTATAGCGCTGAATTGAATCAAGATTTTTGAAAAAATCATGTGTAAAATATTTTACTTGGTAGGGAGCAGGCTTTTGTCTTGCTTTTAGACAGATAGGTATGTAATTCGCTGGTAGGTTAATTACTTTATCTTTTAGTTTTTGTTCGAAGGTTGCATGAACCGAATCAACTTCATCTGTGTATGACCAGGTTCAAGATATTTTTGCTCTATTATTACATTATGAATAATTGCTAGATTCAACAGAACATTGGCGATAACAGCGTTTCTATTTTGGTACAAACAATCATCCGAATACATTATAATGGTGCTTCTTTCATCAATCCCTCCTACAGAATGAGGGACACTGGGTAAAATTTTCTGTTCAATGAAATACATCTAAATACTGGCAAATTCCTCAGAACCAAGACCTCCTTCACATTCATTCCATATAAAAAAATAGGCATCGGAATTCACTTGTGAGATTCACAGAGATTGTGTATTTGGAGCTTAATTTTATAGTATAATGTGGAGACTTTTGAGTTTGGTGCCATCAACACGGCTTGCAAAACTGCTGTGAAAACATTTTGTTTCTCATTTTTATCTTTTTCATATTCTTCTCTTGCTTTTACTTTCCTCTGTATGTGATTTTTAAATTCTTCTTCCGAAAGGTGTCCAACCCTATAACTAACACACTTTCACATTTATCTTTTTTATGGCGGAAAAGTGCAAAGTTCTTCTTATCTCATTTGCACCAAATTGACATACAATTCGTAAACACTTTGCCGAGACTGCCATTTAGCCAAAACATATATTTTTTTGAGATGTTGACCTGCAATAATGTGACTTCATAACTGGCAAAGAATCTAAAAGTTGCAGCAAGCATTCACGGCGATCTTTGAAAGGTAGTACTCTATTGGTTGACTTGCATAGCATACTTGGAGCATGTACTCTATAAAAAATTTTCCAGCTAAGAATTGCCCAGCAACCAATTACGACAGTATTAAGAAACATGGTTCTGCACACTCTAAAACTTTCTTCTTTAACCGGTAGAAAATATTCTAAAGTTTGTTCCCTTTTCGTCTCATTTTCTTTTTTTCGGCTTCGATGCCTTTATAAATATAAATAAAAAAATAATTAAAAATTTTCCTAAAATGATTACTTAGTTCCACTCTTTATGTTTTTTTTTAATCAATGAAAAGCTGCTAAATGCTGGTTTGAAATAAACAAGATTTATTATAAAACTATTAACACATTTTACAACTAAACTTAACAAAAATGAATAATTTAATACACATCTACACTTACCTTTAATAGATCGCTCTAATAATTATAAACAGTAGGAAAAACTAACACAATTGCAAAGCGTGTACTTGTCACATCAAGTTTTACTATGCAAATGCATGGCTGTCAAGGACTTAGCTGTGTTTACACGGGAAAATCAGAGCAATCGGAGTTAGCTGGTATTCACATCATACAATTTTTTAGGTTGTACATAAAAATGTGACATGACTGTTTAACTAATCGATAGACTAAATTGATACTATTATGAAGATGGTAAAAACTCATTTTGCCTAAAATGTGGACTTAGCAGGTTAACACTTTAAGGCGACGCGATATTGCAAAAATATATTTAACAAAATGATGAAATGCAATCCAGCTAAAAACCGTTAAGGAATTTTAAACGATTTCTGCTGTTTATCGCAAGGTTTTTCGGGGAATAGATTATACAGCAAAAATCAGATAAGTACACCTAACTTGTTTTGACAGACTATTTAGTGATAAATACTTATTGTAACGAATACATCCCAAGTGTTACTTTGCCAAGTTTTATAGTTTTTTCGTCAATAAAATGATGACAAATGGTAAAAGTAGATGTGAAAAATTAGTGTTAATGGTATTGGAACAGGAGAACCATAGTTTGAGTATTATTTAATAGTTTAAGTTATATTTGGTGGAAATTATATATTTTTATTTTAAAAGATCTATTAAATGGAGTACATAATCTTTTCTTGTTGGTATTTGCAACTAATTATTATTATCAATGAATATCTACCAATTTAGGAGATAATTACTTTAGCTGGAAGCTAAGTAAAAGGTTAGATAATGTTTTATTAGTATAATTTTGGAAGTAGAAAGGTGTTAAATTTATAATTCTGTTGTTTCAAACAATTCCCCTTTTTTTGGTTCTACCACAACAACAAAAAAAGATCAAAACAATATTTCCATTGGTAATTGTTCGATTTATCCAGTTCTTACTAGATATCACAACTATTCCTGAAGTACAATATTTTGACTTGGATTGTTCCAGTTAAGAACCACATTACAAACCTTTATCACTTAGTGAGAGTACTGATAAAGAAAATGTCTCAACCACTGAGGCAGAATTAACAGATACAGAAATTAAGCAAAAAATATGTCGATGGAAGAAAGCTAAACCTTCCAAATAGAAAAGAAATTTAAAGAAAAAACAGGAAATTTAACCCAAGACACCAAAGTTATCAAACCGAGAAAAATACCGGTTCCAGTGCAATGCACTGCAATGAACTTTTGTCATAACTTTTGGAATAGTAAATATTTGAAGCAAAAATAGTTTTCTCTTGGAACAATAGTATAGTATACCACCTTGAAGGAGAACGGGGCGAAAAGTAGGTTCAAGGAAAGAGAGAACAGATATAATAATTTACTATTTAAATAATGATGTGCAAACAATCTGGGTATGTAAAAGTACCTAAAATAAGAAAAGAGTAAAACAGGAATAGTTCAGTTTTTAAAGAAATAACCCTTCAAAATTTATATTTATAAATAATTCCATTCACAGGAAAGAAAAAAACTAGCCTGCTGCAACTGTGTCGTAAAGATGACATCAGAGAAGAATTTCACGGTTGGTAAAAATCTTTGTCAACATCAAAATCAGCTGTAGACGAAATTCCTTCCTCAACCAACAGTGATGAAGATATTGAAGACTGAAGGAATTTGTTAATACATGCTGTAAAATTTTTTTTTGTTAGTTTAAGATTAAACTGTTTAACATTACATTACAATACATTTTTGCTATTTATATTCTGCGAAGATCATCTAAGGCCTATTTTTTTTTAAGATCCCCTATAAATAATAACAATATTGTGAAAAAATATGTGTTGCTGAAATATATTAACCTTTAGACTTAAATTTCTTTGAAGAATAATGATAAGAAATAAGTCTTCTTCTTCTTATAGTGCCGTGCACTTATAGTGCAAAAGATTGCCAGTGTTATTTATGTCTGTCCAGTTCTTTATGTTCCGTAGCTACGACATTTGTTTGCAACCTACTCCTCTCTTTAATCTTTCCCTGGATGATTAGTTGGGGGTTTGCGTATTTTTTTCCTCTCAGAATTTGGCCGAGGTATCCAATCTTTCGTACCTTGATCAAATTAAGTAGTTCTCTCCCAGTATTTGCCTTTCTTAAGACTTCCTCGTTTCTCACCCTATCTGTCCATGGTATGCGGAACATTCTTCGCAACGCTCACATTTCGAAGACCTCCAACTTATTAATGGAAGGTACTCTTTTATTTCTTGTTGAGGATGCAATTGGTCATTCATCATCATTCCCAAGTATTTAAATGTTTGCACTTGATCGATTGGAGCACCATCTACTTGCAGTTGTATTCTTAAAATTGCGTTTTTTCTTATTGACATGCATTTAGATTTTCCAGCATTTATCTTCAAGCCACATATTTTTCCTACAGTGTTTATTTTATTTAACATTAACTGCATATCAAGTTCGTTGTCTGTTATTATCGCGGTGTCGTCGGCGTAACGAATGTTGTTTATCGGGAACCCGTTGACCTTTATTCCATACTCAGAGCCTTCCAGTCTCTGCAAGAATGTTCTTACATAGAGATTAAAGAGTATAGGAGACGAAATACACAATTTTATTTTTTCACAGGTTTCCTCAATGCAATTTCCTTGTATGTTTCTCAAGTTCTCGTTGATGTAATTACTGTATGTAGATCTAATCTCTTCATCTCTCATTAGTTCTCTAGTGTTTATGTATTTTTTATTAGATGGCTTTTTAACCTTTGCCAATCGAAGCGATTAGGGCGTTGTGATCAGATGTCCGCACCAGGGTAAGTGGCCACTCTTTTTATACAGTTGCGGAATCTTTGGTTAATCAAGATGTAATCAATTTGATTTCGTATCATATGACTGGGACGATCTTCTGGTGCTCGCCATTTATACAATCTTCTTGGTGGGAGTTGATACCACATATTGGATATGACGAAATCGTGATATGAAGAAATTAGTAGTTTAGTTTAAATAAGACAGTAAACATTAAGGGTTATTTTTATCGGAACAAGCAACTACGGACTTGTGCAGTAAGCCCACGATATATTTTTGGACTAGTTCTAGCTCATTACCATTTATAGTTATACATCTATGATCATCTTTGTAATCGTTTTTAAAGAAGAATCTACCTGTTAACTATTTAAAGGATATTAATGTATTAGGACCAGAACCACCAAGAAATAGGAAAACAAATTTATCTGTGAATAATTCCAGTTAACTTACATCACTTATTTATTTTTAATTATATTATACCATTCATAATAATTTAAAACTCTAAAGATACTGTTTAAAGTAAGAACTAAAATATAAGATACACAAGTCCAACTTCCTGTCTATTCTTAAAAAAGATAGTTAACAAAAATACGAATTCTTTTATTTTTCTATGCTATTTTGTTGCTTATTATATAAGTGCATATATATTCGTGAACAAACTTTCAAAATAAAACAAAGGTTTTTTTTTTATTATTTTTATTTATCCGCATCAACCACTAGGGTTATTAGCGGTAGGTTTATGATACAAATATAGAAAATAAGATACATTTTAAAAGTCATGACTTACAACAATATGGTATTATGTACATGTATGTAAATGTAACAAAAATTAAATCACAATTTATTATAGAGTTTACAGTGTTTTAAAAAAGACAGAACTTCATTGAATTTTATATCCAGTGCTTCTTTCAGGCTGTTGGGTATCTTGAATATCGCCTTGGCTGAGGTGTACTCTGGACATTCTATTAATATATGGTTGACTGTGAAAGGTGTTTGGCATCTTTGGCACATTGGTAGTGGTTCTTTGGAGATTATGTAGCCGTGTGTAAGTCGTGTATGCCCAAGTCGGAGTCTGCTGATAATTACCTGGTCTTTTCGTTTTGGTGGTATACCAAGATTTTTTGAGGATACGTCTGGTTTGATATTTTTAAGATTTGTGTTTGTTTGATCCCATATTTCTTGCCATATTTTATTCACATGAGTCTTTAATAAAGTCTTAGTATCTGATATTGGTATATCTGTTGTAGTCGGAATGTTCACATTGTTTATTGCTTCAAACGCTGTTTTGTCTGCTAGCTCATTACCAGATATTCCGACATGGGATGGGACCCACATAAATGATATAATTTTCCCAGAAAATTGGAGCTGTTGCAACGCGTCCTTAATTAGGAATAGATTGATGTGTGTGGGATAAACATGTTTAATGGCCTGTAAAGAGCTTAATGAATCTGATAATATTAGTATTTGTTTTTCATTTATGGTTTTACAATGATTTAGTGCGTCAAGTATTGCTTGGAGCTCTGCGGTATAAATACTACAGCCGTGAGTTAGTCTAGTGGCAGAAATTAAGTTTTCTGATACAGTAGCAGCTGCTACTCCGTTGCAAGTTTTGGAGGCATCAGTGAAAAACAATTTGTGAGTGGAATATTTGAGTAAATTTGTATGATACTGAAGCCTGATCTCTGCAGAATTGTGTAAATGCTTATCATGATTAAGTAAGGAGAGGTCTACTATTGGTAAAGAAACTGTCCAGGGAGGTGTTGGTATATTTTATGGTGCCAAGGTAATTGATTGATATAATACGGTAATCTTTTAACTCGTTCGTAAAATGGTACTGTCTTGGTGGTGTAATTTGTGTAATGTTCTAGTGATTCTTCCGATACTAAACTTGCGAGAAAGGTATGATCATTTGCGCTTAGAATTCTTGAAGCGTAGCATAGTGATAGATATTGTCTTCTGAGGTATAGTGGCATTTCTCCTGCTAGCACTTGAAGGCTTCTTATTGGAGTAGTTCTAAAGGCCCCAAAGATTAGTCTTAGAGATGTGGTTTGAATAACGTCCAGTTTTTTTAGTTGATTTTTATTTGCTGTTTCATAACAGATGCATCCGTAGTCGAGTTTGCTTCTTATTAATGTCTGATATAAATTAAGAAGAATTTTAGTATCTGATCCCCATTTATGATTGGATAAAACTCTTAGTAAGTTTATTCTTTGTTGACAGGATTTGATCAAATTGTTGATATGTGAAGTCCATGTGAGTTGTGAGTCAAATATTACACCCAAAAATTTGATTTCGCGGACTTGTTTTAGAGGATGGCCATTTAGATACAAGTTTAAGTTGTATTCTGCTCTTCGTTTGTCAAACATTATTACTTTAGTCTTCTCAGTTGAAAAAGTTAAACCAGTCTCTAAAGACCACATTTCTAAGCTGTTTAATGTTCTCTGTAAAATTTGCGTAGCTAATTCTATATTTTTACTTTTAACATATATTACTAGATCATCAGCAAAAAGATTAGCTTTTACGGGAAGCTTTATGTGGTTTGTTATATTATTTATTGCGATTAAGAATAATAGTGGACTTAAGGCCGATCCTTGAGGAATTCCATTATGAAGTGATTTCGATGTTGACATGAATCCATTCGTTTTTACTTGTATGGACCTGTTTTAAAGAAAATTTTTGGTGAAAGCGAGAAAGTTACCATCTATTTTCCAGTTTTTCATAATTTTGAGGATATAATGCTTCCATGTTGTGTCGAAAGCTTTTTTAATGTCGAAAAATATTGCAATTACTTTTTGTTGATTTGTAAATGCTTTATGTATTTCGGATTCTAGTGCAACAATGTTATCAGCTGTCGATCTGTCTGAGCGGTATCCGCTTTGTATTGGAGTAAAAAGTTTTTCCTTTTCCAAGTGCCATTTCAGTCTTTTACTCAATATTCTCTCCATTGCTTTGCAAATGTTACTGGTAAGAGATATTGGACGATAGGAGGATGGTAAGTTTTTTGGCTTATTCATTTTTAAAGAAGGAATTATAATTGCTTGACGCCATATTGAAGGAAACGTTTTATTTGTGTAAATATTGTTAAAGATGTCAACTAAAATTTTCTTTACTGTTTCAGGTAGTTTCTCAATAAATATTGTTGGAATATCATCAGGTCCTGAAGAAGTTTTTTTAGCATTGCCTAAGCTTTCGTTTAACTCCTCTATTGTAATCGGTATATTGAGAGGGCATAAAATATCTTCTATTTTGATTTGTGATAATTCGGTTTTTTCTTTGTGTTTTAAAAATGTAGAGTTGTATTGATCATTGCTCGAATATAGTTGATAGTGATCAGCTAAGATTTCTACAATTTCTAGTTTATCTGACGTAATTAAGTTATCAGTAGCAATGGTGTCAATATGATTAATTTTGGTTGAGCCTTTTATTTTCCTTATTTTCTGCCAAATATCACTTATTGGTGTAGATGAATTTATTGATGAGACATAATTGGCCCAGCTTTCTTTTTTAGATTTTTTGATTAGAAATCTGGACCTGGCTCTTAACGCTCTAAATCTAGCTAAGTTAGTTTCGGAATTGTGTTTTTTCAATATATTAAAGGAGTGTTTTGTTTGTTTCAAGGAAGTTTCTATTTCGATATTCCACCAGGGCAGAGGTGTTTTTGTGGTAGCTTTAGTTTTTCCAATCGCTTCTCTGGCTGAATCTATTAGGATATCATTAAAATTTGATATTGTGATGTTTATATCTGCTAATATTTTGAAGTCTTTCATCCGTTCAGTTATTAAACTAGTATACTTTTCCCAATCCGCCGATTTTAATTTCCATGTTTCATATGGTTTTGTATTAACCTTTGTGTCTTTAATATGAGTAATCAAAATTGGTAGATGGTCGCTGTCAAATAAGTGTGAAAGTGTATTCCACTCAAGTAGTGGTGCTAAAGTTGAATTGCTGAGGGATAAATCGATGGTTGAAAACGTGCCATTGTATGAGTTGAAACGGGTAGGCATTCCTGTGTTTAATAGCACCATTTTAAGGTTGTTAATTATTTCTAATAGAGTTTTGCCATTTTTGTCAGTTTTCAAAGATCCCCAAGATTCGTTATGACAATTTGTGTCAGCAAGAATTAGTTTAGGAGATGGAATTTGTTCTATCACTTTTTGTAGTTCCAGGAGTATGGATTCTTCCGGATGTGGTAAATATACACTGCAAATGTTAATTTTGAAATGATGAATTATTGATACTGCAACAGCCTCCAGATTTGTATTTAACGGAATTTCTTTGGATTCGACCGTAGATTTCACAAAGATGCCAACACCACCACTAGCTATTTGCTGCACTGGTCTATTTCTGATGTATGGTGTATAGTTTTTCAATTTTACATTATTATTAGAAAGTCGTGTTTCTTGTAAACATATTACTAGAGGTGAGAATTCATTGATTAATATTTTTAAGTTTTCGATATGGCTGTAAAAGCCATTCAAATTCCATTGAACTATGAATTTGGTTATTGGATAGAGTTGCTGTCGCTTTCTTCCGCAGTAATAGAAGAGTTGTCTGTTCCATGTATCTTTTTTAAGATTCTTGAAATGTTGTTTTTAAGACGTCGATCGTTTGTGTTTGTGTGTACCATTTGCAATTCAGCGCTAAGTCCTTGTAGGTCATTTGTATAATCCTTTGCTACGTTTTCAGGAAACTTTGAACCTATAGCATTTGTAATATAGTCGCATAGTTCTGTGTATCTTAGTGTGTAAGGAATAGTAGCTGACGATAAAATGGCTTCTATAGGTTTCATTGAGGTTTCGATGTTCAAAGCTTTTTTAATCCTTTTAGGTGCAGATTTCTTTGGAGCAGGAATTATTATTTTTTGATTTTCTGACTCTATTATTTCAGGAGATGTTGACATTTGTCTTTTTATAGAAGTGTGTGATATTATGTTGGTATTATTAGATAGTGATTCAGGTAGGTTTTGTGAGTTGGAGGAGGTATTTGGTAGTGATCTGGTTGAGGAAGTAGCAGCAGGAGTACTGGATTGATGAGCAGTTGGGGTTTCTGATGTAAGGGATGTTTTATTTATTGGATAATTTTCTGTTTCAGAAATATTAACATTTATAGATTGAGATAGCTGGTCAATATTTTGTAAATTAATTGGTTCGATAGTGCAGTTTTCATCTTTGTGTCCTGTGGTATTACATTTAGAGCAATTTAGGCCATCTAAGGAAAGATAAATTCTGTAGGGGGTATTGTCATGAGATATTAGAAGTGAATTTGGGATATGATTATTAGTTGTTGGAGCAACAAATACTTGACGTCTAAAGCTTAATATATGATTGTATTCAGATTCAGGCATGCCAACTTTTAAAAATGTTATTTTAGACACTGCAATAAGCTCCAATTTTTTGAGCTCTTCTTCGATAATAGTGTTTGGAATACTGGGGCAGACATTTGATATCACTAGTCGGCTCGCAGGAGTAATTAATCTTCTAATTTCTATGTCGTTTCCTTGTATTGAAACGGATTTGTGATTATGTAGTAATTTTTCTAGGATTGTAGTGTTACTGAGATATATGCATACTCTGTTATTTGAAATTCTGGACGCGAAGATGATATTTTTTGGTTGTACTAAAGTTCCTATTGCTGTTATGTATTCGTGTATTTTTATATCTGGTACTGATGACAAAACAATTGCTTGTTCTTTGGATGGAAAGTTAAAGCTGCTTACGGCATTAGAGTAGGTTAATGTTGAAGAAGAGGTTGGTGTTGAAGATGTTAATAATGGTTTGGTGATTACTGTGTCTGTTTTTAAATTGTTATCCATTTTTAATTTTTAATTTCTTCATTTAGTATAATTATACTAGAGCCGCTACTGACTTAAGGTAATTAAGCCGGCTTATCGGCGTTTTTATTTGAAATAAAAATAGATCTTCTGTTTAGTTTTCAATAATATTCTTTAAATGGTTTTATCTGGATCAAATAAAAATTGTACTTACAATTTTCTTTTCTGTAATTAGAAGACACTTTAATTTCACTCTTAGTACAAACTTGTATTTAAATTGTTGGTATAAACCAACAAAAAACACGTTTTATTCGGAGCTGAAATTTATCGACACCTTACTAATGAGTCTCGATTCGAATTAAAAAACAAAGGTTTATTTAACTCATTTATTGGCAATTTCAAAATTTATTCATTTTAGCGTTTCTATCTCCAGTAGATACTTATAATAACGTTCTTGTACTTTGTATTTATAAATTCTTCCTTTGTTGACATAAAAGAGCGCCACTGAAGTGGTGGAAGCTTCATACTGTAAAGTAAATACCTACGATGACCCTCTTTACAATGTAAATGTGCATTAATAACGAAAGCCGCAAGGTTCAGATGTGAATATTCAGTGGAAGAGCAACCGAGCTACCGAGTTTCCGTACCCCGTACCTTGGAATTATTTTCGAGCCCGACATAAGCCTAATATTGTCTAAAGTTTAGATTCCTTTAATTCAATTGGTATTATTATGCACAGGCGAAGATTTTGCCGTTAAAACTTTGGAAAAAGTGATTTATGTAAACCTGTGATGAAGGGGGTCATCAAATCACAACCAAAAACAAATTATTTGATACAATTATTAAAAAACAAATCGTTAGTTAAGCAAATATGTCACACACATTTTGATTAGTCTTTTATAGCAATATTGTTTAAGAAAGTTACATTGTTCATTAGAAAGTGTTATTTAACAAACATGAAAAAATAAAATTCCGAGTACATTTTTTAACATAACGATTTTCATAAATACACATTAATCTTACAATAATGGTAATGAATGTTACACTATATCCAACTTATTTGAATATTATTAATTTAAATTAAAAGTTAACCAGAAAAATGGGACCTAGGTCCCGCTAAAAAGGAAACATGTCAACATTTTTACCAACAGTAAACTGACATGACTTATCTAAGAGTTACATAAACAGTACATAGAAAATTTAAATGAATTTGTGGAAAACTTCTTCTTCTTTATCTTCTATTCTTATCTTTGAAGCTGTTGCT
The DNA here is from genome assembly GCA_918026665.1 of Diabrotica balteata. NCBI lineage: Eukaryota > Metazoa > Arthropoda > Insecta > Coleoptera > Chrysomelidae > Diabrotica > Diabrotica balteata. The sequence goes on from OU898284.1 coordinate 40,971,947, forward strand.
TTAAATAATTGGTTAAATGTGCACTGGAAATTGCGCAGGCAAAATATACGTCGTCTCCCCACGCTTCGTTTGCCCTGAATCTTTCCTTGGATAATTAACTGGAGCAATCGGTACTTATTCCCTCTCATCACATGACCAAGATATTTCAGCTTTCTTCTCTTGATGGTAATCAACAGCTCCAGTTCTTTGTTCATTCTTCGAAGAACTACACTATTTGTTATTTTGTCTGTCCAAGGTATTTTCAAAATTCTTCTATATATCCACATTTCGAAGGCCTCTAGTTTATCGATATTGCTCTTGTTTAAAGTCCAAGTCTCTACTTCGTACAGCAGTATCGAAAAGATGTAGCATCTAACCAATCTCATTTTCAGGTTTAGGTTAATGTCATGACTTCCCAGAATGTCGTTCATATTAACAAAAGCAGCTCGAGCCTTTCCAATTCTAGTTTTTATTTCTTCTGTGATGTCATTGTTGTTAATAGCACTTGTTCCCAAGTATTTATATTTGTGCACCCGTTCTATTTCGTTATTGTAAATGTACAGGTTTGCATTCAATCTTTGTTTTTTTTTTGAAATAATCAATCAATTTCGTCTTCTTGACATTAATTGTTAACCCTTTCTCTTTACTAGCTGTGACTACCTTGTTTAAAATGGCTTGCAGGTCTTCTACTGTTTCCGTCATTAAAACCGTATCATCTGCGTGGGCGTAGGAAATTTCGACACTAAGCAGGTAGCGACTAAAATTTAATGGCAATTTTCGACACCAGCCCCAATTCCCGTTTTTATCTTACAGGTATATTCGACATCAAATAAATATAGCTGCGACATAAATAAAATACCATAATTAATTAATTTATTTATTTTAATAAAAGTAATGTGCATTTTATTTCTTTATAACTGTAATAATATCTAAATATAATACAACTAGTACCTAATTTTTGTACATTTTACCGTTAATATAGGTACAATTGATAATTGTAGCTTGTATACAATGATTTATTTGCTATTATAGGAATGATAAGATACAGCTTTTATAAAATCTAACCTACGTATTTGTTGGGATCGTAGTTTATCCATCATTTTCTCCAAAAATGCCAATTTAGCCTTAACAGTAGTATCTTTGATTTTTGCTGGTATATGTAAACTATTTATTTTGACATAAGTGTCTACTTGAAATTCTTTTAACTTTTCAATAAAAATAAAAATAGAAGGATGTGTTGAATAAAAAGAAGAATTAAATCTCGAATGAAAGGATTCACAGGCATTTGTGGTCCTCGCAATAGACGGATTCTGATTAGACCATATGTGTGGTGGAAATAGAGCGCTATCGAAAATGTAATTTTCCAGTAAATAATCTGCATATATATCAAGTGTTGCGTTTATAGGTTTATATGACATTAAATCATAAAGAAAGCATTCTTTAACTTCTGCTGGATTTAAATAAGTTAAACCAAACGTATGCCTTAACCATTTTCCAATTTCTAAATTTGTATCCTTATATTCATGCTTCATGACCATGTTATGTACCAAATCACTTCTTGTGATGGTGAGGTCCTCACAGCCTTTTGTAAACACTTTTGCGGAACACTTAGTGTTTCTTTGGATGGAGCCCCAAAATATCTCGCCGCTTTTTAACACTTTCTGTTTCGAGAACGAATGATGCTCCACCACTAATAAATCTCGACCACGGGAACTTTTATCAAACTCATTTTTTAAATATCCGTATACGTGCACAAGTCAACGTCAAACAAGAAATAAATTACAACTGAAATAATTTAGTCACAAGTACACAAGTGCCACGCCCCCCGCCGTGACAATAAATATTGGGAAAACCCGCTTGTCCTGCTTGGGTGCAAATGTCCATCGCCGCTAATTACCTACCTACCTGCTTCACGCCGCGGTGTCGAAATTTCCTATAATAAAATTTGACCCTTCGATTACCCCAGGTACAAAGACAATTTGGTGTCGAAAGTTCGCCCGCCGATCTGCGTATCTAATAATATTAATTGGTTGGCCGTTAACTTTTATACCAATCTCTTCTTCCTCCAATGTTTTCTTCATAATTTCTTCCGAATAGAGATGAAATAGCATTGGTGGAGTTTCTCCGATATCTTCCTCCAATTTTCTGTAAATTCTATTGTGAATAATTTTGAGGAATATTTTTAAGGTATGGCTCATCAGACTGATCGTGCGATGATCACTGCACTGCTTAGCATGTGCCTTCTTGGGAAGAAGGACAAAGGTTGATCTTAGCCATTCTTCAGGAATTATACTGTTTTCATAAATCTTGTTAAATAAGTCTACTAACAAATGGATTCGATCTTTGTCTATCAACTTTAGTATATCCGCTGGTAGCTCGTCTGGTCCTAGAGCTTTGCTATTCTTTGATGACTTTACCGCTTGCATTACTTCTTCTTTGCTTATTTCTGGACCTGTCTCCTCTGGAAAATTATCACAAGGAGGCTGCCTTTGATCGTCAAACAGTTCTTCTATGTATGTCTGCCAATGTTTTAGTTTCTCCTCTGTTTCCATTATCATGTTCCCTTGTTGATCTATAAGTACTGTTTACTTCCTGTTTCTATTGTTGATCATTTCTTTAACTTTCTTGTAAAGATAGAACGAATCATATTTGGCTTCCAAGTTTTCAATCTCCTTACATTTGTCTTGTAACCATTGTTTTTTAGCGTCGCGGATTTTTCTTTTGATCTCTGTGTTAATTTGCTTATACTGTTCTTCACTTTTACCTTTCGATAGTCTTCGAGAATTCATCAATAACAAAATTTCGTCACTCATCCATTCTTTCTGTTTCTTTGGTTTTTCTCTGTTCAGAATATTTTTAGCGGGTTCCAGCACGTTCTTTTTAATAATGGCCCAGTGTTTATTAATGTATAGTTCTGGTATCTTCTCTGTCTTTTCAAGTTTTTTAAGATTTGCCCGAATGCTTGTTTTTACCTGATGTTTAATTGTTTCATTCTTTAAACGATTGATATATATTACTTGTTTGGGGTTAGGTGTTTGTACTCTTTAAGGGCGAGCGCCCACCAAAGTGTCGTGGCAAGTAGCACGCGTCTAGCATGTTTCTTAAAATGTAACCAATGAAAACGAATGATTAGAATGAATGACGTCACTGTCATTTTGGTGTACGCTGAATCATTCGTTTTCATTGGTTACATTTTAAGAAACATGCTAGACGCGTGCTACTTGCCACTTGCCACGTGCCACGACACTTTGGTGGGCGCTCTCACTTAAGTTTTATTCGGAATCGTGCCACTTCTGGATTGTGGTCTGACCCTATATCTGCTCCTGGATACGTTTTCACAGATTCGATTGTGTTTTATATCTGTTGTTTATGGTTATATTATAATCTATTTGATTTCGTCTAATATGGTCTTTAGTGTCCTCAGGAGATTTCCACGTGTATATTCGTCTTCTAGGTAGTTGATAAAATGTGTTTTTAATTATAAAATTATTTTCCTGGCAAAATTGCAACAGCCGATCACCTCTTCCATTTCTTTGGCCAAGACCATATTTTCCAACCCATTTGCCACATTCTCCTTTCCCAATTTTCGCATTCCAATCTCCCATTATTATTGTAATGTCTCTAGACTTAACAACTTTCAGTGTTTGTTCAATAGTTTTATAAAATTCTTTTGTGTCTTCTTCGCTAATCTCTGCTGTAGGAGCATATATTGGAACTATATTTAGTTTTCCCTGAATGGTTGACAGTTGTAGAAATATAACTCTATCTGAGACTGGTACAAAGTTTATAATCGACTTACTTATTTTGGGTTAAGAGGTTCTGATACGAATGAGAAAGACGTGGTTTAAAACGGCTCCGATATTTAATTCGAAAATTCGGGTAATATCGAGTTTATTTATCCACAAAGTGTTTTTCTTGCGAAATAGTGTATGTGTGAATCGAGTGTCATTAGAAAAGTGTGAACTAAATCGAGTTTTTTAAAAATCATAACGAGTAACCTAAATAAACAATCAGCGCTGCAAGCTCCGATCTGTTGAAGAGGCAAGTAGTGCGGTACGGGGAACCTTCACGATAAGGAAAATAATTAGTGATTATTTACAAAACAATACATAGGCGTGTAAGTGAGAATTATAACGTTAAAACACTGTCCAGAATAAGGTAAGAGATTTATAATATTTTTAACAATATGGCCGCGAGAAGAGGATTAAATCAATGAGATAGTGAAGAATCTGACGATGGTAAGAGAAAGAGAGAGGAAAAAAAGAAAACGACCAAGATGAAAACCCTTTCATGAAAAGCAGAAAGTTAACTAGGTCTCCACCTAAGAAAGATTGCGATAATACCGAATTGAAAGAAGTGATGATCGCTCTTATGAACGAAGTTAAAGGAGTACGAAAAGACCAGCAGATTTTTCAAGAAGAAATTAGCAATTTAAAAAAAGAAAATCGCGAGTTGAACGGAAAGGTAAATTTCCTGGAAAGCAGGATCGAAAAGATGGATAAACAAATCGGGAAACAAAACATTGTGATCAAAGGACGCGATTTCAAAGAAAATGAGGAACTGGAAGATGCCACCAACTTTATAGCAAGTCAATTGAATGTGAATGTGAAAATAAAAGATGTGCAGAAAATAAGAACCTCTCAAGGGAAACCACCAGTGGCGATAGTAAAAGTAGATACAATGAAGGATAAAGAACTTATTATGAAGAATAAGAGCAAATTAAGAGGAACGCGGTATTTCATTGATAACGATCTAACCCAAGCCGAAGCCAAACTACAGAAAGAGCTAAGAGATATGGCGAGAGAAGAAAAAGGAAAAGGTAATGAAACAAAAGTCGGCTATTAGAAAATATGTATAAACGATGAATGGTGGAAATGGAACCATAGTACCGAAAAACTAGAGAAAATGAAAACAAACTGAGTCTACACAGGCACAGTGGTCAGGAAAATATGGAAACGAATAAAGCGCGGAATAGGATGATGATAGGACAATGGAATGTTAGAGGAACTTTTGAAGTAGGGGCACTTAAGAACTTATCAGATACGTTAGAGAAATATGAGATAGATATTGCAGCTATACAAGAAACTAAACAAAAAGGAAATTTTGTAAAAAAATAACCTTTATAAATGTGCATGCACCAACAGAAAATACAGATCAAGACGTTAAAGATAGCTTTTATGAACAATTAGAACATATGTTTTACAAAATACCATCATATGACATAAAAATAGTTGTAGGAGATTTGAATGCCAAGATTGGCGGGGAGGATGTATACAAACAAATAACAGGGGGAAAAAGTAAACATAGAGATAGTAATCTGAATGGAAAAAGAGTAATAGAATTTGCTTTCTAACACAATATGCGAATTATGAGCACTTATTTTGATCACAAAGAAATTCATAAAGGTACCTGGATATCACCAGATGAACAAACAGTAAACCAAATAGATCATTTCCTAATAGAAGCCAAACATATGAGAGCCATAAAAGATAGCCGAAGTTACAGAGGTGCTGATGCAAATTCGGACCACTTTTTGGTCAAAATTAAAATGGAGCAAATAATACCCACAATTAATAACGCTAGTTGTAAAAAAATAAAAATATATAACGGTGCACTACTTCAGGAGGGAGAAGTTAGGAAAAAATTCAGGCAGCAAATTGAAGAGAAACTGAAAAGCCAGACAACAGTAAATGATATAGAAAGCAGATGGGTACAACTAGAAGAAAAAATTCAAGAAGCAGCCGACTCAGTATTATCAAGAAACAGACAATGTAAACAAACGGATTGGTATGATGAGGATTGTAAGAAAGCCATTAGTGACAGAAATAAAGCTAGAATAAATAGCATAATAAGAAATAATGAAGAGAGTAAAAAAGCTTATGCCGAAAAAAGACGGGAAGCAAAGAAGATCTGTAGAAGGAAGAAGCGTTCAAGTTTAGAGCAGAAACTTGTTCGTATTGAAGAAGATTTTTTACATAAACAAGTCAGGAATTTCTACCAAGAAATAAAACGAGACCGAACCCAGTACAAAACCACATCAAGATATTATAAAGATGAAGAGGGGAATCTGTTAGGTGGAACAGATGAAAAATTAAGAAGGTGGGCCAGTTATTTTGAGAACATATTATTATGTACGGACGACCAAGATGAAAGAGAACAAACGCAACTACAACATGAAGAAGTAAGGGACACAGATGTAAATGAAGAAGTACCTACCAAGGAAGAAATTATAGAGATCATAAAAAACTTAAAAAACAACAAAGCACCTGGTGAAAATGGTATCATTGCTGAGTTTTTAAAAGAAGGTGGCGAAATGGTACAAGAAGAAATCGCTGAGTTAATACGCGAAGTGTGGATCAAAGAAAAAATACCCAATCAGTGGAAAGAAGCAGTCTTATGTCCAGTGCATAAAAAAGGAGACGTTACAGAATGTAAAAATTACAGGGGAATAGCTCTACAAGATACAGTGTATAAGATTTTGGCCATATCAATTAGAAATAAAATTAAAACAAAAGTTGAAAATTGTCTAGGTGAATATCAAGCAGGTTTCAGAGCAAACAGATCGGTAACTGACCAAATTTTTACAATGAAACAAATTTTAGCTAGCTCATATGAATTCAACCTAACAGTACACATGCTGTTTATTGATTTTAGAATGGCATATGATACTATAAAAAGAAATAAAGTATATGAAGCACTAGAATATTTTGAATTTCCACCAAAAATAGTAAGACTGACTAAATGCATACTCAATGATACTAAAAGTAAAGTCATGTTAGAAGGACGGGTTTCGGATAGTTTTATCACCAATAGAGGTCTGCGACAAGGTGATCCGTTATCAACAGATTTTTTCAATTTGATCTTAGAGAAGATTTTACGAGAATGTAACATCTACACTAGAGGCACAATATATCATCACAGACATCAATGTGTAGCATATGCAGATGATGTTACCTTAATAACAAGGAGACCTGCAGAATTAAGAGAAATCTTTATTAGAATAGAGAGAATAGCCAGAGAATATGGTTTAGAAATAAACGAAGAAAAAACAAAATATATGGTGATGAGGGGAAACGAAAATCATCTAGGAGAGTCCTTTAAGGTACAAAGCCCAAGTAAAGAATATAACTTTGAAGTTGTTAGCCAATTCGACTACTTGGGAGTGACACTAACAAATAGGAACGAAGAGAACCAAGAAATCATAAAAAGAATGGCCAAAGGTAGTAAGAGTGCTGGGAGCCTGACTAAGATACTGAGGTCGAAGATAATATCCAGAACAGCAAAAAAACGAATATATACAACAGTTATCCGACCTACAGTACTCTATGCTAGCGAGACCTGGACACTAAATAAAGATATGGAAGTAAAATTAGATAGATGGGAACGAAAAATTCTTAGAAGGATATACGGAGGTGTAAAAGAGGGGAACATCTGGCGAAGAAGAACGAATGAAGAAATAATGCAAATATATGGGCAACCAAAAATAACAAGACTCGCGAAAATTCAAAGATTAAGATGGCTCGGGCATATAGCAAGAATGAAGGAAGGAAGAGTTCCCAATGAATTAATAAACACGGAGGCTGGTACAAAAAGAAAAAGAGGCCGCCCCCGAAGAAAATGGCTGGAGTCGGCAAAAGAAGATCTGAAGTCGCTGCGGGTACAAGATTGGAAAAACTTAGCACAAGATAGAAAGAAATGGAAGAAAACCGTTGAAGCCTTGGGCCTTTGAGGCCTGTTGAGCTGAACTATATATATATATATATATATATATATATATATATATATATATATATATATATATATATATATATAACTATATATATATATATATATATATATATATATATATATATATATATATATATATATATATATATATATATACTTATTTCCTTGGTGACCATTATTGCCACTCCATTACTATGATGATTGTCATTTCGTCCTGAAAAATATATGGTACCGTTTGGGGTGACGCATTGACCTGCATTTGTCCATCTGACTTCGCTGAGTCCTAAAATACTGATCTGTAACCGACACATCTCTTGACTAGCATTGTGTAGTTTTCCAGCTTCAAATAGCGTTCTCACATTCCATGTAGCGATACGGATCGATATATTATGCATTTTGCAGGAGTTTTGCAGATTGACGACCGTAGGAGCCCTGCAACTTATTGAATCTCCCCTCCTGCCGGATCTTGGTTTCCGATGACCATGATCAGTAACTTCCAAAGAATCGCTATTCTTTACCATGATGATTTATACTAGGGGTACCCTTCTTCTTCTTCTGGTTCCTATCCGTTTCGGATGTTGGAAATCATATTGGCAATCATAACCTTGCTCGCTGCGGCTCGAAACAGCTCCGTTGAGGTTTTCTTAAACCATGTTCTTAAATTCCGCAGCCATGATATTCTCCTTCTACCGGGTCCTCGCTTACCTTTGACTTTACCTTGCAATATAGACTGTAGCAGGGAGTAACGGTGCTCATTTCTCATAACGTGTCCCAGATATTGCAATTTTATGCGTTTGATTGTAAACACAATCTCTGGTTCCTTCTTCATTTTTCCTAGAACTTCCTTGTTCGTGATCCTTGCTGTCCATGATATTCTCAGCATTCTTCTATAAAGCCACATCTCAAATGCTTCAAGTTTTTTAATAGTGGTGTCTGTAAGCGTCCATGCCTCCGCCCCGTACAACAACACAGAGAAAACATAGCATCTCAAATGTCTCATTTTTGTATCAAGGGATATGTTGTGACTTTTGAAGATGGCGCTCATTTTGTTAAAGACCGTTCTTGCCTTTCCCATGCGGCACTTTATTTCCTGTAAATTGCTCCACTGTTCGTTAATAATAGTTCCCAGGTAACAATACTGTTTTACTCGCTCTATCTGCGTCCCATTAATGTATAGATGAGCCCCGTTTATATTCTCCTTGCTGATAATCATTTGTTTCGTTTTGTGGGTATTAATGTTTAGTCCGTACTGTTGACTGTACTCGTTTATTCTGTCCATTAGCCTCTGAAGTCCCTCTAAACTATCTGCTATCACCATGGTGTCGTCGGCATATCTAACATTGTTTACTCTTTCACCATTTAGAAGGATGCCTTCGTCTATTCCGTAAAGAGCCTCGTTAAAAATTTTCTCTGAGTACATATTAAATATCAACGGCGATAGGATACATCCCTGTCTAACTCCACGTAGTATTTTTATGTGATCTGTTTCTTCTCCGTTAATTTTCATGTGTGCGGTCTGATTCCAGTAGAGTTCTGAAATTATTCTGAGGTCTTTGTCATCCAGGTCTGCCTCTTTTAAAATGTTTATCATCTTTTGATGTTGAACTCTGTCAAATGCCTTTTCATAGTCGATAAAGCACGCGTATACGTCGCAGTTAACGTCCCTGCATCTTTGAATTAGTACCTGTACTCCAAAAAGTGCCTCTCTGGTACCCACTGCGTTAATGAAGCCGAACTGTCTGTCCGATATTTGTTCCTGGCACTTCTTATAAATTTTTCCACGGATGACTCTAAGAAACAGTTTCAACATGTGGCTCATTAGGCTGATCGTTCGATATTCTTCGCACTTTTTAGCCCCCTGTTTTTTAGGTATCGCTATGAATTCTGATTCTAGCCATTTATCAGGGATGATTCTTGTATTGTATATTTTATTGAAGATAGCCGTAATCCAAATTATTCCTTCTTCCTCCAAGAGTTTTAAAAATTCAGCTTCGATATTATCAGGCCCTACAGCTTTCCTGATTTTCAGAAATTCTTAAACTATTAAAGACTCATAGGGGTACCCTACGAGTCTTTAATACAGTGGTTCCCCGTTACCCTTTGTATCCTTATGCCGTTGACCATGGTTGATCTGCTTTCAACATCGATTTCTCAATCTCAGGACAACAGAGTGCCCTACCACATACCAACTCATCCGCCCGAAGCCGTTGGTCAGCCAGTGGGAGATTGCTTATACCGGCAATCGCTCGGTGTAGAAAACTGAAGAAACATAAATACTTGAGGCAGATGTACTGCTTGCTATAAAGCTGGCAAAGAATAGACAAGCTATTGGTCTAATAACATACTGTCAGATATGTTAAATGAAGAAAACATTAAAACATTGGTTAAGCTTTTTAATTAAGAGTAGCTGCACAACGCATCTAGCAAAAGTTGTCACAGCAAAAATGACCAAAATATGGAAGGACTGTCAAATTTCAAGAGCGATAAAGATGAGGTTGAGCAACTGCTTAATATTCCCAATACTGACCTACGGATGTGAATCTTGGACTCTGAGACAATCGGAGAGAACAAAGATAGACGCCACTTAAATGTTCTGTTGGAGACGAATGTTACAAACTCCTTGGACCGACCGTAGAACAAATAATTCAATTTTAAGAGAGCTAAAAGTTAGCCAACGACTCTCTAGTAAAGTCCATCTCCAACAATTAAAATATTTTGGGCATGTTATGAGAGCAAACACAGAAAACATGGAAAGACTCATAATACAAAAAAAGGTAGAAGGCCGAAGATCACGAGGAAGATCCCCAACAAGATGGATAGATCAAATTACAGGAATATGCCAAAGATCCATGCATGAATTCAAAGAAATGACCAGAGACAGAGATCTCTGGAGACGGACAATACACGACATCACGTCGACCACTACACTCCCCCTGGGGGGTCAGGATTGAAGAGAGAAAGAGCTGCACAACTGATAAGTCACACGTTAAAAGTATTGCTACGTATTATCCACAGTAAAATAGGGAATACGTATGAAGATCAAGTTGAAACGCAGTTTAGATTTAGAGGTGAATTGGAAACTAGACAAACACTTTTTGCACGGACTATTTTTCTTCAGAAGAATTTCTTTTAGAATTTATTTAGCCTTTGTACACAATTTAATTACAGAAAAAATTCAAGTTAGTAACATTTAAAAAAAAGAGCGATTCAAAAAAGTGGTATAGTGAAAGGATAAATGTTCAACAGAAAAAGATGAAGAAATCTGAAGGTGTTTCTTAATATTGTTCTGAAGCTATTTTCTTGTGGCATTTTAAAGTAATTACTATTTAAATGAGAATAAGTCACAATTAAAGGTTAAAGTAAGTTTATTGACGTTTCAATTTCCAGTTCGTAAATCGTTCTTAAAATACAAGCTGGTTGTAAACTGATTTTGGCTGTAAAAAGTACCAGGTCAACCTCCCTCTCATTCACCCTTTAGCTCACAAAGAATTGGCCTATTCATTTATGTGTGCTAAAAACAGATTCCTTTCCCTTAAGAAGAGATTTGTCAAGCATCCTTTCCTAAAGGAAGAATATAGAAAAATTCTGATGGAGTATGTTGAGCTAGGACACGGAAGGGAAGTCCCTCTGGCCCTTTGTAACTCCAAATTTAAAAATAAATACTTTGTCCCACATTTAGCAGTTGTACAAACCAACTCCAAAGCTCTACAACGAAAATGAGAGTCGTTTTCGACTTTTCGGCTAAGACCACTTCAGCTATCTCACTAAACGATATCACTCTCCGTGGTCCCAAGGTTCAGCCCGAACTGTTTGAAATTCTTACGAGATTCCGAACAATGTATCGGCAGGTGAAACTAAACCCCTCCTTTCACTTTCTACAGAACGTTTTGTGGCGAGAAACTCCACCAGACCAATTCTCTTGCATTGAACTTACTACAGTTTCATTTGGTCAAAAGAGTGCTCCATATCTGGCCTGTCGAGTTCTGAAGGACATTGCTCAAAATACCTCTTGTTCAACGGCAGTGAAAGACACCCTATTATATCAGACTTATGTGGATGATATCTTATCAGGCTGTAGTACGAAGAAGAAATCATTTCACTGCATCGTTCGTTAAGCTCTACTCTTTTATCCGCTGGCTTCAGTATACACAAGATCAGATCCAATTTATCTCTTGCTGCGTCCTCTGCAGAGTTTAGCAGCGCGTCAAAGGACATTCTTCCTGAAAAAGGGCCATGCAAGGTGCTAGGCATTAAGTGGGATCCCGCAACTGATGTATTCCAAGTTGCCATTCCAGAGTCGCTTACTGTTAGTTCACCTACCAAACGAAAAATTCTCTCTGTCATAGCGCAGTGCTATGATCCTCTAGGTTTTGTTAATCCTGTAATTGTTCACGGAAAAATTCTAATGCAACAAATATGGGCCAAAAATCTCTCTTGGGACCACACTATAACTGATCCCGATCTTTTAGACAGTTGGTTTAAGTTCTTGTCAAGTTTAACAAACCTGTCCTCCTTCTCGATTCCTCGGTGCATAATAGATGTAAAAGACGTAGTACAAGTCGAATTACATGGGTTTTGTGATGCCAGTACTCAGGCATATGGATGTTGCATGTATTTAAGAGCAGAATACTCAGATTCATCTGTGTCATCTACACTTATTGCTGCAAAATCGCGTGTAGCTCCAGTGAGGAAGCCTCTCACTATACCTAAACTAGAGTTGTGTGCAATGGTTCTCTTAACCAGTCTTTACACAAAGCTTTATCCCATAATATCTCGTTCTCTTACCATTTCTGACAGTATCTTGTGGTCAGACTCCATGGTAGCTCTCTCTTGGGCGCACTCACCTCCCAAAAAATGGTCCACCTTTGTGGCAAACAGGGTGGAAATAATCCAAAACACTAACCCTTCCCCAAAGTGGAAGCACATAAAGTCTGAACTCAATCCCGCAGACCTCTTATCTCGGGGCAAGCTTTCAGATCAGGCCAGATCCTTCTGGGCATCTGGACCATCATTTCTACTTGATCTATCTAGCGATTGGTTTAAACATAGCTCGTTTGAGCCTATGGTCAATCTCCCTGAAGAAAAGAAAAGAGTTAATGTATGTACCAAAACTCAGGAAAATTGTTGGATCAAATATATAAACCGATTCTCATCATTCACTAAACTCATAAAATCCATGGCGTACATACGTCGGTTTGTGTACAATGCCCGACATAAAGACCGCTTATCTGGTCCTTTGTCTCCTAAGGAATTGCAAGATTCCAGACTATTCCTAATAAGTCAAGTTCAAGCCATTTTCTTTAAGTCCGAAATACTATCTCTGACGCAAGGTCGATTGTTACTTAACAAGCAAATTGCTTCACTGAATCCCTTCATTGACAGGTCCACATTACTTAGAGTAGGTGGTCGACTCAAGTATTCGGATGTACCCTTTGATCAACGACACCCCCTATTGCTCCCTGCACGTAATCACTTCACGACACTGTTGCTCACCTCAGAGCATCAGCGTCTGGGACATGCAGGATCTCAAACCACCTTAAACAATGTCCTCTTAAGATATTGGCCCCTTGACGGACTTAGGTGTGTAAAACGTATAATACACTCATGCAACACTTGCTTTAGGTTTAATGCCATCGCCTCAACCCAAATTATGGGAGATCTCCCTCGTGAACGAGTCACATTGAAAAGACCTTTTGAAAATACAGGAATAGATTTTGGAGGCCCCTTTTGCATAAAGTCCTCTTCCTTGAGAAGAGCCCCTACATCTAAAGGCTACATAGCATTATTTGTATGTTTAGCTACCAAAGCAGTCCATTTAGAAGCAGTGTCTGACCTCACGACAGACGCCTTCCTGGCTTGTCTTAAAAGATTCATAGCTAGACGTGGTATCCCATCCATTATTTACAGTGACAATGGAACTAATTTTGTCGGTGCCAATAACCATCTCACTCTTCTTAGAAAACATTTCTCAACACAGCCTCATGTGTTTCACGAGTTCCTTGCTTCTCAAAATGTCACTTGGAAATTTATTCCTCCCAGATCCCCACACTGGGGTGGATTATGGGAAACCTCAATTAAAAGTGCTAAGTCACTTTTGATTAAAATCACCGGTAACTCTGTATATACTTTTGAACAATTCTGCACTATTCTTGCTCAAGTAGAGGCCGTTCTTAACTCTCGCCCTCTATTCCCATTGTCTACTGATCCATTAGACCTACAGCCTCTTACTCCAGGACACTTCTTAATAGGTGCTCCCCTGTTATCTTATCCAGAGGTAGATGTTTCATGCACTCCAGATAATCGACTGAAGCACTGGCAGCAGTGCACTCGAGTTCAGCAACTCTTTTGGAAGCGTTGGACCTCGGATTACCTAAATCGGCTCCAAAACCGACCCAAATGGATTCACGTAACTCCTAATATTAAAGTCGGCGATTTAGTATTGGTTAAAAACCTTGACTACCCTCCCTTACAGTGGCCATTAGCTCGGGTGACCGAAGTTTATGAAGGAAAAGACCACAACGTTCGAGCAGTTCAAGTTCGCACGAAAAGTGGAACGTTTATTCGCCCTATCACTAAACTGATCCCCTTACCTCCAGATGAGACCTCAACGCATGTTCTTGATCCTTCTTCCACCTTATAGTAAAAATAAGGCTACAAGATACTAGACATTTCTCTGGGGGGCAGTATGGTTGTAAACTGATTTTGTTTACAACCCTGTAATTTTCAAAATAGTATATTTCCCCTTGTTCATTAACTTTACTCCACCCTGTAGGCCAAGACGTTCATTCATTCCAATACCTTACAAATAAATTCTAACGGTACTGGATAATCTCTAACGGTACTCGGACCCTATGAACAATTACTTAGTACCCGATTTCGGCGACCGATTGTCGAAGAAAGAAAAAGCCACTCTCTCTGCTAGTAACCCCCGAGGAAGACGGATGGTGCTTTTAATACAAAAATTTGTGATTTTGTGAGTTGCGATTCTCAGAGCGTGTCTATCTCATCAAGTGGTTAGCAATAAGAAAAGTTGTCTCCGCGATTGTGAACCATAACTTTGTGTAACCACGTATATTATATATTGTACCCGTTGTATATTGTGTTTTTGTGTTAAGTATAATACGTAGAGAAATAAATATTAGCTACAAGTTACTCGTATTCTTTACGTACAATAGACACTCAAAATAATACAGTCCACTCAAACACCCCAGAGAATACCGGCGGTATAAGTTCGTACCATATTAAAAGCACGTGGAATCACCAATAATTCCACCCCCAACGCCGGCATTTTCTCCACAAGCATTAGTTTGTATTTTGAGAACGATTTCTGTCACCGATACTATAGTATATGTTTGGTTTTCTAAAGTGAGAAGTAAGAACATATCATTATCTGGACCAATAATAAAAAAAGAGCTTTAGAAGCAATGAAAGAACTCAATATGAAATATAAAGCTTCCAATGGTTGGCTGGATAAGTTTTGCTTAAGACATAACATTACATTTAGAGCAATTTTTGGAGAAGCTGAAAATGTTAACCTTATTTCAGAGTAGCAAAGTAACCTGCCAAAGTTATTAAGTAGCTATTTATCTGAAGATATTTATAGCACCGACCAATTTTTATGTTGATAAACTCGACTGGTACTCAAAAAGGCCTTGATGACCAGAGATATCATGACAGATTGACTGTTATCTAATATATCGATAATATTTTTGCCACCTAATACTACATTATGTTGTTAACCGTTAGACCAAGCAATAATTTAAAACTTTAAATCCCTGTTAAAAAGTTTTGATTAGAAAAATGTTATCATCTATAGAATGTTCCTTATGAACGGCTGAAGTAGACAAGTCCATAACGATTGATAACGCCTAAATTTCGATTGTGGCAGCATGGACAGACGTTTTAACCAAAACTATTGAAAAGAGTTTCATTAGGTGCGGTTTCAAAAAAACGATGGCAATGAAGAAAAAATTGTGAAAAATGTGGAGCAACAAGACTTGGATTGTGATTTACCATTGTCAATCTTTTGCGAAAGTGATGGAGTTGAAAATAGTTAGGTGTGTTAGTAATTTTAAAGAAAACGAATAGATGTCCAATGTTTCCGACAATGAGAGTGACGATGAACTAGAACTTACTACAACTGTAAGTTATTTAAATGATGCTTAACTAAAATTAAGATACTTAACATAAGTCTTTTATATATAAAGGTGATGTAAGAGCAAGTCAAAAAATATCTGATGTAATTCTAAATGTTGTTATGATTTTTGTTAGATTTACCCATTTAAAATAATAAAAATTTAATATTAGGACTACCTTATGTTAAAAAAGAATTGTCGAAACATTTGTTAAGCGAATATTTAATTTTAGATTTAGTAAGAGAAATACTTTAGTTTCATACAAAACTCACTTATCTTTTGAATTGTAACATTCAAAAAAAAATCCCTGTACAAGTTTACATAAAAAAAAACTTTGATACTAATTTCTTGAATAACAGAAAAAAACTTTTAACTGACCTCCAAACTGAGTCACTGAGTTTCCCCAGTTTAGCTGTTACACAGCTTTACGAGCTTTAAACACAACGTGGTTTAGATGCTATAAAATTTAACTGCAGCCAGTGATATCATTAAATAAAGTTTATTGACAAGATACGCTAATTTATGGCACTGAAATAGTAATTGTATGTACTGTACATGTTGCCGAATAATGGTGAACGTATAAGTTTTTAATTAATTAGCAAACAAAAATATATAACTTTGATGGTACACAAGGCAAATATCGAACACAGTATTTAATTAAATCTTGCCCAAGTACTTTCGATCACAAGATCATCCTCAGGGGCATTTCGTCAATTGTGGCCTATCCAGCAATAACCAAATGTCATATATGTAAACTGGGACATAACAAATACACTAAAGACAAACAAACACTTTAAAATTTAAATTTGGAGAAGCTACATTTTTATATTATAGAAGCCGGAGACAGAATGATTCTGTCTCCGGGAAATATAATGGGAAATATAATGAAGGTGGTATCCCGTTACCTTCCTTCATGCCGCTTCAGGGCTTAGTTTTCAGCCCCCCACTATGGAACAGACGCCGTTTGCAACCGCCCATTCTGGGTACAGACGTTGCTATTTTCACCATATCTGGCTACCCTACACTATAATATGAATTTTAGAGATTATGGTAAACGTCGATATGCAAAATAACAAGCTGACAATTTAGTGCAGAAACAACCCTAGTTCGGGGCTAAGGTTGTTTCAGAAATGTACCTATGAATAATATAAATCGATATAAAATCAACCATGCTTACAAGACTTAGGTGTACTCTGCATTAAATTATGTGTAACCCACAAAAATACATGTTGGTGTTATAAACTTAAAATCGCCAAAATGTGACTGGTTGTTTTTGAAATAAGCGAGTTTATTGTAAAATATGCATTCGATAGTACTTTTCCAAGTTGTACTTAGCTTTAGCTTTAACTTTATCTTTATTAATAACAAAGTTGTAACAATTTACCAATAAAAAATTACTAAAAATTTAATTCGGCAAAGGTTAGTGCTAATTTTTATGTCAAAATTTATACTACTATATTTATACTATCTATACTATTTACACCCTGTTTCAAATAGGGTGACAGGGGGCAACTGGACCCCGGAGGTATCTGGGCCATACCTTTTTCAATCTTAAACTGGAAGAGTATTTAAGTTTCTTACTGTTGGCCGTACTGCAAGAATGTGCCTTCCCTCCAAAACATTAACTCTAACCTCTCTAGTACTTTTGGTCGCTGTGAGAAGATCAATTTAAATTCGTAGTTATTGTTTATGAAATCAACATGGTGCGCTTGTGATTTACATTATTGTTTTTACGATCAAGGTAAGTGTTTATACCATGTTTTTTAGTGTAAAAGTGTTGATTAGTATACTATTAACCATGTTTAAATTAGTTTTGTATGCTCATTCCATTAGTTTTGAGGTTAGAATGGGTGGTCCAGTTACCCCGACAGCTTTACTCTTTCGGGGTAACTGGGACCCATATAGGGAGTAACTGGGCCAGGGGCTGGCCCAGTTACCCCTCAGGGCCTATACATTTTTTCCATCCTTTAATTTTGAAAGCCTAGGTTATATCAGATTGTTTTTGTTGCAGAAAATGGTACGAACGTACATCAGAAAAACTCAGAAAGGTGCTGGCTTCTCATATGCCACGGAAGACCTTGATAGAGCAATTGAGGATATTAGAAATGGCATCAGGACGACACGGGGTGCATCATTATTTTACAATATTCCACGATCTACACTGAAGCATCGCGTCAAAGGAACGCGTGGGACTGGACTGACTTCAAAAGAAGGTAACGGTGGTGGAGGAGTTAAGTCATATTTGTCGTCTCTTGAGGAAAAAGAAATTGCAGATTGCATAAAAATTATGGACAAAAATGGATTTGGCCTATCCAGAGAGGAAGTATTAGACTTAGTACAACTGTATATAAGACAGAATAATATCAAGATTAGATTTAAAGACCAGAGACCAGGTCCTGACTGGTTTAGATTATTTAAAACTAGGCACCATCTGTCAATAAAGAAACCAGGACTATTGAACATGTCAGATGCGATCAGGTGAACCCTTGGGTCATCTACAATTTTTTTGAAGTATTAAACAAAACTATACAAGAACTAAACCTTAAGGGAAAACCAGACAAGATATTTAATTGCGACGAGACGTCATTTTGCCACGACCCTAGTAAAACAAAAGTCGTTGGTGCAATTGGTACAAAAAGCATACGGAAGACCAGTTCGTCTGGCCGAGAAAACACATCTGTTTTGTTGTGTTGTTCTGCTGATGGTCAAATGATACCTGTCCTCTGTGTATTTAAAGGTAAATATGTAATGGACAATTGGATTAATGAGAATGCAACATCCCAAACTGCAGTTTCTACAACGTCTCGAGGTTGGATGGAAACTACTTTGTTTTTTAACTGGTTTAGAGATGTTTTTTTACCTAATATTACAAAGGAGAGACCAGTTTTATTAATATATGATGGCCATGTTACCCATGTGTCCACAGATTTAATTAAATTAGCACAAAAAAATGAAATTACTATAATGAAGTTACCTCCACACACGACACAGTTATTACAACCCTTAGATGTATCAGTTTTTAGAGGTCTGAAAAATAGTTGGGACAAGGCACTCAGTAAGTGGCAGAGGGAAAATCCTCGCAAAAAAATTCCTAAAGAAATATTTGTACAAATGATAACCAAGCTAGCACATGACATACCTAGTGTTAATATTATTAATGGATTTAAAGCCACAGGAATTTATGATGCCGATAAACAAGGTCCTAACAGAGATGCAATTCCTGC
Source organism: Diabrotica balteata (assembly GCA_918026665.1). NCBI lineage: Eukaryota > Metazoa > Arthropoda > Insecta > Coleoptera > Chrysomelidae > Diabrotica > Diabrotica balteata. The sequence goes on from OU898284.1 coordinate 40,991,013, forward strand.
ATCAATATTCAAAAAAGATGATTTGCTTAGGTATAAAAATAATCTTCCCGATCCCACTACAGTACACTTGGAAGCTACTGCTTCTTTGGCTGCCCAACACTCAGTAACTATCCCTTCCTCTGCCACAGTACAATCAGAAGACACTAGGCCTACATCTTCAGCAGTACGACAACCAGATGCGACTCCTGTTATAGGAAATCAGGAAGACGACAATTATCCAAATGTACGGCAACAAGCATCCCATACTTCTTCAGATACGATACAATCAGATGTCTCGAACGCTTTAATCATAATAGAGCAGCCAGAAACCTCTGTCTCTACCTTTGCAATGGTCGAAAGAACAGAAGCTAGTTCTGCAAACGAAGTTCAAGTAGAAAAAGAATGCCCTGTCTCGCCAATTGGACCTACACAAACACGTAAATCATTTGAGGAGTTGTTGTTAGAAATGATGAAAAAGGATAAAAGACCACAGAATTTAGAGAAGAAACGTAAAAGACTGGTCACTAACTGTGAAATTATCACCTGCAAAGATTACCTAATAAAAAAAGAACAAGAGGAGAAAGAAAAACTGAAAAAAAATTGAAAAACAAGAGGAGAAAGAAAAAATGAAAAAAATTGAAAACAAAAATATGAAAAGAAAGGCAATACCGAAAGCTAAACGAAATAGACCTACACTAAACTTTTTAAAACACAAGAAAAAGAACAGTTTTGATTGTCTATCAGAAAGTAGTGATGATGTTGATTTGCAAGATATTGTAGAAGAAAATGAAAGAGATATAGATAGCGAGAAGAAATTTGAAATGTTCTGTAATAATATTGATGAGCAGACCTGTGGGGATTTTCAGCAACTAGGCCTCAAACAAATTGTTAAAAAAGTTGGTGAATATGTAATCTTTAAGTATGAAGAAGAGCATTTTCCAGGAAAGATCTTAAGCTTTACCGATGACCAGGTTGAAATTTCATCGATGCAGAAATCTTTAAAGTCATGGAAGTGGCCAGATAAAGCAGATATTGGAAAATACGATTGGGATGACGTTATTGGTGCAATTGAAGAACCAAAAATTATTTCTAAAAGAGGGTTTTTTCACGTGAAAGAAATGCAGCATTTGTGGGACATTATATGAGATTATAAACGTTTCTTTACTTATCTTATTTTTTAATTTGCAGTTTTTGTTTCACGAAGAATTTTGTTTAGGAATACATTCAGATTTTAGTTTTGATTTGTTCAGTTTTAACTCTTTAAATGTAAGTTTATAAACTCTTGAATGTAATGGCATTAAATACAAGTTTTTAGCTGCACACTGTGTATAATTTGTTCATAAACCTTATCTGCTATACGAGATGGTACCCTTGCATTGAGTCTACTTTCAGATCCGCTCAATTTAAACGAATGTTTGAGGTTTCTTTGAAAAGTGTAAAGGTATACAATCAGGCCCAGATAGCCCACAATGATTTATACCAGCTCTTATGAGATTTTAGGCTGGCTGGTCCAGTTACCCCTGTTAATTGAGGTAACTGGACCCACCGTATGTACAATTTTATTATTTATTTTATTATTACTTTAATACCTTCAATTAAATTAGGGTTTCATACATTTAAATAGTATTAAATGGAGGTCATGTTTTTATACATAAATCTTCTCAGAGTGCCCTAAGAGAAGTTTTTGTCTTTATTTTGGTACATATCAAATCTTAAAATTAGTGAGATAATTATTATGTCTACGCGGCTCTTTACATATTACCGCTGGGTACTTTTGGAAAAATGGAAAAATTTTTTATCTTCACCTTGAAATCCATGTTGTGGTCACCCTGTATGTCAAAACTAAAATAAACTTGCATTAAATTTTCAACCGTCGCTACATAACATGCACATACATAAATAAAAATATTTTTTACGCTCTTACGTGTACTGTAACGAAATCCATCACGATTCAAAGCGCCCATTTGGATCAATTCGCATTTTCTGAGCCAGGCCTTCAGTTCGGGAGTAGTAGTCTCAGTTGCCCTTTACGGGCACCTCGTCATAATAGTATAACTGCAGTCTCGGGCTTGGTTCCCGACTTTTGCATAACTGCTCTCTGGGGGAACATACGGATCATCTATGTTTGCTTATCGCCCTTCCCATCTTGTTGTCTCTATCAGGAGAGGAAGTTAAAACCAGTGGCAGGACGATTTTGTTTGTCTAACTGGGTTCACACCCTTAAGAATTATTATTATAACAAACTTTTACGGATTATGATAAGCAATTGACTTTCCACCTCTACAAAAGGATACTAACGACATTATGGGCCCACTGTAAACAATTTTTTTTTTTTTTTGTTAAAATATAAGTTAAGCACAAAAATAATTCAAAAGCCCAAAATATTATTGTAATAATATCTAATACTAATAATGATTAGTGATTTTTTATATTTATTTTCAAAGAAGAATTTGCAGTCCTTGATATTATTTAGTTTTTTTGTACGGAATAAGCCACAATTTTACTTTACTTCCTCCGAGGGCATTCGGCAATCATATGCTGGATGGTCTGTTTCTCGGCGCCGCAGTCGCACTCAGCAGAGGTTCTCATCCTCCATTTATAAAGGGAATCTGCGCAGACTCCATGACCCGTTCTTATCCTGTTAAGAGTTGACCATGATTTTCGGGGGAGGTCAAAACCTGGTGGAGTTTCTGTGATGCATGGTGTGTTTCTCATTATTAGGTTCGGTCTGTCGCTCTGCATGTTCTTCCACTGGGAGTTCATTTGGAAATTGTTGGAACTCAAGTTTATTGCATCTCTAGTCGGAGGTTTTCTGGAGCGCAATCGATGTGAATTAGCGTCGGCGACATATGTGTGTATAGGTAATTGCGGGTTGTTAAGCAGCTTTTGGAATTCTCTAAGCAGAGCATGCTGACGACGAAGATTAGGTGGAGGTATATGGCTCAGTAGTGGAAGCCACTCCACAGGTGTAGACTTGATCGTTCCAGATATGAGACGCATGGCGACATTGAGCTGGGTATCTATAATTTTTGTGTGAACGCTATTCAGCCAAACAGGAGAGCAGTATTCAGCTGCGGAGTATACGAGTCCAAGGGCTGAACACCGAAGTGTACCTGCTGATGAGCCCCATGTAGTCCCGCAAAGCTTCTGTATGATGTTGTTACGGGTTCTCAGCTTTGCTGCGGTGTTCTCAAGATGTTTCTTAAAGGAGAGTGTTCTGTCCAGGGTGACGCCGAGGTACTTGGGATTATAGTTGTGCGTGAGCAGTTGGTTATCAATGTATACTTTAAGTTTTGTGTGGGCCATTTTGTTGTTCAGGTGAAAACAGCTAACCTCGGTTTTTTTGGGGTTAGGTTTAAGTCTCCATTGTTTAAAGTACTTAACCAGGCGTTCCAGATCTTCCGTTAGGATTGCCTCGGAGTTTTGTATTAAGGAGCTTTGAGTTGCAAGTGCCCAGTCGTCTGCATATCCAAATTTTTTAGATCTGGTAGGGGGCATATCAGCTATATACATACTAAATAGCAGCGGTGCAAGTACGGAGCCCTGGGGAGGCCATTATTAAGCGTTCTCTGTTTGCTCACTGTAGTTCCCATGGTTACACGGATGTTTCTACTGCTCAGCATAGTATTTATGAGTCGGGCGGTTGCTTTGCAGGGGATTATTTTAAGGAGCTTATAGATGAGGCCATCTTTCCAAACCGTGTCATAGGCAGCCGATAAATCGATGAATGCCACAGACGTCTTCAGTTTTCTTTGGTAACCTGCCTCTATGTAGGTAGTTATAGAGAGCACTTGGTCAGTGGTGCTTCGTTGAGGCCTGAATCCTGCTTGTTCAATTGGTATTTTTTGAAGTAGCTTTGGGCCGATTCTGTTCAGGACCAGTCTTTCGAGGAGCTTGTAAGCTGCACTGAGTAAAGCGATGGGGCGGTAACTCGCTGGGTTGTCTGTTGGTTTTCCAGGTTTCAGGATGGCTATGATTTTTGTTTGTTTAAAGAGGTTTGGTAGGTTACCTGTTTTGAGTATATCTGTATAGAATTTAGACAACCAGGTTTTTGCAGATTTCCCACAATGGATCAGGAATTCGGGAGGTATACCGTCTGTACCAGGAGCTTTGTTAGGTTTAATGTCTTTGATGGCGTTTGAGACTTCTTCTGGAGTGAACGGTGCGGAGTACTCTGTATCTGATGGACAGGCAGCTTTTAGATGTTTAAGCTCCCTTTTTATAGTAGTGGTAAACTTTTTATCACATGCTCCTCTGGAGGTGGCAACTATATGTGATGCAATTTTATTAGGGTTGAAGTCGTGGATTTGTCGTGTTGCCAGTTTGTCACTTCCGAGTTTTCTTAGGAGCGACCACGCTTTACGGCTAGACTTTTTGAAATCTAACGATTCGACTTCATTTGTCCATTTCTTCCTTCTTGCTACATCAAGGCTCAGGAGAAGTTCGTCCGCAATGTCACTTTCACCGGTTTCAAGATATTCTTCGTAGAGGTTTTGGCTTTCCTCACTCCATCCTGGTATGTATTGCTTACGATGGCCCCTGGGAATGTGTTTCTTTGCTGTAGCAATTATTGCCCCTCTAAACCTTTCATAATTTTTGTATGTTGGTGGAATCCATCGTAAGATTTTATCGAGTTCATTGGTAAAGGCGGGCCAGTTAGCTTTGTTAAAGTTCCAGCGTGGTCGTGGAATGGTTGTAACTAGTGGGATTTGGATACCAATCTCAATAATGATCGGCCTGTGCTGGCTATGCGGGAAGTCATGAAGTACTCTTCTCTTGGTTGGTAAGGGGTAGCTTTTCTGGTTTTTGCTCACAAAACATAAATCTGGATTGTACTCTTGTTTCCATGCCGCCGATTTAAAAGTGCCCCGGTCTTTGGCATCGAAGACGTGATGCAGGTGGTTACTCTCTACCCAGTCTAACAGTGTCTCCCCGTTTTCATCGTTGTTGCTGTATTTCCATTCTTGATGATGGTTGTTAAAATCACCTAAATAGATGGCTGGATGGGGCCTTATGTCTATGTCTATGACTATGTCTATGACTTTTAGAGATTGGATTAGAACAAAAAAATAAGAAGAAGGACAGGCGGCACACACGTTATAGAGCGTATAGCATTACTGAAGTAGAATTGGCGGGCCATATGGCAGAATGAATGACTGGTGAACCCAAAAAATTACAGTGTACAGACCACAGTGTACCAGTAGACAGAAGAAGAAGAGAAATACCACCTTCACGATGGAAAAACTATATCAAAAGAACTTTGATCAAATGAAAGGCAGATATCGAGCACAGTTTTTTTAATTTAATCTTGCCCAAGTACTTTCGCTTCCTAGAGCATCTTCAAAGGAATTTCGTCAATTGTGCCCTTGAAGAAGATGCTATAGGAAGCGATAGTACTTGGGCAAGATTAAATTAATAAAACTGTGCTTTATGATTTGCCTTTTATTTGAACAAAGTTCATTTATTCGAGCATTCAGCTTTATATCAGTATATCAAAAGAAACCACTGGGAATTGGCTGCGAAAAGCTAAAACCGACAAAACTGCAATAAATTAGGGAGTTCCTATGTTCCACAATAGAAACAGTAAATTGTATTAAGGTGCTTCAGCATTTATTATGATGCCAGACATTAAATTCACTTTATTTAAAAGATAATCTTTAAATGGAATTTCTGGCAAATAACCGCCACGACTGGCTCTGACTTAGTTTAATCTAGAGGTCCAATTTTCGATGACTTTTTCCAACATTTGTAGCCGTATATCGGCAATAACGCTGTAAATGTTGTTTCCCAAGTGGTCAATCGTTTCAGGCTTGTCGGTGTAGACTAGCGACTTCACATATCTTCACAGAAAATAGTCTGACGGTGTTAAATCGCACGAGCTTGGAGGCCAATTTACAGGTCCGAAGCGTGAAACTATACGGTTATCATAGTTTCTTTTAATAAATCAATTGTAACATGAGCTTTGTGACATGTTGTGCCGTCTTATTAAAATAACAGCTCCTGCGTATTATGGTTGTTTACTTGGGAAATGAAAAAGGCAGCAATCATGGCTCTATACCGGTCACCATTGACTGTAATTTGGTAGCATCGTTTTTGAAGAACTACTGACCAATGATTTCACGAGCCCACAAAGTAAACCAAACTTCTCAAGAATGCAAATTCTTGATTTTTTAAGTAGTTAATGTATAATTTTTATTTTTTTTATTACTAAACATTGTGTAATAATTAATTACCATGTTCCTTTAACGAGTTTTTGTCTGCTTAAGTTTTCTTGGTGAAGGCGTTTTCGATTATTGTGTAACAATTTTTGGCTTTTGTTATATCAAAAGTAGATAACTGGTTGTTCCTTTAATTTCTATTCCTTTAATTTCTATCATGGTTGGACACTTAGAAACAATATTCCAAATCTACTACAAACCTGCCTGTTGAAACTGTCGATGGTTAAATACTTGTATAAAAATTATGATGCACTGGAGCAATAAATTCCATCAGTTGAAGTAGGTCTTTCTTTTTGGCATCATTTATCACATTGTCAGTGGGGTCAAATATGGGTAAATTATTGTTTACTGCAGGTAGAAGAGTGTTTTGCTTACTATCAACATATACTATATCAACAACCTCAAGTGTACGTCATCATTATTGGAGTACTTGTAATGTATTTTATTCGGATGTTCTTTGGTGAACCATAGCCATTGAATTTTCAACCATTCAACCTTAGTATTGTATTGTGAGATTTTTCTGTTTGTGATCTGACTTTTTAGGACCATGGTAGAAATAAAATCAGATGTAGTCATCTCTATAATCTTAAATGGACTTTTTTTCTTGCATTTTGTATTACAGAGTGCCAGTCAGTAGGTACGAAAATATGGGGATAAAACTTTTTTTCTTTCTCAATCAAACCAAAATCTTGGTCGCATGGTAAATAAGAGTGGCCACTCCTCAAAAATTTATGACGTATTTATGAAGTAATACAATTGCACAGTACTGACATCTTTATATTCCGGTTTTGGCCGCCACATTAATCGGAGTACATTATGACTGTTCTTGAAGTGACGAAATTTTTAAAGTAATACAAAATGCAAGACCCTATTTTTTGAAGTCCTCTTGAAGCCACTGTTTCATTCCAAGTAAACATATACGAGTTATTAGTACCCATATCGTGAATACTGAAGCAGTAGGTCCACAACTGTCTTTTAAAGTAACAATTTCCAGTTGTTAATACTGGGGTGGGTAGAGTTTTCATCAAATCGAAACATATAACTGAAACTCCAGTTTTTGTAAGATCGGTGTTACGATTTAGACTATCTCTAGCACTCTTGGCTTTCATTTGATGTAACTTCTTTTCATGTTCTAACTGTAACTTCTGTTTCTCTTTTGCAGCTTTAAGCTTTATATTGAATAGATCACATTTCTGACATGAATTGCTTATGGGTGGATGAAAATTTAGATTAAATTGAGTATTAAAAATTCTATCAAAAATGTAATATGATACAGGATTCTCCGTTTCCATCTTATACAGCTCATAGAGTTTTCCCATACTCAAATCGGGTGATAAATATTTTCTGTAGCTACTTTTTTCTCTACAATAGTGTGATTCATAGCTTGGAATCTTTTCCTTTTCTTTGAAAGTCTGTCCAGTCTACCAGCAGACACTTGGAACACAGCTTTAAAAAATATTTGCAAACCTTTTGATCTTCTCCGTTTTCATTTGGTAAAATATAAATCCTCGTTTTCTCTTTTCTGGAATTTTCTCTATTCAGAGAATAGAAATGCGTATGCAAATCTCTTTGACGATCGTGTGCAATTAAACTTGTACATTTGAGTTTACAGCTGCAGTCAACAGCGTTGAATGTTTTGGCTTTAACAGTTTTATTCAATTTAGTTTTATACTCCATACCAGAACACCGTTTGAATTTGTTAGAGTTCCTATGCCATGTTTCAGTTTTACGAACTCACTTCTTAGGTTTGAACTGGTTCGGTGTCGTTGGTTTATTCTCTGTGACGGGCAATTCCATTTCATCATCAGTAGGCACGTACTCCGATCCAGAATCTTTATATGGTTCCGATTCTGTAATGAAAAGATAATCTAGATAATCTACTTTCAGTCAGTTCAATAGTGGACTAAGCCACAAAATGAATATAAACCACATAACCTACAAAATAAATGGTTTTAGGTATAACCTCAGTTTTATGTATTTCTTACTTAATAATAAAATAATAAATATAGTCCGTCTAGAAAGTATCCGGAAAAAAGAAAGCAGAATTTTAATTTTACGGTATTTATTTCTATCACTTGAAATATAAAATTTCAACAAATAATTCATCTCATTTACTTATACAACCTCCATGTAAATCTAAACACTTAACTAAACGTCCAGGTACACCCGAAACTAGGTCAAAGCCATAATTTTCGGTAATGGTGTTCCATGCCTGTAAAACTGACCGAATCAAACTTTCTTTATCTCGTGGCTCTGCTCGTTCCACTTTAATCTTCATCAGTCCCATGTGTTTTCAATGGGGCTAAGATCTGGAGATGCTGCTGGCCACGGAATTGTTGCCACTTCGTGTTCTTGCATCCAAGCTTGAGTATAAGCAGAAGTATAGCATCTTGCATTACCTTGCTGAAAATGTCACCCATCTGGATATAAAACATGAGCGTTTCAAGAAGAAAACCATTTAGGATGTCACAATATTTCGCACTATCAACAGTACCACTAACTTTAAAGAGAGGTGTAGCACCACGCTGAGATATTGCCTCAAACCATTAGTTTAGTGGCAAATTTGGAAATTTGAACGATAACATTTTCTCTTGATAGGACTTTTAGATGATTTGCACCAAGCTGGAAAAAACTTTCATCAGATATAAACATATTATAAAAATTATCTTCTCGAAAACGTTGACAAAAATCTATTCTTCGTTGCTTTTGCAGAGGTGTCATTGAATGGATTTTTTTTGGATTCCTTGATATGTAGCCTTGCTTTTTGATATTTCCAAATCTGTTCGCTAATTTTCGAAACCCTAGACCTCTATGCCATTTTTTATTCTCTTTATTGTCTCATACACTGCACTTTTTCCCAGTTCAGTCAATTGCACTAATTTTTTAACGTTTCGGACACCCTTTCTATACAAATATTCCACCACTTTTCTTTTTCTACTTGTGACATTATTTCACAAATCTTAAGTCTGTTTACAAACAACAATATTTGACAGATGGTGTTGTCATGCGATTTTGTCCATAACCTACTATTGGTACAACCTACTTGATGCATTACTTTTGTCTTAAAATGTTACAAAAAGGAAATCTATTAAAATTGGGAAAAATAGAAAATTCCGGATACTTTCTAGACGGACTATACTATTGCCCACCTTCGATAGAGCTCATTGTACCTAAGTTATTTACGTTCACAATGAATCTGGCGTTTGCACAATATTCAGATCTTAACGCAATCCACAGTATTCTCACGCGGGAAAACAGTAAAAGAGCACTTTTAAGTGCTAAAGAGTAGTATAATGCTGCCATATAACAATCAAGTACTGAAGGTGTCTTGGTCCACACTGCATTCGATAGATGTTTGTTTTACCGATTGAATGGTACGTTAAAATTAAAACTGCCAATTTTTGGGTTAGTTCACTATGCTTCTAGTAGCCTCATATATGGTTAGAACTAAGAACAATGGGGCTACCCCCTCACCCAACTATTATGGACGACCGTTCAAGATGGAAGCAAATTGTGCAGTCAGCCAAGATCCACCCCGGGTTGTAGTGCTACGAGAAGAAGAGAGAAGAAGACTAGTTAGATGTTTATGTAGAAGAGTTTCACGGATATTTTACAATACAGACACATCATCACACACACACATCATCCAGCCTCAAGAGTCTACTGCTGAACATAGGCCTCTTCCTCATGTTTCCAACCCCGTCTATCTTGCGCCGCTCTTACCAGTTTTTATCTTCCCTGTCTTCTTAAATCGTCAGTTGATCTTGTAGGTGGTCGACCGACGCTTCTCTTGTCTTCCCTTGGCCTTCATTCCAATAACCTCTTTGTCCATCGCCCATCTGTCATTCTGGCTATGTGTCCTGCCTCAGTCATTCTCGATGATGTCAGTCACTCCGGTTCTTCTCCTGATGTCTTCGTTTATTATTCTGTCTCTGAGAGTTATTCCTAACATGGACCGCTCCATTCTTCTCTGCGTGACTCTCAATTTGGTAGCTGCTGCATTTGTTAAGGTAAGTGTTTCTGCTCCGTACGTCAAGACTGGGAGGACGCACTGATCAAATACCTTTCTCTTTAGGCATGTGGGCAGCTCACTTTTAAAAGTTTCTCTCAGTTTTCCAAATGCTGCCCACCCAAGGCCGACTCTTCTCTTCAATTCATGAGTCTGGTTATCTCTGCCAATCATAATTTCATGTCCCAGGTAATTATATCTATCTACAAGTTCTATTTCTTTCCCAACAATACTAATGTTCTGGTTGGGCACCAAATTGTTCATGCTTTTTGTTTTCGAGATATTTATATTTAAACCTACATTTTCTGTAGCCACAACGAGTTCCTGTACCATCTCTCTTGCCATACCCAGATCTTCAGCTATTATAAGTATATCATCGGCGAAACGTAAGTTGTTTAGATATTCTCCATCTATTTTTATACCCTTTGTCATCCAATCCAAATTCTTAAAAGCATGTTCTAGCACCGTATTAAAAAGTTTAGGTGACATTGGGTCTCCTTGTCTAACCCCCCGTTCTATTTTTATGCGATTACTGTTAGTATATAATTTGACAGTGGTTGTTGCCTGCAGGTATATCGCACCTCCAGATCTATAAGGGCACAACTCAAAAAGTATAGTTTTGAGTAAATCACGTTTGAAGTTTTAGACAAAATAGTTTATGCTATGAAATCACATATAATGTAAATACAAATAATTTTACTACAGCTAACTATTTTTATTCACCAGTATTTTACATCAGTATCATTAAAAAAACGTAAAAATAAATATTTAAATTGTTTTTTGACATGTGCCTATATTACCACTCAAAAATGTACATCTCAAGCATGTCAACTCCAAAAGTGCCTGTTTTACCATTAATAAAACGGATATGACACTATAGGTCATCTTTAGGTTTGTTAATAAAACAATACAAAACAATTAAATGTTTATTTCATTATACAATAATACTTGAATTGGAATCAGAAACAATCTTACTGCCTAAAATTATTTAATTCTATTCTACTAACTTATTCTCATTACTCTATTGACATAAATAATGAAAATACATTTAATACAAAGTTGGTAATCATTGGACTTGTACTATTAAAATATTATGTATTTCAACAATTTAAATTACTTTAGTAATATTTAAAAAGATAATTAACTTTTGTGAAATTAAGATCACATGCAACTGCATCATTCAATATCATCTGCATCGTAATCATTAAGATACGCTGATGAATTCAAATTTTTATAAAAATTATGATAGGGCTTTGTAATAAGATTTGCTTCGCAGAGTGATAGCAAATCATTTTTCTTTGCATTTGATATAGAGGGTGGATGGGAGAATGCTTTTTCAAGCACCAAGTTACTTAATTTTCCACGATTACGTGATCTGACATTTATTTTTAAAAACTGAGAAAAATTTGATTCCTCGTCGTATTCAGTTTTGTACAGTAAAATAAATGGTTCATTCTTATTAACATGCATTACTTTTATTTGATTCCATGTTACTTTTTTATTTTCTGAATTTTTTGAAAAGTTACTCCCAATCTGCCCTGATAATCTTTTAAAATCAATTACATCATCTGTAACTATTTCTGTAATTTTAAATGGACTGCCGGTTTTCTTTGCATTTTGCAGTACCGTAACCCACTGGGAAGGAACAAAGATAGTACCAGATTTTAATTGCCTTTGTTTTTGCTTTTCAATTAGGGCATGCATCATATCCCCTTCATTTTGTGTATGCCCTACTTCCAAATACTTATGTGTAATACTTTTGATACCTAACTCCTGAACTGCATACAAATACAAACTGGCCAAGTACTTGTTTTTGTTTTGTCCTACACAATTATCACTGTAAAATATAACATCTTTGTCTTGGCAGTGATCTTTTAAAAACATTAATAAGCATGAGCCAATTTCACTGCTACCACGCTTAGCAACACCTTCATGCCAGACGAAACGGAAACCTTGGCTGGTTCCAATTTCATAAATAGTGAAATTAAAAGTGGACAATTTTCTTTTATAATAAAGTAGGGAAGCATCACCCTGTGGTGTTTGCATCACAGCTTGCAAATCAAAACAAGCACAAACACAATTTCCTTTTTTTGCTTCAGCGGCATCAAGTAGTTTTTGCTTCCGAGCTAATTCTTTGTTTCTTAGGTGTTTGTCATGTTCAATTTTTAGTCCTTCTTGTTCATCAGGACTAGCATTTTTAAATGTTTTACACTTTACACATAAATCCTTTTTTGATTTAAAGAATCCTATATTAAAATTATTACTAAAAACATGAGCATAAAGAGCATAAGTTACTTTTTGAGTACTAGTGTCATTAAACTGTTGCACAAACATTCTATGCATTTCTGCTATTGTAAGTTGGCCTTCAAGGTATTCCCTGTCTGTTTGAGCTCTCAAATAATGGGATGGAATGCGAGGGAAACTATTGATGTGGTCTTTTATTTTTTGTACAATAGCAGCAGGAATAACTGGGTGATTTTTATGTTTCCCACGTTTATCCTTTTCAAGAACTCCAACAGATAGGTTTTTGGCAATAGCTGTGCGAAATGCCTTAGCAGTGATATCAAGAGTTGATAAAAAGAAATTTTTACAGACTCGTTGCAATCCCTGACTAGTATTAAAATTAAACGCATGATTATTACTTCTAGTGCTCCCCTCCCTTATATACCTATACTTGGGCTCAATTATTGTTACATGCCTTACAATAAATTCTCTTTGGCGATTAATATCACACATGCCCCAGTAATTATTAAAAATATCTTTTCTATCATCGTGGGTAACCTTAATAGTACACTTTAATCTACATTTTTCTTCATTACAAGGTGGCTTAATACTTCTACTAGCTACTTGATTTCCTTTAGCATTTGTGTATGACATCACAGAATTGCGCTTTTCTTTGGCTTGAGCTGACTTCCAGCGTCTGGTATTGCGTTTTCGTTTTCTTGTCTTGTTCTGGTCTAAACAAAAAAAAATTATGATTTTAAATACTTTAGCTAATGCTACAAATCTATGACTTTCATTCAAGTGAATGCAGTTTGGAAATTGTTAAATGACAAATTCATTAACTTACTTTGAGAATGTAAATCCTCATATGTTTCATTGTCAATAACAGGTACAGTTCCTAGTATTTCACCATTTGTCTCTGTTTGGTTTCCTTCATCCATGTTTTGCCTTTTAAGTATGTGGGCAGTAGAAAGAGTATTAACTAACGCGAAACACACTATACGAAAATAAAGTTGTTGAATAACATAACCTAATTTTCATTCAGTCTGATCACAATTCGCGATAGCCAATTCCGACAGGGGGCGCTGAAGATTTTAAAGATTGACGATAACTTCAGGAAAGCAACTCATTTTATTATTTGATCTCGAATATAAATCATTTATACGTGTGTTTTGCCAAAGTAAAAGTTGAAGTACGTTCTTCAAAGTTTATTTGTTTGAGATTGGAGTTTATCCATAAGGTAATTGACTCCCAAAACTGAATAAAAATAAAATTAAATGTTTGTTTTTCTACAGTATGTCTGAAACACGGGAAGTAAAATTTACATTATCATAATTATTTATATGGTTAAAAGATCGGCAGAAATATTTAATTGAGGCTGAGGCAGTTTTTGGAGCTGACCACGTTATATTTTGTAAATTACGCCTTACGTTTTCTACTAATAACTTCATCATGCCGTTGGGGCAATTAAGCTGATTTAACAGTATTTTTCTTTAGTCTTCTCAATTTTGTTTCAGGTGTTATTATAAAATAAATTTGGTATAAATATGTTAAAATATAAATAATATTTTAATCAGCTTTCTTTGTGGTAATACGGGCCCAACTAAAAATTTAATTGTTTACCTATTACTTCAAAGGGCACAACTCAAAAAGTGCCTGTGTTTACGGTACAAAGGAACAATAAAATATGGTTAAAAAGGCACATCTAAAAAAGTGCCTCTATATTAATTTAAAAGTCTAACATGACGCATAGAAAAAATAGGGGTATAACTCAAAAATAAAATTAATGGACAAGATTAGAAACAGGACGATATTACCATTAAAAAGATCGTTCAAAACTACATATAAATAAAGGCCTAACTCAAAATGGTGAATTTTTGAGTTGTGCCTCTATAGATCTGGAGGTGCGATATTTTGTGTAATAATTTATATAGGTTTATTGTATTTCACTGCTGTCTCTATTAGGGTTTTTATACTTTGTAGATGGTCATTTGTTCCGTAACTTTTTCGGAATCCTGCCTGTTCCCTTGGTTGATAAGTCTCTAATTTTCTTTCCATTCTCTTAACTAGTATTCGCATAAACAACTTATATATATGGCTGAGGAGGCTAATCGGTCTGTAATTCTCTAAATTTGCTTTGTCTCCTGCTTTGTGTAATATAATCATAGTAGCGTTGTTCCGGTCTCTTGGAATATTGGCGCTGTGAAGGCAGATATTGAAAAGTTATTTAATTTTTTCAAGTAATACATCCCCTTCAATTTTTAGTGCTTCTGATACTATTCCATCTTCACCCGGGGTTCGATTATTTTTCATTTTCTTTGTGGCTCTAAAGCCCTAAAGCCCTTACAATACAGACTTACCCAATAATGGTTACATTACTGGTTTATTATAGTTAATATAATATTTGGGATAAGCAAGTTTCAAATAACTTTAAAATTCATCGTTAGTAATTCATGACATCACGTTGGACATTATAAGTTATATCATAAAACTGGGCAGTCAATAATTTTCAAACGTAGTATAATTTGTTGTCTTGTTTTCGAATGAATTTGTTTTTAAGATCTTCTATACATTTCCATGTTCTTCTTAATTTTGAACTTCCTACTAACCCAAAGTATTCAATAACTAATAAAAATCCAAAGCTTAAATATCACGATGAAAAAAAGATAAAAGCTCTTCCTCGTATTTTACGAGGATTATTTTACGATACTTAGGGACCAATTTGCTCCTGTTCGAAATTTAACTTTTGCTATCAACTGTTGCAACTTATCCAATTTTGAATATTGGTGTGTACCCGTTTTCCATATTGATATAATATAAAGTTGGCGTTATCTTAAGAAGGGGAAGGAGCTGGCTTGAGAAATAATACGCCCTCTGGGAAAATAAGGATGTTTGAAAAAAAAAACAATTTTTAATAAAGTTGAACAAATATTTCGGAAAGTGATTATTCTTGAAAATAATTATGTACTTTATGGTCCATAGAATAATTGTCTTCTTTTATTTCAACTGATTTTTAGTGGAATTAAATCGCCTATCTTATAATTGAAGGGCTTGGGGAAAAAGGTAACAAGCCACAAAAGTAGAAAATGGAGAAAACCTAGTTTGAAACTTTCAATCAAATCCTTAAATCAGAGTTTTTATTAGAACACAACAATATTTTTTTAAATGAAGCTTTATTCTGAATATAAGCAATTTACAAACTAAAAAAAAATAAACGGAACTTTTAACTAAAAGAGAAAAAATATTTTTCTTGAGCAACGTGTGTGTAGGATGTAGGTTAAATCTTATTGGAATTTCACGTAATAATACAAAAACAAATCACTTAAACTAAAACTGTATTGAAGTAAAAAATAGCACATTTAAAATATTTGTTAACGATCAATGTAAAAATAGCGTCCTAAGCGTAATGATGTTGTTGCGACTCGAGTTGAGCGTGGACTGTGACTGACTTCTCCTCCGCTACTTGCATCCCCTCTCGAGGGGTGTACTTAACTTGAGGTGTAGTATACGGGGTTGCTCGAAAGTTTTAATATCTAAGTCTAAAGTTTTAACATAAGCCGCCTCCCTTGAACGCCTGCAGGGGTTCAACAAGTAATAAAGCTGAGCTAAAAGTTTCTTTCGCTAAGTCACTGATTTGTGGGTAGGACGCACACCTTTGTCACTGGTCGCTTGAAACAACCTCTGTTATTTTTAATTGTCACTGCACGAACTATTCCGTCACTACCCGCATGTAATTGAGTCACTCTACCCAGGCACCATCTTAAGGGTTCAGTTCCATCTTCCTTCACCGTCACTAGACTTCCAATTTTGAGAAGACTGTTGAAATGTTTTTTCCACTTAACTCGCTGCTGGAGAGACGAAATGTATTCCTTGGACCACCTAGTCCAATAACCTTGGATCATTTTTTGAAGCCTTTGGAATCTGCTAAGGCTGTTTTCCTTGACATCTAAGAAGTTCCGTTCAGGTATTGCGGTCAATGTGGATCCAATTAAAAAGTGTGCAGGAGTAAGAGGAAGTAAGTCGGAAGGGTCGTTGGACATTGGTGAGAGTGGTCGTGAGTTTAGGCAGGCTTCAATTTGACATAAAACAGTGGAAAATTCTTCATTTGAGAGAATTGTATTGCCAATGACGCGCTTTAAGTGAAATTTGACAGATTTTACTCCCGCCTCCCAAACTCCTCCAAAGTGAGGTGATCTTGGCGGTATAAACTGCCAGTTAATACCTTCGGTAGTTAAATTGTCCCTAATAGTTGAACTATATGTATTAAAAAATTTGACAAGCTCATTTTTTGCGCCAACGAAGGTACTATCATTGTCCGAAAGGATCGAAGCGCATTTTCCGCGTCGAGAAATAAAGCGTTTTAGCGTTGCTAGAAAATTTTCAGTGGTCAAGCTGCTCACGACTTCCAAATGTATGGCCTTAGTTGCTAAACAAATAAATAGAGCTATATAACTTCTTGTTAATACTAACAAGAGATACTAAAAATCATCGAAGAGTACTATAGAACATTATATAGTCGAGATGATCACATTCCCGAAGTAGAAATTCCAGCAATACTAAATCAAGGGTCAGAGGAACTTCCAGATATAACCGAAGAGAAAATTAAGTCAGCATTAAAACGTATGAAGAACAACAAGACACCTGGAGAAGATGGCATTGTAAGTGAAATGATAAAACTAGGAAACGAATGCGTCATAAAGGCTTTAAAAACCCTTTATAATGCCTGCCTCTTTGAAGGAAATACGCCAGAAAAATGGAATAATGCCATTATGATAATATTGCATAAAAAAGGAGATGTAACAGAAATTGGCAACTACAGACCTCTCAACTTATTACCTCATTTATATAAACTCTTTATGAGAATAATTACTAACAGACTGGGACCTAAGCTAGATTTTCATCAACCGCTAGAGCAGGCCGGATTTAGGAGTGGCTTTGGAACAAATGACCACCTACAAGTAATAAAATCCTTGATAGAGAAAGTTATAGAATACAACAAGCCATTGATATTAATATTTGTAGACTTTGAGAAAGCATTTGACTCAGTCCAGCATAGCTCCATGTTAAGAGCTCTTACAGAGTGCAGTATTGACCATAGGTACACAACTCTTCTTCGAAATATATATGATAGCGCAACAGCTGCTGTAAAAATGTACTATGGTGACACAGACACATTTCCATTGGAGAAAGGTATTAGGCAAGGAGACACTATCTCTCTTAAAATATTCACCGCCCTATTACAGAGTGCTATGAGAAAAAATAATTGGGAAAATATTGGATTAAATATAAATGGGGAATTTTTGAACAACTTGAGGTTTGCAGACGACATAGTCCTTATTGCAGATCAGGTAGATCATGCATGCCAACTTTTTCAAGACCTTCAGAGCTCTTGTGCACGAGTTGGCCTTAAAATTAATTTTTCGAAAACACAATACATGACCAACCTGGTACTGGCAAAAAACATTTCCACTAATGGCACGCAAATTGAACAAGTGTATTCCTATAAGTATCTGGGCCACGAGATTAAATTGGAAAGAGACAATCAAACAACAGAGTTAAAAAGGAGAATAGGACTGGCATGGGCAGCTTACGGAAAACTGAGGGAAGTCTTTAAATCAGCTATTCCCATGTGCTTGAAGAGAAAAGTTTTTGATCAGTGTGTACTTCCAGTTCTGACATATGGAGCAGAAACTGTGGCTTACTTCTTTTTTGCAAAAACACTGTTGTAAGATCTTCTTATCTAAGACGATGTTTCCATTTTACTCGTCCAAGTCAAAATTCTCCGTTTCCGGATCTTCTGCGAGGTCTGTTGACTGTTGTCGAATGCCCAGCTCAACATAAAAGTCGTGATAAACTAAAGGAATATAAGGCATGAGTTCCCTTAAACTTCGTAGCTTATTTTCGTTAAGAGGTACAGATGTGGTATATTTTGGAGGAAGGTCTCTTAGATTTTTTATTCGATTTCCATCTTTTACTCCTTGCTTACCAATATTGACCGATTTAAACTCTTCATTTAAAAAGTGTTTCACAAGCATTGTGTTGGGTTTATCTGCCTCAAATCTAAAACATCTAACTTGACTAAAACGTAAAGGTTCTTTTTCGTCTGTCGTCTGTTTTTTGTTAGTTTGCCTTTGCAGCTCGTCAAAGGAAATAAAATATTTTTGTTGCATCTTGATAACTTCAAATGGATTGTTTTTTTTGGCTTGTCTTATAACGTCGCACCATTGATTGGGATGATAGATTTGTGCCGTAAATTTCTTTTTCTTCTCAATTAGGGTGAAATCACGATCTGAGGATAAGCGCGTATGCCCACTTACAAGAAAACGATGTTCAAAGACAAAAACTGTTTTTCTCTAACTAGTTGCATATATACTGACATCAGAGCCCAGTTTTTATTTTGACCTCCACAGTTATCGGTGTAAATGATAAGCTCTTTATTGTCAGTATTTGTTAGAAACATTTCGATATATTTCAGTAGTGCACTGGCAATTTCATCACTACCCCTCTTTGCCACATTTTCGGTTCAAGTGAACATGTCCTGCTCTCTGTTGCAGTTATGGATGCCCAAATTGTACATCCATGCCTTTCTCAAATAAAATGCTTTTTCCACAGTCAAATTCGGCACTGGCAATACCTGTTGTAAATCAAATGAAATTACTTCCTTTTCATCTGTTAATTTGGCATGTGCAAACTCTTTTATTAAGTCCTGTTGCATCGCCTCAGCTTTTCTTTAATGCAACTTTAACTTTAACTTAATTTGTTGATATTCTTCAGCATTTTCTTTATTTGATTCAAGCGAGACATTGTATGAATCGCATGTTTTGCATGTATCTGTTTTTGGCAGTTTAACTCCTATATTATCTTGCGAGCAAAAAACTCTTCTGTAATAATTTTCTTTCACTGGGACAATATGTTTGGCATTGCACCAAGGTATATAATAATCTGTATATAAAGATGATATGGACAAATCGTGTTTGATTTATGTGCGGTTAGGGTTATCATGCCTGCTGTAATGGCTGAAATATTTAGGTATTGCTTGAATATGTCGATGGATGGACAGGATTCTCTCTTCAGATATTTTGTTTTTTCTGTTCGTATGTTTTCCTCGCTTATCAGTTTTTGGAGTAGACTTTCCTTCCTTTATTTGGCAACAGATATTATATGGACGGCGTTATGCATAACTCGACCAAGCGCCAAAACATAGTTTTGAGATAAATGGGTTCAAAGTTTTTCGTTTCTTAAAAATACATTTATTAATATCTTTGCACAAAATTTTAGCAGAAGAATGATCACGTACAACTATTTTTGGCTGCAAAGTTTCAATATAATCGCACCTACCATATTCTAGAAAAAAAAAATAAAATGGCGCTTGGTCTACTTATGCTTTAAATATATTTCAGGAAGTTTAGTCGTTATACATTACTAGACCAACTACCATTTATGTCATTTGGTCTATTAATGCAAAACAAAATACTGCGATAGGGCTATTGTAATCACTAAAATAAAACTAGTATTTTTAAAATTTTTATGTTAAAAGTATATTGCTATAATATAATTAATTCTATAATCATTGAATATATATTTTTTACCTTTTATTGCTCTAAATTTATTTTACCATTCAATAGTGTTAATTCTAATGCAGATAAAATTATATCAATAAAAAAATTTAGTTATACAGAGTTTTAAAAAGAGGAAAACTAAAGAAAACCATTTTAATAAAAAAAAACATTTTTAATCTACACATTGGAAAGAATCATTACAAAAAAATACCCCAAGAAAAATATACAGTTTGTTAGATTGCTAACTTTATTGGTCATCTATTGGAAAATCAAGTTCACCACTAAATCCTTCAATGTCATCTTCCACATCATTGTTACTAAATAAGGACCTATACACTGGTTTTGCATCCAATGGTATAAATTACAGTAAATATTTTAGATCGTCTAATTTTGGTTTAGAAATAGGTTTACCTTGTGGCCAGAGTTGAACCAAGTGTTCACTAAAATTGCGGAGATATTGAATAATGTCTTCCTTTCCCTTGTTTTTTAGAAATATCTATTTCTATGAAAGTATCCTGATTAAAGTCACTTTTCATTAAAATAGTACGAGGTTTTTCTTTTTGAATGTTAATTTCCCTTGTTTTGAGCCAACTCACGTTACCATTTGTAACATCAGTTTTACGATTGGTAATTTGTTTTTCCAATATTTCTGTTGGAATTTCCAACAATTATGTTTCCATACACATTCTGTATCAAGCTGATTCTTAGCTGCAAGCATGTCTTCTTTTCTTTTATT
The DNA here is from genome assembly GCA_918026665.1 of Diabrotica balteata. Taxonomy (NCBI): domain Eukaryota; kingdom Metazoa; phylum Arthropoda; class Insecta; order Coleoptera; family Chrysomelidae; genus Diabrotica; species Diabrotica balteata. The sequence continues at coordinate 41,011,737 of OU898284.1, forward strand.
TTGAGCTTTTTCTGCTGTTTCCAAATGTAAATCTTTTCGTTTCTTAAAATCAGTAGTTTATCATTATCCACACAATGTTTTTATTTCATTTTCTAAACGATCACACATATTACAAGTATCTTTCTTAAGTTTTTTCCTGCGAAGGTTAAATTTTGTCAAAAAAATTTGTTTATATAAAGAAAAACTCACTGGATTTCTCAATTCTTCGGAGTACAACTCATACATTTTTGCAACAGTTGTTTCTTCTGTAAGAAATTCTGCTTCTGTGATTGACCGTCTGTAATGGGACTTGTATTTGAGAAATTTGTGAATATGGTCCATAACTTCCTGAAGTCGAATGGGATCAGTCTTATTTTTACCACCACTTTTGCCCCGACAGTCACGAACTCCTTCTGGTCGCTTCATGTTTTTCAAAGCTGAATCAACTTTACAACTTGATATTCTTAGCGTTTGTAAAAAGAAATTTTTACAAACAGTTTTGCCACATAATTTATACACTCTACTAAATTTTCTAGTAGTTGATACTTTTACTCGTTTTCTTTTGATTTCGACTTCTTGGACATACGAACATAGTTATGCGCGCTGGGCATCATGTGATTGAACATTATAAAATTTATTAAATTCGTTTAGAGCATTTTCTTCTCCGATAGTTTCCAAACATTTGCAAGGACAGATATTATAATAACGAAATTCTTTACATTTTTTTAATGTATTCTTTTGTGTAAAATAATCTTTGTTTTGTACACAAAGCTTTTCCCTTATTTCTCTGTTTTGGTTGGCATGTTTTCTTTTCCGACCCTTTTTTGGTCTACTCTTGGGAGAGTGTTGTCATTGAAAACAGAAATAATATTTTCAACAACATTATTTGAAGATGGCAATGTTTCCCTATTTACATTTGCTGACATGCTGTCTATAGCCTGGTTCATAGCCTGGTCATTATCATTAGAAGCCATGTTATTGAGGTCTTTAACAAAATTACTGACTTGATCAGCATCACTTACATTATGATTAATATTTTCAAAGCTTAAACAGTACGTTTCTTCATTTACATTTTCTAACATGCCGTCTAAAAACTGATGATTGGAAGCCCTGCCTTTATCAACAACATTTTTAAGATTGTCATCATTCGATTCATGTTCGAGATATCATGATACTCTACACTCACATTGATTTGATCAGTATCAAGATCACAAGGCACTAAATTTTTATTTAAAAAATGTTCTTGAAGTTCATTTGGTAACAAAGTATCTGTGTTAAAATAATTTGAGGTGGTAGAAATGTCCAACGTACCTTGAGATAGCGATTCAAAACTTACAGGTAGCAATTCACATAAATCCTTAGTATTTAAAGCAGCGAATGTAGCAATATCTGCCGTTAAGGATGTTGGTGTAGTATCTAGTACAGAAGTTGTGGTTAGTTCCTCAGTATGTGTATCTTGTTCATTTTCCTAAAAAAAAACAGCATATGTAGCTGACAGAAATAAAGAATATTCCGATCCATTATAGAATTTACATTTGCAAAATCTCTAACAAACTGATTCTGTTATAATACATAGTCTAAAATGAATTTTGAGGTTAACCTAGAAACTGATCTATAGTTTCTTACCTGTAAAGATGCTGCTTTGTTGTTTAAACAAAGTGCAACCATTTTTTCTGTTCTCGACTGAAACCTGCTCATATTTGAAGATAATTCCACAATTTAAAAGTTCAGTAACAGATAATACACAATAACGAATAAGAATACAGTTAAAATACTTTGATTTGCGTACACAATATAATACTTGCTTGAGTATTAAACAAATTTAATGTTATTCTAACCAGACAGCTTAGTTTGGCATAACCAGACCAAAGACGCTTAGTCGGCGCTTAGTCTATTATTGCAAAACTAAGAATGGCAGTTAAGAATATAGTCTTGTTATGCAAAACAAAAAACCCTTCATAGACAGAATGTCGCTTGGTTTAACTTTGTTTATTTTAGCGACCGTTAACGTGACAATAACAGGGATTTTTTCCAAGATAGTTTTAGCTATGTGTCACCCGAATCTGTTGAAATCTCGATTTTAAAGAAATGGCGCTTGGTCGAGTTATGCATAACGCCGTCCATATATCCGCTTTTTTTACTGCTGGAGACCATGAACTACCAAAAATTCAGATTTGCATACTTCTTTGTCGGTGGCATTAATCTTTATATAATATTTAAATGATATACTTCTACAAGATGTTTGGCGTTTGATTTTTTTTGGGTAACTTCTTTTTTTGGGAATGAATTTTATTCTACCAAATAAGTTGTTATTTTGTTGCTGTCAAGTCCCCAGATTCCAAAATGCATGAAAAATTTCTTCTTCTTTCCCCATCAGGCTTGTTCTACATTTGTGTTTGCATTTACATGGTTCTCCAATAGCTTTAGGTTCCATTTCAGTCCCTTGGTATGTATTGTACCCATGGCCCAGATTTCTTTTTGTTTTCTCCAGGTCCTTTTCTTAGAATGAACTTTTCTCCAGCGTGAGGGCGTTGAGTTTTCTGGAAAACTTAGATAACCTCTAGAAATACCTTGTTTCTGATCCGAGGGATTGTTGGACTCATTTTCGTCCTGAAAAAAATGATGTATAATTTTTTGCAATAAGGTAATAAGCCACACACATTTTTCGTAGAATTAAATAGGCATATAAACAAAAATACTGCAGCCGGAGATATAACGCAGTACACATCGTAGTTACATAACATTAGTGCGTTATGTAGACGTATTGTACGTAAAGGCAACAATACATATTTCGATACATAGGTAAAATATGAAATTTTGTATTAAACTTAAAAATAACCAAATCTTTTGCTAAAAAAAGGAAGAAAGTCGCATAGAAATAAACTTACAAATATATGTGTAACTCCTTCTGTTGAACAGTCACTTTCAGTAACAATGTAATCTTTATCATTCAGATCATCATCTGAATCAAAATCATAGAATTCACTTCCACTACTACTCTCTTTTAGCTCGGCGTAATTTATAGTCATCCATCTTTAAAATCGCCTGTGGCATGTTCCTTTTCTAACCAAAAAGTTCTGAATTTTGACAATTGAAAGAAATTTGCGTATAGAGGCGCCATCTCTTTATCAATATCTGAAATAATTGATCAGCAGTTTCGTTGCACAGTTACAGGCATCTTTTAAAGGAAATCTAATTTTTTAGATTTATGTGGCTTGTGACCTTTTTCCTCCAAGCCCTTCAATTTTTATCGTACGTAGTAATATAAGAGAGAACATTTTGTCGGCAATGTTTTCGATTGGTATGAAAGTTTGTTGCCTGGCAATTTACGTGAATTAAGTTATATATATACAAGGATTTAGACAGTTTTCACTGTATTCCTTCACTCAACCGTTTTCTTCAATTTTTCCTGTTTAGCCAGTTCCCTTCCTGTAGGTTTCTTCTTCTCATTGCTTTGTCCACTTCATCTCTGAAAGATCTTCGGGGTCTGCCTCTCTTTCTTCTTCCTATCGGGCTCCACTCTGTTATTCTATTTATCCACCGATTTTGCTCTGCTGTTCTGACATGTCTGTACCAGGTTAACCTCTTCTGTTCGATGTAGTCTATTATGTCGGAGTTCATTCCCATTCTCCTCTTAATCTCCATGTTATTTATTCTATCTCTTCTTGTTACTCTGCAGCTTCTCCTTAGGAATTCCATCTCTGTTGCTCTTATTTTGTTTTTGGTTTTCTTATTTATTGTCCAATTTTCACACCCATAAGTGAGGATACTTCTTGTCATGGTATTATATATTTTTTTCTTTGTTTTCATGCTGATGTTCTTATCCCATAGTACCGGGTTCAATTTTCGTATGCAGTCTCTTGTTTGTCCTAGTCTATTTTTTATATCTTCCTCCGTTGTTCCTTTGTTTGATATTATGAAACCTAAATACTTATACTTGTTTGTTCCTTTGATTTGTTTACCTTCGTATATTTCCAGCTGTTTTATTTCTGTATTCTCCGTTGTTAGGTATACAGTTTTCTTTAGGTTTATTTCCATTCCATTCTTTGTATATTCCTGCTCCAGTTTTTTCATCATAAAACTGAGGTCATCCTCGTCTTGTGCGATCACTATTTGGTCGTCAGCAAAACTTAACGTTTGAGTATAACTGGATTATCCCTCCAGATACTGACAAAGAATGTAGCGTAGAATCTTTTAAGTAATTTTAAACTGTTTGTCCTCGTTTTAGTGTAGTGTTTTGTACAATTTTATGTCATTATTAATGTTTCCACATTCTACGCTTGCCAGATAGTTTATATTTGACGAAATGCCCCTGAAGATGCTATTTTAAGCGAAAGTACTTGGGCTAGATTTAATTAACTTGTGCTCGATAATAGCCTTATTTTTCAAAGTTTATTTTTATAACTGTTTGTGGTAAGACACTAATAAATGTTAAATTTTGCTTCTTAATATTTTGTCTATTTTTTTAAATTAATCCCTTTTTTTAATAGCATCCCAAGTTATCGTTACAAAAATGTCGTCCAGATATAATTCGATTTTTTATAATTATTTCCCTAGTTACAACTAGTGGTTGTATTAGGTATAATTAGGCACCTCAAAGTTGTGCCATATATTAAATTACTAGAGGTGTTTCCTGTTTATTTTTATTTTGTTTGTCCCAAGAGATTATGTTTGTACCCCTTTTGTTTCTTTCTCTGTAGTTTGCTCAACCCAATCCCCTTGCCATTTACTTATCCACGACCCTAGCCCTCCTAACAAACCCTGGGTGCCGTTAGCACAAGTAGCGTTTATTTTGCTAGCCCCATCTCAATTCCCATAACTTCTGTCCTCAATTTTCTACCCCTTATAGTAATACCCCATGTGGTAGGCAAAATATATTCGTTAAAAGTGGACAGTTTTTGAACCAAGATCCATCCTTTCAGTTGAGGCAAACGGTAAAAAAGAGTCTGTCTGATAAAATCTTTCTTCCCCTTTTTTCCATTAATTTAAAAAATAATCTACCTTGGTATAAATTTTCGATTGATGAATTTCTTACCAGCCATTTGCTGCTTGCCAAACTTTTCGAACCGCCTTGATATATTTTGGAAAAGATGCTGTTATATTCAATTCGGCCCGCAAATTCTCTCATAACATCAAATTCCTTCTGGAAAAAGTAAATGTCGCAGTTTACGGCCTCAGTGCCTCTTCAATCAAGATTAAATGAGCAAAGGTGAAAAAACTTTTTGAATCACATCGGGTGAAATGTTTCCTCGTCGTAGCTATGGATGATTTTTAATAGTTCTTTGGTGGATAATGTTTGTAAACTGAGTTTTCTTTTTTCTTGAATACTTTGAAGCTACCTTCGCTTGGTATCTCTAGCCAATCTTGCACATTTGAAAGATCAGAACAAACTAATCTATCAGAGGTAATACTAATTCCGATTATTTTAATATTTAAGTATTTAAGCGATAATCATCGCTGAAATACTTGATATATGAAAAAGGTTTTCATATAAAAGATCCCACAAGGATACGCTTTTTAAAACAATATCGAATTCATATATTTAAATAAATTGTATAAATATAGCCGCATGTGTGACTCTTGTAATTTATGTACCTAATACCAAAAACTACATTCAGAGTGAAAACAGATTGGTTGGTGCTATAATTGTTGTTTTGTCCGATATCTATAATTATTATTGACAGTATAATAATAAAACATGGGGCACTAAAGTTGAAATTCCCATTGTTATGTTTACATTCATATTTTAAAAGCATCAATATAAACATTAGAGCAGAGCCGAATGCACACAGTTTACAGCCTTTTATTATGTTAAATCAACTATACCACATTTTTTAATTTCTGGCAATCGAATATTCAAATGAAGAATTATCCATTACAGAGTAATATTAGAGACGATTTAAACATTTCTGCAGATAGATATTTAGTACGTTAGGGTATCATTGAAAAGCAATGTTTTACTTTCGAAATATAACAATAAGAATAAAGAAATAATTTAACCATCAAAAGACTGATATTTTTTGTACACACTTATGACAAGTCGAAAGAAAATGTAAAAAAGTATTTTTGAAGTGTGTATATTTTAGGCAATTCCTAGCTGAGCGCTTTCGGCTTTACAAAGCCATCATCAGAGCTATGCTACAATAAAATGTTCTTATAAGTACTAATTGGTAAAGATTATAATTTTTAACTTACGTCAATTTTTTAAATACCACTACAAAGGAGAGATCTCATTTCCTTATATTTCAAAATTATGATTTTTTTAGTTGTTGAAATTCTTAAAACATATAAAAAACATATAAAAAGCCGACACTGGACTTCACAAACACGTTAAAAAATTGAAAAAATTTTTTGTCATGGTACGGGTGTAAGAACCCGACCATTGATTGATGTGAGGAGGTAGACAGAATAGAACTAATGAAATCAAATGTCGGTCCTTTTAAACGATTTTTCAAAAGTGACAGTTGACAAATGTCATATATAGGAAATAGAGATTGTTTTTTAAATTCTTACAAAATTATTTAATAGTTTGGAATTACTAATAGTCATCAAAGACTTTCTAAAAATTAAGTTTTTAAATTAAATTTTATGTGTTCATCACATCATACAGAATGACATTAGTTTTTAAATTCACTCAAGTCATTGCTCAAGGTCAATGTATGTTCAATCTGACAGCCATCCTTAAGAAACAAGGGCTCAAATTGTTCAACAACAATATAAAGAAAAAACATGGTATTAATGTTACGTTATCTGATACTTAAGTGTATTGAGAATTGTATCTCTTGATGGAAATTTGTAAGAAATTTGCATAAAAAATTTTTTAAGAATGTATTTTCATGTTTCAATTAAGAATAACTGTCAAATGAATTACAAAATGTTGTAAATTTCTAATAAAGTTTAAAATTTGTTTAAAAATATAAAAGTATGAAAAAATATATAATAAGATTGCATGAGGTCACCCTTCTTCCTCTAAAGTCTCCCATAATAATTTAAAAAGAGGTTTATAATTGCAATTGAGGTTGATTTGTGTGTTTAAGCAACAATCAGGGTTTAGTTTCATTTCTTTGGATATCTCAAGATCTTCCAAGAGATTCATAAGTCTAAAGTTTTTATTGGGAATGTTGTGTAAAATTTTACTGTTTTCAGAAGGAGAAAAGGAATGATTATTAAATTTAATAATCATTCTTTAGATATCACATTAAATTTAATAATCATTCCTTTTCTCCTTCTGAAAACAGTAAAATTTTACACAACATTCCCAATAAAAACTTTAGACTCATGAATCTCTTGGAAGATCTTGAGATATCCAAAGAAATGAAACTAAACCCTGATTGTTGCTTAAACACACAAATCAAGCTCAATTGCAATTATAAACCTCTTTTTAAATGATTATGGGAGACTTTAGAGGAAGAAGGGTGACCTCATGCAATCTTATTATATATTTTTTCATACTTTTATATTTTTAAACAAATTTTAAACTTTATTAGAAATTTACAACATTTTGTAATTCATTTGACAGTTGTTCTTAATTGAAACATGAAAATACATTCTCAAAAAATTTTGTATGCAAATTTCTTACAAATTTGTATCAAGAGATACAATTCTCAATACACTTAAGTATCAGATAACGTAACATTATTACCATGTTTTTTCTTTATATTGTTGTTGCACAATTTGAGCCCTTGTTTCTTAAGGATGGCTGTCAGATTGAACATACATTGACCTTGAGCAATGACTTGAGTGAACATTCTGTATGATGTGATGAAAACATAAAATTTAACTTAAAAACTTAATTTTTAGAAAGTCTTTGATGACTATTAGTAATTCCAAACTATTAAATAATTTTGTAAGAATTTAAAAAACAATCTCTATTCCCTATTGTGTCTATTAGTTCATATTATAGTTATATATTTATTAGTTCTATTCTGTCTACCTCCGCAGATCAAACAATGGTCGGGTTCTTACACCCGTACCATGACAAAAAAAAATTTTCAATTTTTTTAACGTGTTTGTGAAGTCCAGTATCGGCTTTTTATATGTTTTTTATATGTTTTAAGAATTTCAACAACTAAAAAAATCATAATTTTGAAATATAAGGAAATGAGATCTCTCCTTTGTAGTGGTATTTAAAAAATTGACGTAAGTTAAAAATTATAATCTTTACCAATTAGTACTTATAAGAACATTTTATTGTAGCATAGCTCTGATGATGGCTTTGTAAAGCCGAAAGCGCTCAGCTAGGAATTGCCTAAAATATACACACTTCAAAAATACTTTTTTACATTTTCTTTCTACAATAATTTAACCGTTTAATGCTCTAATGCTCTGAATACACATATTTTTTTCTTATAATAATAACGTTATTTCAATATAAAGTGGAGCTGGGTACGCAATTAAGGCTCTTTTGTACTGAAACTATATCTTTATTTTTTGATAATACCACAAACTAGGGTTGTAAATTTTGGACTCGGCACAAGAAACACAAGAGGAGAAAACTCATGGAATTCTTCGAACATGAAAACATGTATGTTATAAATACCTTCTACAAAAAGAAACTTAACAGAAAGTTGACATGGGTCGCACCTAACGGAACTACCAAAAATTAAATAGACTCTTTTCTCTCAAACAACAAAGAAATATTTGAAGACGTCACAACAATAAACAACGTAACAACGGGTAGTGACCATCGTATAGTCAGAGCAAAAATAAATATTAACATGAAAGAAGAGAGAAAAAGGATTTAAAAAAAAAACAACGACGATAGATGCCTTTAAACTAAGAAAAAATGAAGATTAATTCCGAGAGGTCTTAGCGGATAAGTTCGAATCTGATCCTTCACATAATCAAGATCAAATTGATGAGATTAATAAAAACCTAAATAAAAACCTTCACGCAACAGGACTACAGGTCGCAAAGAAAACAAGGACTAAAAATGACAAAATAAACAATGAAACTAAACAGCCAATGACGCAAAGAAGACAACTACTAGCGCAAAACAAACGCCATACTCAAGAATATAGAGAACTTAATAAAACAATTAGAAAAGAACTGCAACGCGACATACAAAAATGGAACGAGAACTTAATAGAGCGAGTCATTGAAAACAACAGAGGCTTAAAATGTCTAAGATCCGCACTGGAAGTTTAAAAAATCATAAAAATTAAACACGCCAACAATAAGGTCTTCTTCTTCTTCAAGTTCCACTCCTATCAGAGATTGGAAATCATTCTGGCCATTATAATTTTATTGGTTACTCGCCTGAATAGTTCAATTGAACTGCATCCAAACCATTCACGGAGATTGCGTAGCCACGAGATTTTACGTCTTCCTACGCTTCTTCTACCTTTGATTTTGTCCTGCATTATATTCCTTAGTAGTTCGAACTTTTCACCTCTCATGATGTGCCCCAAGTATTTTAATTTCCTGATTTTTATGGAATTTAAAACTTCGCATTGTTTTCCTAGTTGTTCGAGAACTTGTTCGTTTGTTTTGCGATCCATCCATGATATTTTCAAAATACGTCGATAACAATACATTTCGAATGCTTTTAGGTTTTTAATGTTGGATTTTTTAAGTATCCAAGCTTCAACTCCATACAAAAGGGTAGAGAAAATAAACAATAAGGTAGAAAAGGACAAATATAAAATAACAAATATTGTCGAAGACTTCTACACATTCTTGTACAGCTAGCAAGGCCAGACTCATGAAACAAAAAAGAAGAACGTCCAAAGAAAAATAAAAAACGTGGGATCAGAAGTACTACCAAATATCAAGGGATACGAAATAGAAAGAGCTTTAAAAGAACTAAAAAATAATAAAGCTCCAGAACACGACGGTATAATTGCCGAGCTCTTAAAAACAAGCAAGACATTAACAATTCCTGTACTAACAAAGCTATTTAATAGATGTCTCCATAATAGCCAGATCCCTAAAGACTGGAACGAGAGTCTAGTAATACTCTTGCACAAAAAAGGGGACAAATGTGATCTACAGAATTATAGACCTATATCGTTGCTCAGTCAAGTATACAAACTATTTATGAGAATTATTAATAACCGGTTAACCTACACAATGGATAATTACCAACCGGTTGAACAGGCTGGCTTCTGCAAAGGATATAGTACATCAGACCATCTGCTGACAATGAGAACATTGATAGAGAAGGCAAATGAATACCAACTACCCGTATTTCTTGCGTTCGTCGACTATGAAAAAGGCGTTTGATAGTATCGAGATGTGGGCCATAGAACAAGCTATTAATAATTGTAGAATAGATTCGAGATATAGGCAACTAATACATAATATATATGAAAATGCAACTATGATAGTACAACTAGACGAAAATACAAATCCCATCCCCATTAAGAGAGGAGTGAGACAAGGAGACGTAATATCGCCAAAGCTTTTCAACCTAGCCCTAGAAGACGTCTTCAAAACTACAAATTGGTCAACCTATGGCATTAACGTTAATGGCAACAAGTTAAACCACCTCAGATTCGCTGACGACATAGTGATTATAGCGAGCACATTCGAGGAACTGCAAATTATGTTGGGGAACTAGCAGCCAGCTCCCAATACGTCGGCCTAAAAATGAATATGAAAAAAACAAAAATAATGACAAACACAGATGACCCCAGACATATAACTATAAACGGCAGTGAGATAGAACAAATCCAGGAATATATCTACCTAGGCCAAATCCTGAGACTTGACAAAGAGAACCAAAGTGCGGAAATTACTAGAAGAGCAAGACTAGCATGGGCAGGATTTGGAAAACTTAGTTGGATACTTAAGAACCGCAAAATACCCCAATACTTGAGGAGCAAAGTGTTCAACCAATGCATCCTTCCTATCATGACATATGGATGTCAAACCTGGACCCTAACCAAGGCAAACATGAATAAACTAGCCACAACAGAAAGAACAATGGAAAGAGCAATGTTAGGTATACGACTGTCAGATAAAAAGAGGAACGACTGGGTAAGATCCAAAACAAAAGTCGAGGACATAACAACAAAAATTGCCAAACTTAAATGGAGCTTCGCGGGCCACACTGCTAGACAGAAAGACCAACGTTGGAATACTACAATACAACATTGGAGACCTTACGAAAGTAAACGACCAAGAGGAAGACCACAGATGAGATGGGTTGATGACATTAAAAGAATAGCCGGAACAAATTGGAAATATGTTGCTCAGGATAGAGACCGATGGAAGGAGTTGGGAGAGGCCTATGTCCAAACATGGATAACAGAAGGTTAAGAAGAAGCAGAAGAAGAAGGGTTGGTAATAATTTAACTACCTAACTTTCCTGACCACGACCAACGCTCGTGAATAGTGGCTACAAATGTGGACACAAATAAATATACACACAAATAAGTTATGTTATTTTATTAAAAAAAAAACATTAATTGGCACAATTTTAATAAAAAGGATATTCTAGTTAAAGTAAAATTTCAAAATAAAACAAATACTAATAGGTATTAACACTTTTACTGCAGAGATGCTGAAGAGAGGAGGGAAAACAACTAGAGAAGTCCTACATATCCTCATGAACAAAATATTGACCACAAAAGAAATACCCGATAGCTGGAACGATGCGGAGACACTATTAATGTTCAAAAAAGGTGACCGAAAGAACTTAGAAAACTATAGACCTATAACATTACTAAGTGTTGTATTTAAACTACTAACGAAGATCATGACAAATAGACTAACAACTAAGCTTGACGAATACCAAGCAAGAGAACAAGCGGGATTCAGAAAGGGTTTTAGTACTAGCGACCATCTGCTAACAGTAAAAATACTGATTGAAAAGTCGAACGAGTATCAAATCCCATTAAACATGGCATTCATAGACTTCCGAAAGGCGTTTGACAGCATAGAACATTGGGCCATCAAAAACTCACTACAGAACGGCAGAATTGATTACAGGTACACGGACCTAATAACAAACATATACAAAAATGCGAGTACCACAATAAAATTGACGAACGAACACGCTACAGAACCAATAAAATTCGAAAGAGGAATCAGGCAGGGAGACACAATATCACCAAAATTGTTCAATCAGGCTATGGAAGACATATTTAAAAAATTAAAATGGGATACATACAGAATAAGAATAAATGGAGAGCTCTTGAACCACTTGAGATATGCAGACGATATAGTCCTGATAACAGATAAGAAGGAAGAGTTACAGAAGATGGTTGAGGAACTAGATAGAAAAGCGACAGAGGTAGGTCTAGAGATGAACTATAGTAAAACCAAGACTATGACAAACCAAGAAGACCAATTAGAAATAGTAGTCAAACAGAATAAATTAGAGCAGGTGGCAGAATACATATACCTAGGACAGATAATAAAGCTGAACAGGGACAATCAAACAGAAGAAATAAAAAGAAGAACTAGACTAGCATGGGCCTCATTTGGTAAACTATCATATATTCTAAAAAATAAAAAGTTCCTCAATATATGCGAACGAAAGTATTCAACCAGTGCATTTTACCAGTTATCACATATGGCTCACAAACATGGACTTTCATAAAGGAGAACATCGACAGGATATCCAAAACACAAAGAGCAATGGAAAGACAGATGCTGGGTATCGGTCTTAAAGACAGGAAAAGAAACTCATGGATCAGAGAAAAAACAAAGGTGAACGATGTATCAAGACAGGTTGCAAAACTTAAATGGAACTTCGCCGGTCACACTCTCCGGCAAAAAGATGAAAGATGGAATAAGCGAATTCTACACTGGAGACCATAGGAAAAGAAAAGAAAAAGAGGAAGACCACATATGAGATGGACTGACGATCTTAAGAGAACGGCAGGAAAGGACTGGATGCAGATCGCCCAAAATAGAGACCAATGGAGATTAACAGGGGAAGCCTACGCCCGAGAGTGGGCGTTTAAGGCTGGTTAGATAAACAGATTAACACTTTTAAATTTTTATGAAAAGGCTCAAAACATTGTATACAAAGAGCGACTTTATATGCCGTATACTGTACACTGGATCTTTTTACACTGTTGTTAGTGCTACAAAAAATCACATCTGCTACATTTGTCCTTTTCAAGTAAATGCCCGCCAACATTGGAAATAACTTGACGTCTATTGCAGGTTCTTCCAGTTTTTTTCTTTGTTAGAGTGACACCTTCAGTTTTTCTTTCAGGACTCTTTCTATTTGTAAAGTCTCATAATAATTTGTCAGCTAAAATATTCCTAAACATTAAATGAGGCATTTGTTTTTCAGTTAGTATATATAATAGTGACATGGTCGTCTTGTATAAAATAACAAAATTAACTATTGCACTATCCACCAAATAAAAAATATTTTTAATCACCTAGATTTACATTAAATAGTATAACAAGCCATTAGCTAATCAAATAGATCTACTCTACCTATGTTTATATTGTAATCGGCAATATTTTGTGGACATAGAATCTGCCCTTTAGTGTCAGTTTTATAAGTTCTCTGTATCGTTGCTATATTTGTGGGTTTAGGCATACTAGATGCCATTACTACACATTTTTTTCTCGATCTCGCTATTTTGTGAGTGATATCTGGTCAGACATAGCATACTCATCTTCACTTTATTTCAAATTTTTATCTGAACATAATACATGTTTAGGAAAATACTTTCTGTTTGACATCATAGTTCCACAAGCAAATAAATTAAAATTGAGCAGTTTACTCACTAAAGGCTTTGAAGTAAAAAATCTGTCAACGACAAACAGTATTCGTATTAGTGTCAACACAGCATTTTCATCAAGTCTACAAGCTGGTATTCACTGCTTATTTTTCTTTATAATCACGTTGTTTCCTTCACTAGTTTTTTGTCTTGCAGATAGCTGTATTTCTATCATTGTAGTGCTTGTACAATTTTCTTTTATTATCTTATTTGTTTTTTTTTTCCATTTTAGGTCTACCTGTTCTGGTAAATATTTTTTATGTAAAACTGGAAGTTTGCTTCTAATTATACGACCATTTAATAGTTGTACTGGAGACTTATCTGATCCTAAAAGCGGTATCTTCATATCTTTTAATAGGGCTAGCAACACCGAATTATTTCGGTCAGCAGTTTCAAAAATACGTATAGCGCTTATGATCGCCACCCTTCGGAACGAAGATGGCACTTGAAGAAGAAGAAGAATATAGTCAAACTTTCTGATAATATTTTTAGCTATCTAAATGGCTCGTTCCGCCTACTCATTTGTTCTAGATTATCTAAAGATGGATATCATAAATTTAGCATTCCATCCCTTAGAGCTTCTTCTTCTTCTTCTTCTTCGTGCGACTAGGATTACTCCTGTTTGTCTGCCTCTTATTCTGTTTCAGTCGTTGTTGACTGTACATTATCTTTCCACCTTTTTGGCGGCCTTCCAACAGGTCTTCTGCTATACGGTTTGTTGTTTTTACAGATGTTCGCTAATCTATCTGGTCCATTCGGTTTACATGTTCGTTCCAGTTTTTTTTCTTGTTTTTATCCACCTGTTAATATTTTGAATTTTGCATTGTTCGCGTATACTCTGTGGTTTGTCTGTCTCTTAATGATATGCCCGCTATTGATCTTAATACTTTCATTTCGATATTGTTGATTTGTTGTTTCGTCTTTCTTGTATCGGTCCTTGTCTCCGCTGCATATGTTAGGATTGGTCTTACTGTTGTCTTGTATACTTTCATTTTGCTTTCCGTGGTCAGATATTTGTTTCTCCATATGGTTTCTCGGAGGCAACCACTTACTCTTGCCGCTTTTGATGCTTGCCTTGTGGTCTCTGTTCTTATATCCCTGTCACTAGTGATCTCTACTCCTAGTAATTGAATTTCATTACTTGTTCTACAATTTTGCCGTCTATTTCTAATTTGCATCTACGCTAGTTTTTTCTACTAATATTCTCATATTAAGTTTATTTGCTGTGATATTGAAGGTGTGGAGCTTTGTTATCAGTCGATATCAACAATTAGTGCTGCATCATCGGCATAGCATATTATTGTGATTTTATGCGCTCCCATGTGGTATCCGTGTCGTTTTCTTACTTTGTAAATTATTTGATTCATCACCATTTTGAATAACAATGGGCTGAGCGAGTCTCCTTGACGGAGTCCTCCTTTAAGTTCCATGCATTCTTTTTCTCCTGTTGGCATTATTACTCTGGTCTTGTTGTTCTTGTTAATTTCATTAATTGTCCTCATTATTTGATGGTCTTTTTGTTCAGCTTGTAATAAATTTATGATGTTATTTCGCTTTACCCTGTCAAAAGCACTTTTTAAATCTAAAAAGCATATGTATACTGGATTTCCATAGTCAGTAGACTTCTCTATTATTTGTCTGATAATAAAAATTGCGTCGATTGTGCTGCGGTTCGTCAGGAAGCCTTGTTGTGTATCTGCCATGTTCGCTTTTTCCTCGATTGTATCTTTTATCACTGCCGTTAACAATTTTAATATACTATTCATTAGACAAATGCCTTCATAATTTTTAGGATTTCTCGAGTCTCCCTTTTTAAGTGTCGGTAGCAGGAAACTTTTCAATTCATTGTTTATCTTATCAGGAGAAGGTGCTTTTCTGTTTTTTTAATTTTTTTATTCGTTGTTGTAGCTCTTTTTCTGATATTAGTAGAGGAAAGGATGCAAATATGGGCTACCCATTTTGTACTTCTTTGTAAAAAAAGAATAAAAATTCTATTTCAATTCCAAAGGTACGTAAGAATACCTATATTTAGTTACTTATAACCTGCCCAAAGTTCAAATTGATTAAAAAATATGTAGCTGTTTTAAACGTACAAATAATGAAAAATTGTACTTTTGCGTACAAGCACATGAAGCACTTGACCCATATTTCACCAAGATTATCCTCTGAAAAAAGTGCTTCGCAAAACATACACGTTACGTCACCTGCGTCTTGTGTAGGCTGTGTAGAAGGAAACTCATTGTAATCGCTCTCATCATCTGCAGGCACATATTCCTCTTCATCCTCGCTACTAGAACCCGATTTCTTTTTTTGGTTCTTTGTGACTTTGATAACCTGCTTACGTTTTCCTTTTTTATTTCTTTTCCTTTTCTTTTTTCTTTGCCTTTTCCTACTTCGTTTTGCTTCCCTTTGTCTTTGTTGAGAGATTGGATCAGTTCATTTTTGTAAGGTGAAGAGGTTATCACTGAACACTTACTTGGCTTACGCCCACGATTGGAGGTTTTTTTCTTCAATAATGGCACAGGAGAAATATCATATGGTGTTGTCAGAGATGTTCTTGAAGACCCAGATGTGGAAGGAATTGATGGAATGGGCTTATTCTCAAATAATTTTCTTTTTACACCAAGCTCTGCACAAGGTCTTCCGGAAGGCGTGGCAGACTTTCTGTAAAAGCTTGTTGTGGGAATAGCGACAAGCTGTGAACTAGTTGCAGAAATAGCATTAAGCTGTGTGTTACTTGTAGGAATAGTTTCAAGCTGTTTATTAGGCCCAGATGGAAGAGTGGGAGAATTAGATGATAAATTATTGTGGCTGGAACGACAATCTGGTGTGCTCTCAAAATTGATAGAGTTATCGTCAGAATTTGTAGGTTCATTTGAATTGACAGCAGCGGTTGAAACGACGATCACCTTATCATCCTCATCACTCGCATCATCAGGTGCGGCTGTCACAGTATTTTCTGCTTCAATTTCAGCTGCCATGAAATCGACATCTGTAAATATGTTTTTATTCAAGGGATAAATCCCTGTAGCTCTAAATCCATTAACGGCAATCTCTCCAGTTTGGCATTTCAAATAAGCTCTCCAAAGAGCTCTGACACATCAAATGCACTTAGTGGACGATTATTGTGGCGCAACCAGACCCGGATCTCTTCGCTGTAGTAAGCCTTAAGAACACCCATGTAAGTTTTGTCCAATGGCTGGAGTTTGTGGGTGCAATGGGGAGGCAAGACAATTATAGTGACATGATTATCTCTAGCTAAATCTATGACATCTATATTACGTGTATGGCTGTAATGACCATCCATAATAAGCAGGATTGGTGATTTTTTTGTGGGTTTCACTGTGTCAATGAAATGTTGAAACCATCTTGTAAAAATATTGCTTTGTATCCATCCACTGGGATGTACTGCCATGATGGAACCTGGAGGAGCTCCTTTCATCAGTTGCTGGTTAATATTTTTACGTGGGAATATCATCATTGGTGGGATGAATTGGCCAGCAGCGCTCATCGACGTCACGACGGTTATCAGAGAGCCCCTTTCAGCAGAAGTTAATGATGCAATTTGTCGTTTCCCTTTTCGGCCTACTACCTGTGCAATCTTGTTTTGTACAACCGTAAGACCTGTCTCGTCCACATTGAAGATACATTCAGGTGGGTAAAATTGTTTGTCATATTCTGTTTCCAGAACATTGAAAAAGGATGCGACATTTTCTTTGTTAAAGCCTCTTGCTCGTGAATATGATGTTCCCGTTGGTCGTCGTACTGATAGCTGTTTATGGCGTTGCAGGAAAAGCCTCAGCCAGGCTCTGCCTGCCGTATTACCTCCAAACGGATGTTTGATATTGTTCCTGTAAGCTAAGACGTGACGACCTAAGGAGAATAGAAACAAACTGGATTGCAGCAGCTAGAGATAGAGAGAACTGGAGACGATTGGAGGAGGCCTATATCCAACAATGGATGTGAAAATTCGGCTGGATGATGATGATGAAGCTAAGACGTACGCCATCCTCCTAAGATCTTTTCTGGTTAATTCATGAAATTTAGCTTCCATTTCCAAAATATAACGCACTAACTTAGAAACTTAGAAAACTATAGACTTATAACATTACTAAGTGTTGTATTTAAACTACTAACGAAGATCATGACAAATAGACTAACAACTAAGCTTGACGAATACCAAGCAAGAGAACAAGCGGGATTCAAGAAGGGTTTTAGTACTAGCGACCATCTGCTAACAGTAAAAATACTGATTCAAAAGTCGAACGGGTATCAAATCCCATTAAACATGACATTCATAGATTTCCGAAAGACGTTTGATAGCATAGAACATTGGGCCATGAAAAGCTCACTACAGAATGGCAGAATTGTACAGGTACACGGACCTAATAACAAACATATACAAAAATGCGAGTACCACAATAAAATTAACGAACGAACACGTCACAGAACCAATAAAATTCGAAAAAGGAATCAGGCAGGGAGACACAATATCACCAAAATTGTTCAATCAGGCTATGGAAGAGATATTTAAAAAATTAAAATGGGATACATACAGAATAAGAATAAATGGAGAGCTCTTGAACCACTTGAGATATGCAAACGATATAGTCCTGATAACAGATAAGAAGGAAGAGTTATAGAAGATGGTTGAGGAACTAGATAGAAAAGCGACAGAGGTAGGTCTAGAGATGAACTATAGTAAAACCAAGACTATGACAAACCAAGAAGACCAATGGTTTTCTGGTTAATTCATGAAATTTAGCTTCCATTTCCAAAATATAACGCACTAACTCGTCCTCAAGATCATTCCCTAAGACAGCTTTACGCCCTAACTTTATTTGAGCAGCTTCAATTGGCTTTAGATCAAGTTTTTTGCAGAACGTTGCAAAGTAGAACGTGGCACATTAAACATTTTTGCAGCTTTCAGCGTACCCATTTCGTGCTGCCTGACAGCTATAATTGCACGTTCCATATCTCTCTCGTCCCATTTTTTTCTTTTTTTAGCTTCTTTCAGCTGTTGTTTTGACATCCTGAAAAATGAAGTATGTTTTAGATTGTTCTAAATATGGGCCACTGGCCCATAATGAAAACAGGGGCATAGCCCATATTGTAAACACGCTTGCTTTGCACAACAGAAGAGGTTATGTATAAAAGTAGTCAATTTGAAGAAAACTTATTAGCATTATATCAAAGACTGATTATAAAGCTTCAACGTGACACAGACGTTTTTTTTGAAATTAGTGTTTATTTTCAAATACTGGAATTTATCAACTTACCCGAAAAAGTTTTGACACTCACACCAACCGACAAACAATTAGTATAAACTGGAAAATGTCTACCACTGTGGCGCCATCGCTACGGTGATAGTTTAACTTCGCCAAATACCGTTTCCAATAGTCAAAATGTAGAGATCTGCAACGAATAGCTGTGAATCCTACCTAGCCCATATTACAAGACCAACCCATATTTGCAGCTTTCCTCTACTCTATCGTGGGTTTCGTTAATGATTATTTCTCTGTTCTCTTCTTCTCCTTCTCCATATAATTTCGTAAAATGCTCAGTCCATTGTTCCTCCGTAATGTTATCTATGCGTACAAATTCATTTATTTCTGTTTTTGTCTCCTTATCATCTTCCACACCTTTTTCTGGGATCCATAGAGGTCGTATTCCATATCTTTGGTAAATTTCTTCCAGTGTTCTTTTTTGATGTTATCTATTTCTTGGTTTACTCTATTCCTGATTCTCACGTAGTCTTCTCGTGCCTCCGGAGTCTTCACTCCTTTGTATGTTAGGAAAGCTTGTTTCTTTTCATTTGCTAGTGCTTTCACCTTTTCGCCGTACTATGGAGTTTTGTATTCCCGTTTATTTCTGTTAAATTTTATTTTACCTAAAGCTTCTTCCGCTGCTTGTAGGATACATTTTTTAATAATTTTCCAGGTTTCTTCTATATTCTTTTTAGTCCTAGGTTATGGCTGTTTATTTAGCTATTCTGTTAGTCTGTTTCTATACAAGTTTTGTGTCTCTTCTTCTTATAGGCTTTCTATGTTTACCTTTCCGTCTACTTTTTTTTGTTTCGCTTGCCTTGTGTGGTGATTGCTATTATTTTGTTTATCCCTTAGAGTCAACAGACATATTATCGGATACGACTTCCAAAGAGTCCTATGAGAGGCGAACATAGTCTTAAACAAATTTACTATTGACTGAGATGGTTTGGATTGTAACGGAACAATTTCAATTCACTTTGTGAGATAATCCATTACGAATAAACAAGATAAAATTTACAAATATCAGCTGGTAGCATTTTAAATGACTGTTCTGAAATTTATCTTAGTATTCAAGGGTCCTTTCGTTAACATTATTTCTCTGATATCTCTTACAATCAACTCATTTTATAACCAAGTCCACTATGTCCTTATTTACATTTGGCCAGAATAACAACTGTCTTGCTCCTCATTGTGTCTTTGTAACCCCAAAGTGTGTTTCATACAACTTTAACATTCTATGTCCTAGAAATCTGTTGTTATATTTGATGTTTCATATATTGCAAGGCCTTCTTCTTCAACACCTTGTACATTTATTATTATAATCCATAGTCGTTTGCAGCGTCGGTTACGGGGACTTTTTTGTGGACGGGACTTGGTTCCCATTGGTCGGTGGCTTCGCTTTAACATTAGTTACGGAAAAGAAGAATTAACAGTTAACAGAGAAAAAAAGAATTGACAGTTGACATTAGATAAGAAAAAAAGAAGTATTGACAGTTCAAAAATGGTTTCGGTCTTGTCTAAAGTTCGTTCTGTGCCGGTAATACAGATTCAACGACAGTGACGTCACACTGTATCGCCAAAGTATCCCAAATCCTGCTCAGTATTATAACTCGTTCCTTATTAAATACTAAATCATTAAATGTGTTAACTTTATTTCCAATTTTTTACAAAAATCTTTAATCAAGTAGTGAAAGATTAATTCTCTTGACTTTGATCTCATTAGTTTTACAGTACAGAAACAGATGATCTTGTTTCTATTTTCAAATAAGCTTTTCACCAAAAATTTCCTTTTTTACTTTCTCTTACGTCATTGTCTTAATCAATGGCGGCTTAGCATTTTGAAACCACCCCAAGTTTATTTCTTTCCTTTCTATACGATATATCAAATATTATATATTTTGATTTTTGCCTTCTTCAATCAACAAAACCGCTTTGCGTAAATTAAAACTTTCTCTACTGGTCAGCTTTCGAAAACAATAAGATAGCTAGTGTTTGGATTTTTCAAACCATTGTTAACCTTACTTTGTTCCTCAAATTCTTTTGAAACGAAATCATTTTTATCTTACTTAAATTAACTTCTTAACTAATGTCTTAATTTATATTTTCATTACAATGTAATATTTGTTCTTTGTATACACAAACCATTTTCATGAAAAGAATATTTAAATATGCACGATGATAACTTCCTTACATTTAAAAATACGGGAAATACAATCTTTGATAAATTTTTTCATAAGTTAACTTCGCTCATGTTTTATCTTTACATATATATATTTTCTATTTTTTAACTTTTATTGGATTCTAATTAAATTTTCTGATGTAGGTGAGAAATTTGTTAACAAATTTACTGATTATTTGGTAGACAATTATACCTACTCTTATGTAGTTCATTATTAGTTTTAAGTAAATATCTTATATTTTTCTATTTCTAGTTGTAATAATGTTAATCTACTTTTTTGGTAGTCTTTGTTTAATTTTACCCTCTATATCAAACATGAGCGTCGTAATAATAAAGTTAATTCAAAATAAAACAATAAAGTCCGTATCTGGTATCGAAGGTTTAAATTTATTGTCCAGTATAAACCGAATACATTCGAAATTTTGCAAAAGGTCGTAAATTATGCATCTGAATTAGCCATTTACATGGAATTGTTGAAATACAGATCAGCTATAGATATTATAGGTCTATTTACAATTATTTTAATTCAAATTGTCGGTAATATAAATACGATTCTCTGGTATTATATAGATATTTTAACTAGTATTTGGTAGTTTTTTAATAGTTTTTTGATATTTTTCCACAGTACCAGTTTAGGAATGTGTTCATGATAATCAAAAAAATTACATAGAAATCTGTAGAACCATCTAACAAATCGTATTTATGCTGTGCAATATCTTATTTATACCAGTTGATATTTTTAGTCATCTTCATTTGATTTGACGAATAGTAAAAACAAGTGAAGATAATTGTACAACTCACCAGTCCTTATAGTGACATGAAACATCTGATTTAAGATCATTGCAATAACATTTGGCAAAATTACTGGGAAAATTCAGTAACCAAATTAAACCCAATATGCCCAAAGATAAACAGATATTTGAATAACCCCACAATTGGTCATAATGCTGCCACACACAACCTTTTAATCAGTAAAGATCCACCGCCAATTTGCAATGACTGCTCCACTTCATTGACAGTGAAACACTTCCTGCTTGATTGCCCATGTTTCCAAAATCAAAGAAGAATGCATGGAATTCAGACGACCTCAAATCCATCTTGACAGATAAAAATTTAAATGTATTAAATTATTTAAGAGATATAAAATTGTATTATAATATTTAATGTATATAATCGTATTAAAACTATTGTGTTTGTCATCCCACTAATAAACCTGGGTGGTTGATGTGGTATAAGTGTTTTAAATAATAAAAAAAAACTCACCAGTCTTCCGGGTTGAACCGCGTTGATCATTATTGCGCAGAGCTTTCGACACCCTCGTCGATGTCTTCTTCAGGGTTTCCGAGGTCTCAGTCTCCCAAGTCCCCAGACACTACTACACTGATCACTAATCAAAGCATTACTGGTGCTGGGAATAGAAGAGGGTCATTATACCGTCGATGGTGCCGTGGCTTGGGTGGTAATAGGCGTGGGAGCCAGCGTGGGGACTCATGGAACATTTCTAACAAATGGATTTGGGTTGACCGGTGGAGCGGACGGTTTTTCTTTGTTTCTGTTCGCAATTGCGACTTACTTTTAGCTCTAGGTCAACACCATATTTATACTAACACGTCATAAAATTGATTTTAAAAACTCCAGAACCATCGTCCCCATCCGCCTCTATAAACCAATAATTATCCGAGAAGCAGTAGAAATTGAAAAAAGGCCAAATTGTCTCAATTAAAAAAAGACGGCAAACAGTTACCTTTCAATTATCAAGTTATAGTTAATTTCATGTAATCGAATGAACTATCTTACAATAAAGTCGTCCCAGGAACGCAACTTAACAATATTGGCAATATCATTTTAAAGTCGTCTACTTTAAAATGTATAATATATGTCTGAATTGTCAATATAAATGAGTCAGATAAAATTAAATTATTAGAAGAATTTTTCACCAAGTAACAAAAAACAAATTTGTTTAATTTATTAATGTTTGTATTTTGAGAACTATTTTCGAAGTGCGAATTGAAACGTCAATAAACTTACTTTAACCGTCAATTGTGGCTTACTCCTATTAAAATAGTAATTAGTTTAAAATGCCACAAGAAAAGAGCTTTAGAACAATATTAAAAATATAGTAAAAATGCAGGAAAAACTCAGTATTGAAATAAGGCAATTTTTTTGGTTGAGTAATCTGAGAAAATAATTTAAATGTAGTTCTGTTGAGCTAAATAATGTAAATAGCTGTTATTAGTACTATTAACCCAGATTGATCCATATGGCGTATACTCTCTCTAAGGGAAAAATCTACTCATCTACCTCAGATCCTACGCTCTCAAAAGAATTGAGCTCTGGTGGGTTCCTTTGCATGTTATCGACCTCTAAGTGACTTTGTATACTGGAGTACTCTCAAAAATTTTCGTACACTTCTGAACGTTACGTAGTACAGCTTTCTACATGATCTTATAGATATTGTCATTCAGACTTAGCTTTTCTGTTTTCTGGGATTGACTCTACGCTGCCTAATGCCGGGTCCAGACCAAACAGACAAAACAAAAACATTCATGTTTTGCGACAAAGTGGCGACAAATCGAAAACATTTGTTAAGACATTTCTGAACAATTTTGTTTTGTTTGCAAATTTGAAAACTTTTTCAGGTCGTCCCGTCTTATGCCGGGTCCAGACCAAGCAGACAAAACAAAAACATTCATGTTTCGCGACAAAGTGGCGACAAATCGAAAACATTTGATGAGATATTTCTGAAACAATTTTGTTTTGTTTGCAGATTTGAAAACTTTTTCAGGTCCCGTCTCAGGTCGGTAAAGATCAAAAGGTCTGTGTTTTTGACGACAAGTTGTCGACGCAGTGTGGACGCGTGTGCGTGCCTAAACGAGTTAAGCAGGTAGGAGAAATAGAATGTACAATTTTTATCAAAATCAAGTTTATTTTTCTGTTGTGTAGTGATTAAATAAATACTAGTGTATTTTTCTAAACATGTCGGGGGACAAAAAGTGGAATACACAAAATACATGCAAGTTAATAGAACTTTACAGGGAGCATCCGATATTATGGGACCCTAAAAATAAAGATTATAAAAATCGCTACAAGAAAGCCGATGCATTAAAGGAAATTTCTTTATCGCTAAATGTGCCACTAAATGATGTTGAAAAGAAAATAAAGAACGTTAACAACCAGTATGCTAGAGAAAGACGAAACTACAAGAAACTTAAAAAATCTGGGGCTGGGAAACTTTTCAGTTCAAAATGGTTTGGTTATGAATTGCTAAGTTTTTTGCGAGACAAAAATAAGCCTCGAAAGAGCTTGCAAGTTGGATGTTCAGAAGAAACACACGTAAGTTAATTAATATTTATTATTATTTTTTAAAGTTTATCAAATTCAAAAACTAGGTATTTTTTAATCATTCAATTATACAGGGTGCTCCCACATATCATGTCAATATTTTAACAACCTGATTTCTGAACCAATATTAAGGTGAATTAATATCTATACTGAAAAGGAAGCATTTGTGGACAAACTAGTATAAAACAGTGCATTTTTTGATACGCTGTACATACATGGTTAAATAGTGTATATTATAATAAAAGTATTATACAAGTTAACAGTATTGTAATTGCCATGGTACTTGACCTTGATTTGTCATAAAATACTCAGCATACTCATCTCTGATGGCCCATGCCTCCATAGATGCTTTTCGTGGAATATTCGTAAGAGATAAAAACGAAGCACTCGGTTGGGGATCTCTTCTCCAAGAACCTGGTTCTATTGTTCCTGTTTCTAAATCTTCCTTATCAAATGTTCCTGGAGGATTGTAATTACTTCTGGTTTTTGAGTTTTTTCTTAAGTAATTATGAAGCAAAACGCATGTTAATACTATTTTTTCGGCCTTCTCTGGTTGTAATAACATCGGTTTACGAAGTACGCGAAAAACAGCTGCAAGTATCCCAAAAACATTTTCAACCACCCTACGTGCTCTGCATAACCGGTAATTAAACACTCGATTTTTTGAGTGTTTTTCTTGATGCCCACTATACGGCTTCATTATAGCAGTTGTCAAGGGGAAGGCATCATCCGCTACAAGGATATAGGGTACAGGTAATTGCCTATCAGGTAGCCTACAATTTTGTGGGCGATTTAACGCAGAATCCTCCATCAATTTATGAAAACATGTATTCTTAAATACACCTCCGTCTGAAATACGTCCCTGACAGCCCACACTTGCATAAAGGAAGTTATAGTTTGCATTTACAATTGCAAACAATACAATGCTAAATGTACCTTTATAATTATAAAATTCACTACCACTATGCATGGGTGCTTCGATTACTACATGCTTGCCATCCATGGCACCAAGGCAGCGAGGAAAATTCCAAATCTTTTCATAATCATCACTAATTTTTTTCCATTCAGCTTCATTTGTGGGTACCTGAAAAGAAAAATAAAATTGCAAAGTTTCAATTGAATTTGCATAGAAAATTTACTTTGATGTTTTTTCCAGGAATCTGACTCTTCACAGTCTTCAGTATATGAAAGTGAACCAGATGGCACTGATACTATCCCTAGCGAGAGACAACAGACAACCGATATTGAAACAATGCAAAATATGGAAGAAAATACTGAGATGACTACTGATGAACTTAATACGTCTTCTATAACGGTAAAGGAAAAAGGGAAAGTAAAGAACAATAAAAAAACTTCTGAATTGACTACAATAAACAAAGCTTATAAACAGAAGGATATATCACAAAATATGGAGCGTAGGAATGAAGAAGTGTACAACATAGTCACATCATTACAGAAGGATCGTCTAGAAAAATTACACAATAAGCCTGATAAATTTGATATAATAGGTGAATTGGTAGCTCAAAAGTTAAGGAGTCTACCCACACCCTATGCCCAGTCCACAGTAGAACATCTAATTCACAATCTATTATATGACGCTGAAATGGGCAAGTATAATGAACCCAAGAAGCCACCACTATTCCAGGTACAACGCCAAATGGAAGAATTTATTCAGTTTCCCACAGGATTTTCTGGTTCTTCGTGCTCAAATCCACTTAGTCTCAACACAAATGTTCACTCAACTTCACCCAGCACTGACACACAACATTCATACTCAAATCCTCCCAGCATTGACACACGTTCATACTCAACTCCTCCCAGCATTGATACACATTTATACTCAAATCCACCCAACACGCAACATTCATACTCAAATCCACCCAGCGCTGACCCACAAAATTCATACTTAAATCCACCAAGCACCAACACACAACCTTTATTTTCACATCCACCTAGTATTGACACAGAGCTTTCTCAGTATTCAGATCAAGAAAACGATCGAAATTGATGATGAACTTTTTGAATGTAAAAACAAGTAGACTCGTCATTATTTTGTATGTAGTATGTACCTATCGTCAATTTCTTTTATATTAAACATTTAACCAATAAATATAGAGTTTATTTTAAGGGATATTAACAGAAAAATAGTAATGAAAAAAGTTTAACATACCTGCACATAACCACTAAGACTGTTAATTAAAGCTTTACATACTTCAGGTATTATTACAGATATTGATTGCTTTGATACTTTTGAAAGATACATTAGGCTGTGGTAGGAATCACCTGTTGCTAAAAATCTTAAAGTGATTGCTAACCGTTCTGTTACACTTATAGCATTTCTAAAGTTAGTATGTCTTTTTGCAACTGCAGGACCAACAAGGCATATTAGATTCTCAAAATCTTCGGTGGACATTCTTAAAAAATTTTTGAAGCTTGATCGAATTTCACCACTTAGTCCAATATCATCTGCGCGCAGCTGAACTAACAATTTGTCTATCGAACAACTTTCTCGCATTTTTAGGCTTGGTCTAATCCAAAAACGTTTGGGTTTTCGTTTAGCAACCTGGGATGATGATGAGAGCAAAAAAAAACAACTTGCGGCTAGCAATAAATCTTCAGTTTCATTTTTTTCTTGATTAAAACGCCACATGGTTAACCAACACTAATCACAACAACAACGTCACCAACTCAACTGAATTTTGTTTTTATATTTTGTTGTTCTGGTGTGGACAGTTTGTCTCAATTTTGTTTTGTCTTTTGACGACAAATTTTGTCGCCGGTTTATCGTGTTTTTGTTTCAGAATTGTGTTTTCGTTTTGTCTGCTTGGTCTGGACCCGGCGAATTACAAGGTTGTATGATACAAAATGTAGAAACTGAGAAAAATGACTTTGAATATTTTGACCATTAGATTTGGTATACAAGAAAGTATATTTGCTTTTGTTTTAAACATAATAGATGAAAGTCTACTACAAAAGCACATTAAAAAAAAGGAATAAAAAATATTTAATTTTTTCCATATTTTTATTGAAAAAATAAAATAACATAGAACTTCGTGACTCTAATAAAAAACGAAAAATGCAAAAACATGAAACATAAGTCTTTGTAACATTATCTTCTGATCAGCAATCTCAGTTTTACTGTTTATGTTGAGACATGTTGGAAAACATGTGAACATAAAAGTTTCTGTCTACATCTGGCATCCACTTGTACATAGATTTCAGAGCTTCCACTTGTTTGTGCCAAGGTGACTTTAATATCATTTTTGTTTATTGATATGGGTATTTCGTCATTTTCAGCAGTATGTCTCCTCGCATTTCGTTGTCTTAAACTGATGATTTTGTATTCACGTTCGTTAAAAGTGGTTCGGAAACCGATGTCATAAAAATCTGTAGTAAATTGTAAAGAAACCACCTTTGAAAATGGAACTGCAGTATAATTCAGTTTTGATGAATAGGTTGAAAAATCCAGAAAATCTTGCTCTTTCATTTGAAGTATGGTGTAAGGCTTTCTTGTGTTTACTTTCAAAAGGACTCTTAATAACGAAAGTGGAGAAAAGTATTCAGATTTTCTCAAACTGCGTTCAATTGCACTGTGAACTGAATCAACCTCTTGTATGCAGGAATGTCCAGGTACTGAAAACTTCATTTGAATTTTCTTTAAGTTCGTATTAGTTTTTAAAATAGGTGCTATAGCAAAACTCATAAATCTTTTGCAATTTTGCGGAATACAACTCCACAAAGTGAAATACTCTAATAACGGATAGTCTTTTACAACCTTTTTTAGGAATATGTATATTTCTCCTTCTTCTTCTTCTTCTTCAGCCTTCATTTATCCATTGTTGGACATAGGCCTCCTCCAATTGCTTCCACGCTTCCTTATCTTTTACAATTCTCATCCACTGTTTTCCAGCTACAGCTGTTATATCGTCTATCCATCTCTTTTTGGGTCTTCCTACGCTTCTTTTTGTTTCTCGAGGTCTCCAGAATGTCACTTTATGAGACCATCTGTTGGTGTCTTGTCTTGCTACATGTGCTACCCATTGCCATCTCAATGTCGCTATTTTTCCATGATGTCGGTTACTTTAGTTTTCGACGTATTTCGGTGTTAGTAATTTTGTCTCTGAGGCTTATATTTAACATGGCCCTCTCCATGGCCCGTTGAGTTACTCTCTAATTGTTCTGCCATTTTTCTTGTTATTGCCATGGTTTTCAACCCATAAGTTGCAACTGGTAGTATACAAGTGTCATAGGTTTTTCGTTTTAAGTGAATTGGGATTTTTTTGTCTTTTAAAATGAAACTCAACTTACCAAAAGCAGCCCATGACAATTGAATTGTGTCCTTCTTTTAATTTCTAGGGTTTGGTTTTCCTTTTCGTTTTTAATTGCATGTCCTAGATATATATATATATATATATATATATATATATATATATATATTATATATATATATATATATATCACAACTAAATACTAGAAAATCGCAACAGCAAGTCAAGGTAAACTTACCCAGCCGTATCAGGTGAATTTTCTTTGCTAATTCTGCTACTAGTATTAGTTTCATTGTTCTGCGTTAACGTAACTAGGTCCTCGCCAGACTCATCCGAGTAATTTAACAAAGACAATATTAAAAAACTTTCCTTGAATTTTGATTCTGAATAGAAGTAAAACTATTAGAACGCAGTGACATGAAAACATACATAATGAGGAGTGATTTACTAAATTCTGAAATCTTTTGTTTAATTTACTGTTTGTATTTTGAGAACGATTTCCGAAGTGGAAATTGAAACGTCAATAAACGTATTTTTATCTTTAATTGTGGCTTATTCCCAGTTTAATAGTAATTAAATCTGAAATCTTGTTTGCACGTTTATTTGCTTAATATAAACAATAATAAGATCTTATATGTAAAATTAAAAACAAAACTTCTATATCTCCTAGAAATATGTAAACAAAAAGATGCAAAAGCCATATATCTAATTTGCGTTTACCTTTTTATTTTTCTAGTTTTCTCGTCTGGGACATAATCCTTATCTTTATCAGAATCACCACCATTCCAAAATTCACTATTGTCACTAGATTCGGTCTTTATATCACTCATTTATTATACAAATTAAGACAGAATGAAATCAACACGCACGTTGTTTACATGTAACATAACCTATAAATCGAATAATAAAATTGATGACAGTTTCTATATTTCACATAGGGCGATGTTATTCTGAGTTTGGAAAGTTCACCAAAATTTTGCTAAAAACAAAGTCGTATGTTTAACATGGGACTTCACTTACAAAGATTTACTTACCTCGGAACTACCCTCAACTCACAATGGGACTACGCTCAAGAGATTAGATCCAGAATTGAAATGGCACGGTCTAGATTTATTAAGTTAAGATCCTTGCTGTACTGCTGTGATCTCAGTTTGGGAACCAAGATGCGGATAGTGAGGTACTATGTTCTTCAAATGTTACTATATGGAGTTGAAGCCTGGACACTGACGCAAGCCACTGAAAAACGAATCGAACCCTTCGTTATTTTTATTGCTAAAACTTGTAAGTGGAGTTCAATATCTGTGATAGAATGTTCAGCGTTAGACATAACAACAAAGTGGACTCAATGAGTCTTCTTGGAATGACCCGGGTTGATTGCGATATTTTCCGTTTCGATATTGATTTCAGCCGGTATTTGGAGATAAATTTTAAACTTATGATCTATTATTAGGTATTTAAAAAAAGTGACTATATTATCATTAACTTTATAGATTTTTAATATATCTATTAGTCGTTCTGGTGGCACTGAGTCTATGGATTGCTTGTAGTCAATAAAAGCTGTAAAAAGGTTCATTTTTTTGATGTTTGACTGGTTAGAAATGTCTGGGTCGATATTAAGTTGTTCTTTGCAGCTCATGGAACCCTTAGTACATACTTTCTGTTAAGGCCCTATGATATTGTTTTGAGTACAGTGTTGGTAGATACATAGATAGTTTTATATCGAATGAAAAAGAGCACAAAAATAACAAAAACGATAAAAATTCGAAAGTAACAATATTTAGATCGTGAGAGGTATACCCTTCTACACTTCATAATACAGGGTAAGATTGTCGGAAGGAGAGTCACAGGATCCTGGGACGAAGAACATCCTGGCTCCGAAACCTCCAAGAATGGTATCAAGAGACCACCGCTATTTAGAGCCGCCGTAAACAAAGTTAATATTGCCAATATGATCGCCACTTTTACTTTTTCTACAAGTCTGGATCCGACTACAGTTTTTCTGCCTAATATCGGGCTACGTCTACAGCCTTTGTATTTGCGAACCATAAGTCGGCTGATTCCTGGCGGTTCGTCAAACCCGTATAATTGGTTCCGTTCATCGAAAGTTTGCCTGAACTTCTCCACATATTGTGAGGCACATCTACGGTCATCTGGTGATGCGAATCCAGCTACCGGTACAGTAGGTGTAGAGGAGTAGGCTTCATACAACCGGTAATGATTCTACATGTTTCATTTAACGCCGTGGTGACTTGTTGGGCGTGTCTAGATCTACCCAGACGGGACAAGCATATTCCCCTGTTGAGAAACATAAGGCCTCAGCTGTTGACTTCAAGACCTGGGGGTTTGCACCCCACTTGCTCCCTACAAGTTTCCGGAGAAGGTGGTTTCTCGTAGAGACCTTTTGTCTTGTGCTCTGACAGTGGAATTTATACGTTAGTGACCGGTCTAGTATCACTCCAAGATATTTGGGCCTATCAGTATGTTTCAAGCGTTGTCCCTCCCAAGAAACATTCAGTTTTACATGCGCCAGTTGGTTGTTGAGATGGAATGCACATACTTGGGTTTTAGTAGGGTTTGGCTTTAATGAGTTTTGTTTGTAGTAAGTTGACATCATGTTTAAAGCATCTTCCATTGTCGACTCTACTTGTGTGAGTGTTTTCCCCTTTACGGCTATACCAAGGTCGTCAGCGTAAACAAAACTCTCAGTCTGAGGGTGCATTGGTTGGTCGTTGGTGTAGATGTTAAATAAGGACGGCGCCAGAACGCTTCCTTGAGGTAGGCCATTTTTTTGGGTTCTCCATCTACTCTTCTTTCCATTTAGCACAACGTAGAAGCGTCTATTACACAACAGTGATCTAATGATATTTACCAGGTCATAGTCAAGCACAGTGTTATAGATCTTAGTTAGCAAGGTTCTGTGGTTTATCGTATCATAGGCCGCTGTGAGGTCTATCAAGGCTACTCCTACTATCTCTTTCTGCTCAAATTTCTCCTCTATGTATTCTGTGAGGTTCAGCACTTGGCCTGTGCATGATTTACCTAGTCTATGATCGCCAACGTTCGATAATTGGACAGAGTACTGAAAGAAGAAGAAGTTGGTAGATACGCTGAGCTACACAGGATGTGATTAACCTATACAAAGTTGGACGACATGGATCTTGGGTGTTATTTTGATCCTTCGATATTAAATAAATTGTTCTCTGAGTTAGGAATAATGATAACGTAAATTTAAAAATAATATTATTAGTAATAAATGCTGATAAACACAAAACTTAAACCAGATATTTTGAACTCCTTCTGGTCTAAAAGATAACTAGTTATGAAGTCGTTTGATAATATTTGAGCCTTCTTAAGTGGTAAAGTTGTGCGTCATATCCTCAATTTATCTAGCATTAGTATTTAGAGCAGATGAATAGAGTGTTGATTTCCCCAAAACTCATAAATTTCTTCTTGGCTTGTGTACGATTTATTAGCACTTTCTGCAGTGGTATTGAGATTCGATAGAACACCTTCTTAGAATTTATTAATAATATTATTAAATTGTTACATGGATTTTGTAAATGAAATTTTATATAAAAAATAAGAAAAACATTTTGTTCCAATATCGACCAGCAAAAGTTTTAAATATGTTTCATATAAAAGTTGAAGTTTAAATAACATTTTATTTTTAATCCTAATATCTACTTTTTTTGCTAAAATCGTTACTTTATATTAACATACTTTCGCAGCAACTTCAGATATCCAAACGAGAGCTATATTTGCTTTCTTGGCAACTTCCACATAGTTACGCAGTTTATTTAAAGTTAAAATCAATGTTTAAGGAATTTTAAATATTGCAGCATACACTATATTAATGTCGTAAACAAACTTTTACAAAATTAGTATTTCAAAGTTTTCTTTTAAAATTAAGTGCTGCAGATTTTTTAAGTTGTTTTGATGGAAACTTAGATTGAAGTTAGCTGAAGTTGAATTATTTTGAAGCACAAATCAGTTAATCGTGTTGAATTTTTCTGCAGATTGTAAACTAAAAATAGGCAAAAAGAAAGATACGATTTGTTTTGATATTAACCCTGGAAGATTAGACCAATTTTTTTTAACATATACCATACATATGGGTATCAGATACCCAATGATTTTTTGTGAAGAAACTAAGAAAAAGTAAATATTTTCTGATTTCTAGAGACTGTCTAATTACTATTGAATAAACAAGAATAATTAAATCAATCATTTTATTTTCTCTCTTTTAATTCTAGTAATATAAAAGAAAAAAATATTTAAAAATAGTTAATAAACATTGTCTAAAAAGCCAGAAAAATAATTCAAAATATTTTACCTTTATTTAACCTTAACTACCATGGCCAAAAATGGTAACATTTGTACCATGGCAGGGTCAAATTTGACCCCCCATTGTTTTTTGTATCAAAAAATATTCTTTTTTTAACTTGTTTTATTTAAATATTTTGTTTACAGCTACTTTTACATTTATATAAAAATAAACGAATTTGGTTAATTAGATATAACTTTATTAAAAAAAAACTTTTGTATTCAGTCAAATTAACATAGTTATGTACTTTCTCGAATTATAAGAAAAATAATAACAATGTGCAGTTTTTTTATATCCAATGGTGAAATCTAGGTATCATAGCTCCTACCTAAAATAAAAAAAATCGATTTAGATTTCGTATCACAAAAATGACAAGCATGATTTTACCTTAATTTTCAACACAGCTTATGCATAACGTCTGTATGCGGGAATGATTTTTGCAAATAAAATCTCGACATTTATCGCACGATGAGCTTTCTTTCTTTTGGTTTTTGGAATATGAACATATTTTACACCTTCCCCTCTTTTTTCGTCGTTGTGGCTCTGGATTTGCGGCAGGCATTGGTTCCTGAAGTCCGGAAACTTTAAAAATGGCACTACGAATTTCTCTCGGTAAACAAGTTTGCTGATCTCTACGAGTTAAATGGGCCTTAATAAGTTCTTGACCTAAAGTGGTTAGAAACAATCTTCTTTCCATTATTTGATTTTGCTGAACTCCATTAAAAATTACGTTAGCATTTAATCCTGCAATGTCCAAAATGCGAAACCATATTACTTGAGGCCATCTACGAGTTCTTCTGACAGTTTTATAGCATGCACATTTCTTATCCAATGAATCCACCCCACCTTTTGTCTCGTTGTAAAAATTTATAATCTCTGGCTTTCCATTAACCATTGTATTGGAATGATGCATAGTTGACACTAACAACACTGCACGATTTTTCTTAGGAACAAAAGATACAAGGCTCTCGCTTCCTGTAAAACCAAATAAGGCAGAATTAGGTGGCCTGTTTTTTTGGGGTTGAAATTCAGCAGGAACCTCTCTTTTATTTCTTTTTAGAGTTCCAACATATGAAATTTTATGGCTTCTCAGTTCTTTTATGAGCTCAATGGACGAAAACCAATTATCTGCTGTTATGTTTCTATTTGTACCAGAAATTGGTGGAATAAGTGTCAAAACATCTAGAGTGGGGATGGATAACTTTTTGGATTTGCTCTGCGTGTATCTTTTCCAGTATATATAAAACCATTTAGCAAATAATGTGTCTTAGAGTCTACTAAACACTGCATTTTCAGACCGTATTTGTCTGGCTTATTTTTGAGATACATCCTGAATTGGCACCTTCCTCTAAATGCAATAAGCATTTCATCTATTGTGAGATATTCACCACAGCTATAATTGGACTGGCAATTAATTATAAACATATTAAAAATATTGGATATAGCTGCCAGTTTATCTCCGTGCGCAATACGTTCTTGTCTAGTAGCTGGGTCGTCAAAACAAAGGCTTCCAAGCAAAAAATAAAATCGGTTTAGTGACATGGTTGCTCGAAATATATCACGGCCAGTACCATTCGTAGCAAATAAAGACCTTAAATCTTCATTATTGGATTTAAATACCCCAGCTAAATATAATAAGCCTAAGAAGGCCTTTAATTCAATTATGTCAAGATGATTGGTATATTGACACGATAAATTGTGTAAATTATATTTAGAAGCCATATTAGTTATTCGTTCATTGGTTTTCTCAAGAATTTCTTGCAATATATCGTGGCTAATAATACATTCCCAAGCATCAACTGGTTTCTCTGGCATACTAGCTCGAGCTTTTCCAATAACACCAGGTAAATGACTAATTAAATTATGCTTACGTGTACGAGAAAAGGTGGGAGAAGTTTTAGACCACTTGTACCTATTTTTGCCATAAAACACATCCCTTGAGTCAGCTATATCACTTTCTTCACCCGAATATTCACTACCAGTTTCGGAATTATTAATTTGCCAATTTTTTTCGTCATCATCGTCCCATTCCTCTTCACTATCTGTTTCGTGATCACTGTGTTCACTAGCCTGGTCTAAAAACTCACTGTCACTATCTAGTCCATTGTCCATAATTTTTTGTCCCTCCTCTTCAAGTTCTTTCTGTGTCAGAGGACGTTTATTGCGACTACACCCCGCCATTTCAAATTACTCGTTAATTGCACTAGAAACACTTATACCATAAGCGGGTCAAAATTGACCCTATGCGTGCCTAACTCTGCAGTAGTAACAGATAAACTAACGGAATTTTCGTAGATCGATAAATCACCTACCGGTCGAAGATTAGCAGAAAGCGCGCAATGCTCAATCTATGTTTCGGTAGCGAAACTTGGCATTAAAAACGCGGGGGGTCAATTTTGACCCCGCCATGGTACTTAAGGGTTAATAACAAAATGGTCTTTCTAACTAAAATCTAACAACTTTTGATTATAAAACTTATTCATTCTTAGCAAGGTATTTAAATTTCTCTCATTTTGGTGACTACATTCACAACAGCGTTTAGCTCTATGCACCACGCAGTATGCTTTATGGCAAGCTTAGCTTGTATTCTTTGTTTTTTATCTTTTGCTTTGCAGAAATAACACCTAGTTTGCTTTACTGAACTTGTGAGATGTTGTGTTGGAAAGTCTTTAACTTGAAGAATGCCAGACATTGTTTGCCTGAGTGATTTCTGTGAAGAAGGTATTTAGAGTCTCGCTCGCATTAGTTATGTGCTTTCCAAGCTACGTTGGAAAACATGTGCTTTCCAAGTTACGTTGGAAAGCACATGTTAAGAAAAAAAAGGAGGAATTAGAAATTAAGTTCAGAAAGATGTACTGGTTGATGGGAAAAAAATCCACTCTGTCTACTTATAACAAATTGTTATTGTATAAGCAAGTCCTTAAACCGATATGGACATACGGAATACAGCTATGGGGCTGTACAAAAGAAAGTAACATCCAACATATACAACGATATCAGAATAAAGTATTAAGGAACATCGTTAACGCTCCATGGTACTTCAGAAACTGTGATCTTCATCGAGACCTCCAGATGGATACGGTTATCCAGACAATAAGTAAGTTTGCCGAGAGTCATGAACAAAGGCTCTCCAACCACGTGAATGTCGAGGCCATCAAACTCCTAGACAACGCCAACCAGATAAGAAGACTTAAGAGAACGAAGCCGTTTGAGTTAGTGCTATAAGTGAGTGAAAGTGAAAAAGCAGAGCAAAGTGCGGCTAAAGTGTACACGTTAGCTAGTAGTACTATAATGTATTAGAGCCTAAGGAATATTGCTGAATATAACCTTAGATAAGTTTCTTGTAATATTTGTATATAGAACTAACTTGCTTATTGATCATAGTGAATGATCAGATAGCAATATTCGTAAGATTCCTGTTGGAGTTTTATTAAATAAAAAAAATACTTTCGATTGGTGTTGTTCGAAAAGCTTCAGATATTATACGTAAAGACAGGTTGTGAAAACTGTCAAGTTTTTTTAACAGTGTCTTAGAGCTGTAGAATACACAGTAGATCCATAATCCAATTTTGATCTAATTAATGTTCTGTATAACATTAAAAGTGTTTGGCGATCCGCACCCCATTCTTTATTGGCCAGAGTTTTAAGAAAATTATTAGCTTGTGACAAGATAAGATTAAATTTGTTATATGAAGTTTCCAGCTTAGAGTTTCTTCGAATGTCATGCCCAAGAATTTTATTGAACTTACACGTTTTAGGTTCTCATCATATAGTCTTAGGTTGGGGGTGTTTATGACATTTTTCTTAAAAAAGAGGACGAAACGAGTTTTTCAGTGGAAAAACAGAAACCTGTTTTTTGTGACCAGAGTTCTAAGTGTTGTATTAAGTTCTATGTGTGACAAAATATATTTTGTATATTTTTACCTTTGCAAAAAACTACAAGATCATCTGCGTAGACTTGTGCCTTTATAGGCGTTTTTAGATTTTTGAGAATATCATTGATTGCCACTATAAAGAGCGTAGGACTTATAACCGAGCCTTGAGAAATGCTATTTTCTGGATACATTACATCTGATGTTATGTTGTTTGTAAAGAGGAAAGTGTTGTTTTACCAATAATTTAAAATCTTCTTATTTAGTATTGGGTGTTAATCTTGTTACATGTTAGGATACTGTCTTGGGAATAGTTATTATATTGTCGTTGTTGTTTGTCCCTATATTAAATCGTTTATTTCTGCATCTACTCTGTAGGTGCCATCCTATTTCTTCATTTCCGAGGACCAGATTTTGTATCGTCTTCTCTAAGTGCCATATTTGTGACGAAGGTTGACAATCATCATGGCTATTCTGACCTTCGCGGCAGCTGCTCTGAACAATTGCCTTGAGCTGCAACCAAACCACTCTCTCAAGTTCTTCAACCAGGAAACGCATCTCCCGCCCTTTATTTTTCCTTGAATTATGAGTAGATTTTGTATGGAAACCATTTTTTGCGTAGTTTCTGCTTCATGAACTTGCGTAGTTACTTGCTGTATATTAACAAAATTTTTATTTCTATTCTTTTCTGTATCGTTGTTTTTTTGTATATATTTATGATGTTTTTATTAGAGAAATAGGACACATAAACCTTTTTTAATAACATCATCATCATCATCATCATCAATGGTGCTACAACTCTTCGTGAGTCTTTGCCGCGTTTACTATTACCTTCCATGTTTGTCGGTCCTGTGCCAGTAATTCCCATTGTCGCACTCCCATTTTTGCTAGATCTTCTCTGACTGCATCTTTCCACCTTTTTCTAGGCCGCCCTACAGACCTTCTTCCATCTGGCTTTTCCCAGAACACATTGTTTATAAGGCGATTGTCATTACTGCGTATCACATGTCGTGCCCATCTGAGTATATTGGCCTTTATATGAAAATCTGACTAGATTTTCTTTTCTGAATAGAGACTCTAGTTCGTTATTGTATCTGCCCCTCCATTCATTTGTCACGCTGTCCCTGCAAGGGCCATATATTATTCGAAGAATTTTACGTTCCCATACCAACGAAGAATCGCTAGCTTTGGGATCTATTCCAGAAGCTCAGGTTTCAGGACCGAACATTCATGTGAATTACAAGTTTGAGGCGGACAGAAGGTTTCAACGAAAAGATGTACACAGCAACGGCGTTCCTCGACGTGAGTAAGGCTTTTGGTAGGGTATGGCATCAAGGTCTGCTTTATAAAATGAGCAACCTAGGCTATAGTGAAGCAATGACATGTCTTCTTGCGTCATACCTAGCTAACAGAAGGTTCAGAGTTCGAATAGGTTCAACCCTATCTAAACTAGGGACCCTGGAAGCAGGTGTGCCCCAGGGAGCGGTGTTATTGCCTTATCTGTACACTATCTATACAGCTGACACTCCGACAGACCCGAGAACTATGGTTAGCCTATATGCGGACGATACAGCCATAGCAGCTAGCAGTAGAGATCCAAACCTAGCTGCCAGCCACCTACAAAGCGCTCTGAATAGGTTCCAAAGATGGTGCATAAAGTGGAAAATTGCACTAAATCCTGACAAGACACAGGCCGTTATGTACAAACACAGGATAAGGAGACCAGACAGGGAAATCATTATAGGAAACACCCCTGTAGAATGGACGAACGAGGCCAAATACCTCGGAGTCATTTTAGACAGAAAGCTCACTTTCACGGAACACGTAAAACAAACTGTCTACAAAGCAAAAGCACTAAGAAGTCAGCTCTCTTCACTAATCGGCAGAAAGAGCAAACTTCGCTTTAAGACAAAAATGAGGGTAGCTAATAGTATAATACTACCCTCCCTAACATATGCATCTGCCGCATGGGGACACACATGTAAAACGAATAGGAAGAAAATCCAAACAACACAAAACTGGATAATCAGAGAAGCACTGAACTTACCTCAATACGTTTTCAATGGTCTCGTAAATCATCCAAGCAGGACATTAAGAGAGTTGACAAACTACGACATAAACACTAGAACGATACATAAACGGCCAAAGCAACAACTCATTGGATATAGAGAAGAAGGATAAATGAAGAAAGAGATAGACACAGAGCCGACTACAGAGTATATTAGACAGTGAGCACCAAAAAAATATAGTATATAAGAACAATATACACCGGGGTGTGTGCAGGCACTATACACCCGGGAATGCACACCCCACCACACGCACACTTAGGTTAGATTAGGTTTAGATTAGAATAGGGAAAACAAAAAACACAAAAAACATATACACGGAGTGTGTGAGAGCGTTATACACTTGGGAATGCACACTCCATAGTTAAGGTATTAGCATAGATAGACTTAGTTTAAAAAAAAAACAAAAATCGCTTACTGTCTAATTAATGTCATGTCATCTTCAAGATAAACAAGAACACCCGCTACATCACAAAATTTACATAACACAAATAAGAATGTATAAAAGGCCCGTCAGGCACTCTATACCAGCCAGCAGGCATAGGCCCTTCAGGCAGATCAAATATTGATCAAACGCGGACTCTGAACATCGAGGTCATGTGCGGCAAGCATGGGCTCGGTGGCCAGGACTCACTTCTCGAACACCCAGCCGGCGAGGAGAACAAAATTTTATTTGTCAAATCGGCGACTGAGTGAACGAGCACACACATTCTTTTCCAGACAGAGAGCTGTCGGTCTAGACCGATGGCTCTCTGTCTGGAACACACGCTTTTTTTAGGGACATGAGTCCCGATGTAAAGCTAGAGTAACTTCTATAGAGTCAGTAAAGTTAAATAGGGAGAAAAGCCGACATGTGTGCTACCCCTACAGTTAGGTGGCCTAACCACAGTCATTAAAAACAGAAGGTGTCTCATTACCCAAGACACCTTACGTAACATTCAGATCATAAGCCTCCTCACGTAAGTCACACGCTGAGGAGGGGTGGAGGAAAAGCCTGGGGGTCAGATAGGTACCACCTCAACTAGTGAGGTGTGACCGGTTTGATTTTCGGACATGTGGATCCCACTCTTACAGTGGTATACACATGTCCCTAGGGGTAGGGTTGATCGCCTTGCGTGATTGTGTGTGTGGTTCGCATACCAGCAATTTATTTACTTCTCTTTTTGTTATCGTCCATGTTTCGCTTTCATATGCGACTGTTGGTCGTATTATGATCTTATATATCCGGATTCTTTGCACCTCGTGAAAGAAGTTTCGACTTCATCAGATGTTGCATTGCAAAGAAAGATCTATTTTCTGCCATTATTCTCGTTTCAACTTCTCGCTCTAATTTGTTGTCATTTGTGATTGTTGCTCCTAGATATTTAAATTCTTTAACCATTTATGGTTATGGTTGTCTTAGTGTTTATTATAATAGTTGATTGATTTATTGTAGTTACTGTTATTAAAAAATTCTTTAAAAAAAATTAAAGAAATTTTTAATAACAGTAACTACAATAAATCAATCAACTATTATAATAAACACTAAGACAACCATAAATTAACGGTCATAATTGGTCTTAAGAGCTACGCTCTCATTGTTTTTTGTCTAAACAATATATTATCCCATGCAATGTACAAAAAGGGAAATTTAAACTTCTGTACGAGTACGAGTGTGCTTTTACATTTCGCTCTAAAAATAGGATGGCACAAGTAAGGGTCAACGTTTAAAATTTATGTTTCAGCACTTGCGTCCCAAAAAAATATTCAGGTCGCCTTTCATTAAAATCTGGAATATCATTGCGGGAGCGCGTTGGTGTTAAAAGGGATGAAAACGAGTAGCGTGGCATATGCTGCTACTTTACAGGATGGTTTAGTACGTAATTTTGACAATCTAATCCAGAAAATTATGCCGCTTATTAAGGAATATTTATTTATAAAACCTAGAAATTAATTAGTAAGTATATTTACTTAATTATAACATAATCCCACAGCCTTTTTGGTGCTTCAAAAGTAAGATACAATATCGCATTAAAGCGTAAGCTGAAACTTTGCGGCCCGTCTCTGTTATTCATCACCAATCAGCCAATGGCGTTCACTGCTGGACATAGGCCTCCCTCAGTTCTTTCCAGTGTTCTCTGCACTGGGCCGCTTGTAGCCAGTTTCCCGCTACACGTTTTATATGAGTTATTACTTATGTCATATGTCGAGCCTAACCTCTTTGTAGAGAATCTACGACAAAAGGACGCGGAAAACAGGACGCGAGACCAAAGGACGCGGAAAAAAGGACGCGCGAAAAAAGGACGCGCGAAAAAAGGACGCGTGGAAAAAAGGACGCATATTATTAATGAATTACTATAAATAGTTTATTTTAATTGACATTAGCCATTACCCCCTTTTTATCCCCATATGTTATTATAGAAAATGATTCTACCTAACCTAAAATCGGTTACGGTAAGAGTAAAAAGTGAAAAATAATTATATGAAAAAAACTTGCCCTCACATTTTATCGAGGCTTAGGACTAAAATATCTTAAGTAAAATAATAAATACTAATATAATGTTGATTCAAGATTTCTGGTATTGAAACAGGTTAGATTCCATATTATCAGAATTATGTATGGGATTAGAAAAACCAAGTACCAGCCCAGTAAGGGGTCTAATGAGGGTTTAACGCGAACCGGAAGGTTGGTAAATTTCGCAGGTAATGTTAAGAATGTAAATAGAAACGATTAGTAAGAAAATAAAACTTTCTAATTGTTTGATAATTGTTTTTAAGAAATGAATATTACAAAAGGTCCGATATAACAAAACATCATTAACCAAATTGTTTATATAGGGGAAACTTGTCGCGGTAGGTAATTTATTCTGTTCTTAACAAGAAAACATTTTACAAATTGATATCAGTCTGTTAAGATGGTGTTAGCGTTTGTGAAAAGCCAAAAAGGCAACAACTTGTTACTTTATAATGAATTTCTCCATAAAAAAGAGCGAGTGATTGGTGAAAAGACAATTTGGAAGTGTGCTACTTATAATAAGTGCAAATGTACAGGAAGAGTGCATACCGTTGTGGATGAAATTACAAAATCCACAGAACATAATCAGTGTCGTCGTTAAAAAAAACTGTGCAAAGAGTTCGGAACAAGCTAGGAGGTACGCCCGCAAATCCGAGAAATTTAGAAGAACTTGTGCATTCTGAAGAATATAAAACAACTACAGGCGGTGAGCTATTTCTATTATTTGATAGCGGGCCAGAAGAAGAACGTATTTTGTTATTTTCAACACAAAGAAATTTAAGTATTATGGAACAATGCGATTATTGGTATGCCGATGGAACATTAAACTCAGCACCACCATTGTTTTCTCAAATATACACAATTCATGGAGTGCGATACAGTAATGTAATCCCGACTGTATTTGCACTTCTAACGAACAAAACACAAGAGACTTATACACGTGTTTTTCAGCAACTAAAGGTGTTGAATCCGGCCTTGCGCCCTCTAACAATAATGATGGACTTTGAAAGAGCGGCAATGAATGCTGCACAAACTGAGTTCCCAAATGTGAGAATCCGCGGATGTTTTTTTCATTTCTCGCAGTGTATGTGGCGCCATATTCAAAGTGCCGGATTGCAACGTAGATATATTGAGAATCCTGACTTCGCCCTTCACCTAAGACAATTGACAGCTCTTGCGTTTGTTCCAGACAACCATGTAGTCAGAGTGTACGAGGAGTTGCTCAATAGCGATTTTTATACACAAA
Source organism: Diabrotica balteata (assembly GCA_918026665.1). Lineage (NCBI taxonomy): Eukaryota > Metazoa > Arthropoda > Insecta > Coleoptera > Chrysomelidae > Diabrotica > Diabrotica balteata. Next base: position 41,054,465 of record OU898284.1, read on the forward strand.
ATGAAGAACTACTAGTGCCGCTGATTAATTACTTTGAAGACACTTGGATAGGGAGATTAGCTAGAAGAGGAAATCGAAGACAACCCCTTTTTCCAGCAAATGTATGGAATTGTTACGATTTGGCAGACCAAGATATACCTCGAACTAATAATGCTGTCGAAGGATGGCACAACAGCTTTTCTTCTCTTCTCAATAGTGCACATCCGAATATTTGGAAATTTATTAATTCTCTAAAAAAAGAATATGATTTAAATGTTTTGAAAATAGAGCAGTACATTTCGGGCAATGTACCTCCACGCAAAAGAAAATATCAAGATACAGCAAACAGGATAAGGGCTATTGTTGCCGATTATGCTGACAGGCCAACTTTAGAATATTTGAGAGGCATTGCTCACAATTTTCAGTTGCAAACATAAAAAAAATACAAAAAAATTAATATCAAAAATAAAACAAAAAAAAATAAAATGACAAAAAAATTCCAAAAAAAGCAAAAAATTAAAAAAAAAATAAAAAAAACTTGTAAACACGCCAGCTTCTGCTGCCAGTCCTAAGCCTGGATAAAGTGTGAAGGCAAGTTTTTTTCATATAAATATTTTTCACTTTTTACTTTTACCGTAACCGATTTTAGGTTAGGTAGAATCATTTTCTGTAATTATATATAGGGGATAAACGGGGGTAATTGCTATTGTCAATTAAAATAAACTATTTATAGTATTTCATTAATAATATGCGTCCTTTTTCCGCGTCCTTTTTTATGCGTCCTTTTTTCCGCGTCCTTTTGTCGGTATACCATTTGTAGACGCCCTCTATCCAACTTTTTCGTGGGCTATCTCGTTTTCTTCTTCTTTCGTTTTCTTTTTTTGGATTCTGTCTTTGGGCATTTATTAATTTTTTTATTAACAAAATAAAATGTTATTAATACTTTTGAATATCAAGGAATTACCGTCTTTTAAATTTGTGCGAAATTTCCCCCTGATCGGTCAAATAGTTTAAAAGTTATTTAATTTGTTTATCCCTGAGATTTATTTAAACTATTGAACTTGCCCTATGAATGATGCTAGACACATTTAGCAAATTTCATAATGTTTTTAAGACTTAAACTATCTCAGAATGAAATTCATATTGCGTTTATCGAAATTATTTACAAAATAAACGTTTGAAAAAGGGGTATGTTTTTTACTTATAAATAATTGTAATAACTTCTATATTTTTTCAAGCTATAGACATTGGATAGCTGGTAAAAAACTCACATTAAAAAAATCTTCTATGACCAATAGGAACGAAGTTAGCGACTATTTTTAAATAATCATATCTTCATTGTTTATACACATTAAGAAGTAAAATTATCACAAATTTAGAATGAAAATCTAAACTTTATATTGAAACTTACAGCCTTTCGAAACGAAGGTACTTTCGAAAGATCGACGTAGGTAAGTGGAGGGGAAATTGTTTCAGCTCCACGCTCCAAATTTCGTTAGTCTCAGTGTAGTAGCTTTAAAAAGCAATATACTTATATTTCTTTGAGTAAAATATTTTGTGTCATTTTGAACAAAAAAGTTTTAACTAAACGTATTTAATTACTTTTTGATTGAAAATTGTAAGTAATATTTAAAACTATTGAATGAATAATTAATTATTTTCAACTTGCATAATCAGAGAAAAATATTAATTATTAAATAATATTTGAAAATATACAGCAGAGTGTGGTGTTAATTTGTTCAAGCAGTAATAGTTTCAAAGTATTTTAGATGCTGACTTGCTCATCGTACAAACAGCTCTACAGCAGTACAGAAATGAACCAGAAATGAGTACAGTAATCATAGGTAATAATACTGACTTACTCGTGATTATGAATCAACTTTCTTCTCCAGACATGAATATAATTTTTGAGAAGAAATTTGAAAAGGATAAATCCACAGTTTATGGTTTAACAGTATTCAACACCCTCATTTAAGCAAGTACGTCAGATTTTTGTACATTTTCACTGGATGTAACACCATTTCATGGTTTTATAATCAGGGGAAATTTAAATTAATCAACGCAAACGAAGAAACTCTTAGTTTCATGGATATTTTTTACGATTCCAACGCAAGTAAAGAAAATATAATGAGAATTGGTTGTGAGGTGATTGTGTTCTTAATTCTACTGCAGTACATAATTGTGATGTTCTTAATTCTACTGCAGTTATTATAAATTATAAAAAAATACAACACTACATTTTCTTTAAGAGACTTTACGAGACTTACAAGATTTACTTAAGACTTACTTAAGACTTACTTAAGAGACTTACAAGATACTTGAACTAGAAACTCTGCCATCAACTCAAGGTGCAGCCAAATAGCATGTTCTTCGGGTTTACTATCAATTAGAAATGTGGTTAGGTAATATGTTATATGCTTGTGCCTATGGTTGGAGACAAAGTGCCACTGGTTTTGAAGCAATTTATACTCTAGATAATTTAATTCCTAAAGAGACGTTAAAGCACATTACATGCAAATGCACCACAGGTTGCAAAACTACTAGATGTGGGTGCAGAAAACGTGGTTTGAATTGTACGAACTTGTGCATAAATTGTAGTTAGGAAATAGTAGAGGAGAAAATATGCTGCAACCTCGGTACAGTTACGTTTAACGACGATAGTGATTCTAAAGATATATATTTAGAGATTGATTTAATAAGCAAAGACAATCAATCTTCAACAAAAAGGTTCAGAGCTGACAGTGAAGTCGAATGAATGAACCAAATTTTGACTTTTAAACCAATGTATGTAAAGAAATAAAAAAAGTAAAGTTCAATAAACATTGCAAAATTTAATAAGACAAGTGATAAAAAATCGACTTATTTTATCAAAGCAGTAACGCAGATTAGATTAATATTGTATATCATATTTGCACGAAAAATAGAATAAAAATCAATATTGTTAATGATAAAAATACAAACAATTACAATTTATATAACAAATATAATAATATAATGTGTAAAAAATTACTTGAAATTTAATTTATAAAATATATAAGTATTATTACATCATTGATATAAAATGCTTCGAATTATATATGATAGCGCAACAGCTACTGTAAAAATGTACTATGGTGACACAGACACATTTCCCTTGGAGAAAGGTATTAGGCAAGGAGACACTATCTCTCCTAAACTATTCACCGCCCTATTACAGAGTGCTATGAGAAAAAATAATTGGGAAAATATTGGATTAAATATAAATGGGGAATTTTTGAACAACTTGAGGTTTGCAGACGACATAGTCCTTATTGCAGATCAGGTAGATCATGCATGCCAACTTCTTCAAGACCTTCAGAGCTCTTGTGCACGAGTTGGCCTTAAAATTAATTTTTCCAAAACACAATACATGACCAACCTGGTACTGGCAAAAAACATTCACTAATGGCACGCAAATTGAACAAGTGTATTCCTATAAGTATCTGGGCCACGAGATTAAATTGGGAAGAGACAATCAAACAACAGAGTTAAAAAGGAGAATAGGACTGGCATAGGCAGCTTACGGAAAACTGAGGGAAGTCTTTAAATCAGCTATTCCCATGTGCTTGAAGAGAAAAGTTTTTGATCAGTGTGTACTTCCAGTTCTGACATATGGAGCAGAAACATTGACACTTACCAGAAAAGTAATTAATAAGATACAAGTGGCACAGAGAGCGATGGAGAGGTCAATGTTGGGCGTATCACTCAGGGACAGAGTTTCGAGTCAGATAGTAAGGAGAAAAACTGGTGTGACGGACGCAGTTGAAAGAATTACAACCCTGAAATGGAACTGGGCAGGACATGTTGCTAGGGTCAGAGATGGAAGATGGACAAAGAAAATTTTAGAGTGGAGGCCTAGACACGATGCTTATCGTAGTCGAGGACGTCCTCCAACAAGGTGGTCGGACGATTTAAAGCGCATCCAGTCTAACTGGATTCAAGTTGCTCAAGATCGGATGCAATGGAATTATTTACGGGAGGCCTATGTTCAGCAGTGGACGCAAAATGGCTAATGATGATGATGATGATATAAAATGAAAAAAATACTTGTTAATTTTCCAGGATTTTCCGAGATATTAGGGGGGAGGTTATAAATTATGTCATCATTATTAATACTGCGACAGACTATTCCAGCTAAATTAAAAAAAAGTAAGTTTATACGGTGAATTTCAAATTGACTCAATTTTTTCGAGGTTTTCCATATTTTCCGGCCAGTGAAAACTATGTAGTTATTCATATTTCGACGAGCTATCCCAGCTGAAACAATTATCCTCTCCACTTTCTTATGTCGATCTTTCGAAAGTACCTTCGTTTCGAAAGGCTTTTAGGTTTCGAAAAATTTAAAGATTTTTTTAGTTTTAAGTTTTAATATAAAATTTAGATTTTTATTTAAAATTTGTGCAAATTTTACTTCTTAATGTTTAATGTTTTTTTATCAGCTGTTCAATGTTTGTACGTACAAGTCTGTAGCTTGAAAAATATAAAAGTTATTATCATTGTTTATAAGTAAAAACATTCTCCTTTTTCAAACGTTTATTTTGTAAATAATTTCGATAAAAAGGCAATATGCACTTACTTCTGAGATAGTTGAAGTCTTAAAGAATATAAAATTTGCTAAATGTGTCTAGCTTCATTCATAAGGCAAGTTCAATAGTTTAAATAATTAGCCTCAGGGATAAATAACTTAAATAACTTTTAAACTATTTGACCGATCGCGGAGAAATTTCGCACAAATTTAAAAGAAGGTAATTCCTCGATATTTAAATGTATTAATAACATTTTATCTTGGTAATAAAAAAATTAATAAAATTTATAAATTAGTGCAAAAAACTGCTTTGTTTCAAATATCTCAGTAAATTATTTATAAATTTTAATTGAAAAAACGGGAAAATAAAGATATTCTTGATATCAAAAAATTATATAAATATTGTTTATGTAAAATATAATTGCTATTAAAATGTACATTTTCAATTTTAAAAAAATTAAATGTTAAAAATCTAAAAAGCCAACTATGAAAGACCTTCATAGAACCGTAAGATCTAAATATTAATACTCTAATAACAGGTAAAGCTTAAACATTTTTTTTTTTTTTATTTAAAACACTTATACCACATCAACCACGCAGGGTTATTAGTGGGATGACAAACACAATAGTTGTAATACAATTATGTACATTAAATAGTAAAATACAATTTGATGTCTCTTAAATAATTTAATACATTTAAATTTTTTTCTGTCAAAATGGATGTGAGGTCGTCTGGAATTCCATGCAATCTTCTTTGATTTTGGAAACCTGGGCAATCAAGCAGGAAGTGTTTCACTGTCAATGAAGTGGAGCAGTTATTGCAAATTGGCGGTGGATCTTTACTGATTAAAAATTTGTGTGTGACAGCAGTATGACCAATTCTTAAACGGTTTATAATTACTTGATCTCGTCTACTTGTGGGGTTATTCAAAGAGCTGTTCACCTTTGGGCATATTAGGTTTAATTTGGTTACTGAATTTTCCCAGTAATTTTGCCAAATGTTATTGCAATGATCTTTAATCAGATGTTTCATGTCACTATAAGGATATTTTGTAATTTTTGTAGTATCTTCTAGGTTGATACGGCTTGTAGTTGCTAGTTGATCTGCTTTTTCATTTCCCCAGATTCCAGTATGCGATGGTACCCAAATGAAAGCTGTGTCCTTTCCCATGGAATGAAGTGTTTCTAATTCATTTTTTATTGCTTGTATAATGGGATTTATTGTATAAATTTTCTTTAATTTCAATAAAGCATTAAGTGAATCTGTAATGATGACGCACTTCATGTTGTTACTCGTTTTGAAAAAAGTTAAGGCTTTTAATATAGCTGTGGTTTCGCCTGTGAGTATACTACAATTTGTAGGTAAGTGTATGCTGTAGTAGTTTTCTTCATCAGAATAGTAAGCAGCAGCATGTCCATCTATGGTTTTAGAGGCGTCGGTAAAGATTTGTAAGTAGTTGGGGTAATGTGATATGATTTCTGCAAAACGATGTTTAATTATGGAGAAGTTTGTATATGATTTGGGATACTTTTTTAGTGTTAGGTCAATGGTAAGTAGGCGAAATGTCCATGGAGGGAAGATTGCATTTGTATATAGCAATAGACTAAATTGATCCATGTTAAAATTTGTGACTTTTATTCTTTCTATTAAAGGAATACAGTTTGTTGACTTTTTAAAAGAGAGAATGCCAGGGTGGAAAATTTGAGAGAAAAGAGGATGTTGTTTTTGAATTGAAATTTTGGCAATATAGTTTAGTGATAATTGTTGTCGCCTTATGTTTAGAGGTGGCTCTTTAGCTAGAACTTGTAAACTACTAGTTGGACTAGTTCTAAATGCACCAAGTGCTAATCTTAAAGCTGCAGATTGTATACCGTTAAGCTTTTTTAAGGTAGTTTTGCTTGCAGAGTTATAACAAATGCAACCGTAATCTAGTTTACTCCGAATGAGTGATTTATATAAATTTATTAATATTTTAGTATCTGCGCCCCAAACTTTATTGGACATAATTTTGAGTATATTTAAGCTAGATTGACAGGAATGTTGTAGATTATTGATATGCATGTTCCAATTTAAGGTTCTGGTAAAAGTTAAACCTAGAAAATTTACTTCTTCTGATTGTTTTAATGCTAAATTATTTAAAGTTAGGTAAGTTGAATACCGAGATCTGTTTTTATTAAAAATTACGTAATGTGTTTTTTCTGTAGAGAAGTTAAACCCAGTTTTTAACGTCCAATTTTCAATCCGAGTTAAAAAATTTTGTAAAATTTTAGTTGCTGATTTTATATTGTTTGATTTAGTATAAACTACGATGTCGTCAGCATAAAGGCTGGCTTTAATTGGTGCTCTAATTTCATCAATAACACTATTAATAGCAATTAGGAATAATGTTGGGCTTATGATAGAACCTTGAGGGATTCCATTATCTAATGTTCTTGTTGAACTTTTAAGGCCATTTATCCTAATTTCTATTGATCGATTATTTAAAAAATTATTTACAAATGCTAGTATGTTACCTTGAATCCCGTTATCGCTTAGATTTTTCAAAATGCAGTGTCTCCAAGTTCTCTCAAAAGCTTGGCTTATGTCAAAAAAAATAGCAATCAATTTTTGGTTGTTTGCAAAAGCTTCATTAATTGAGGTTTGTAAAGCAACATGGTTGTCTGACGTCGATCTACCTCTTCGAAAGCCACTTTGATAAGGGGAAAGAAGATTATTATTTTCCAGGTGCCATACTAGACGAAGGTTTAAAATTTTTTCTAATATTTTACACATACTACAGGTAAGCGAGATGGGGCGGTAAGAAGTGGGCTTATCTTTAGGTTTATTTGGCTTGATGATGGGAATTATTACAGCCTGGGACCTTAAACATTTTTATATTTCTTAAATTTTTAGATTTTATAATTTGTTTTTTTAACGCAAGTGAGATAGTAATTAACAAAAGTGAGAAAATATGTTCTTGCCTCTAGTAAATTATAGGAGGCTTTTACTTCTCCTATAGTCATTGTACCTTTAAATGTTTTTAAATCTGAAGTGGATACTTCATTTTCAATTGTTTGAATTTCCGAACTAGAAACTGTATGACATAAAATCCTCTTACAATATTCTCAAAGTTCTTTAATTAAACTATTAAAGTTGTCTAAACCTTTTCCTTGGGCCACTAAACTATCTGCTGTCCTTTTCAAACATTTTTAGTTGGAGTATTAGGACATTTTTCTTTAATCTTTCATATCTAAAAAAAAGGTAAAATTATTTTACATTTTTTTAAATTTCAATATTACTAATTTTGTAATTGAAATTATAAAATTTAAATGATATTTATTGATTCTATTATTTTTGTTAAGATTTAAATTATTTAATAGATATATAATACCTTTTTTTGTATTTTGAAATCTTCTTACATGTCCTTTCTAATTTAGCTTTTAAAAGCTCTATTTCTTTTTTCGTTATTTCCCTATTTCTTCGTACTATTTGTTTTCCTTTTAAAGACTGCGTGATGACTCAGGCTGTGGATTTTGTTGAGGTGTAATGTCTTCTGCAAATTCCTCAGGAACTGGAGTAAATGATGGGATTATTTCATTAAGCTGAGCCGAAAGTCTTTCTCTTTCTTTTTTTTGCGTAGTATAATTTTTTACTTTTTTCTCGCCAACATTTTCTAATATTTCTTTGCTCTCTGATAATTCATCAATTCTCTTTACTTTACCCGCTTCTTTTGTAGCTCTATATCGCTCTCTAGCCTTCCGTTTTTCTTCTAAATTCTTCTAAATTCTTAAAACCAAGCAATTGCCTTGAGTTATATTGAAATTACATCTTATTTTTTGTTCTTAAACTTGTTTTAAAATTTTATTTACTACTGCACTAATATTTTAAATAAAACGGGATCCGTCATTTCTTCCTTTATAACACTTAATAAAAACATCCATAAAAGCTTTAAAGCTTTATCTGGAAATATAAAATAAAACGAACTACTTTATCAGGCGCGCAGTTTTATAATTTATTCTTTGTTAATTCCTTTATTTGCCTTTAACGAATTCAATCGGTAAAGTTTCAGTTTATATTTGTGATTAAATGTAGTGGGAAATAGATTGCAGTTTTAGCGTGTTCCTTCATTAATGCAAACTTTAACAATATACCGACATAATGCGTTAACTTTTTAGTAGAAATTTTAGTTTAGCTCGGATAATTTGCTAATGATAGTCAATATTTTATGGTAATACAATTTGAGAACTTTAAACCAATAAATATAATGGAAAATGGTGTATTTATTCACGCTAAAGCCGGTATACAGAGCTTCTTATAAAGAATACCTACAAATTTTATTTAATCTCGTTAATGAAATATTTATCCAATATTTCTACATTTTTAACCCTCCGTTCATTGGGTCATTCTGAAACACTTTCCGTCGGGTGTGGTCTGTGAGGACCAAAATGAAATACCGCCTTCCTAGCAACAGCATACATTTTATTGCTAATTTCGCATCAACGTGTTTTAAACAAATCATTTAATACATAATGTTTATTACAGAAACAATTCCAATTTTTTTAAGTTGTATTAGGTAAATTTTAAAAATGTTTACAATTTCAACGCATATTTTTTCAAATTTGTGAACAGCGACTAAATATTGAAAAAAAAAACAACCCCCTCTGTGGCTCAGTGGTAAGAGCGCCTGCCTTTAAACCTAAAGGTCGTGAGTTCGAATCTCACCTGGATGGAAATTTTCGTTTATTAAAAAAAAATTAATAAATGAAAATAATTTCTATCCTTGTGTGATCGGTACTCACCAGAGGGACCGCAGACGTTCGGATACAATTAGCGTCTCTTAGCAAAGACAATGACGTCGACTTTGCTAAGTATCAAGACAATTACTCTACACACACAAACACACACACTCACTACATTAATAAACTTATCTTGATTGAGACTGGCTGAATGACAATTGTCCAAGCCAAAACACACACAACAAAAAAGAAAAAAAAACATTTAAAACTTTAGTAAGAAACAAAGTACTACAAAAACATACATAAACTAAAAAATTAAATTGTAGACAAAAACTATAGTGGTCAAACTTTGTTGGTCAAATTTTCTAAGCAATCTTTGCAGCATGCCATTATGTGGTCCATACTATTACGAGTTTTGCGTCTTTTGCAATATTTAAGTAAGCAGAACATTGGGACGCTGGTGACACAGGTGACGCAGCGCAGGGCAGGCTACACAGGTCAGAAAATATAAGTGTCACGCAGTGTGAGCGCATATTTGGAAGCAGTCTTCTCGAAAATTTTGAGTGCGAATATCGAGATATATTATAGAAAGAGAATTTTATAATTTAAATAATGGCGTTATTTCTGGACAGTTTTAAATCAGAGTCAAACGCAGAATTTGAAGAAACAGTTTTATTATTCAACATGTCAAAGAGAAAAAAATAATTTTGGAAAAGCAACTATATGAAAAAAAATACTATGGGAATTTGCACTATCATCAGAACTCTCTGAGTCTCGTTATTTAAATTAGTTTCGGTTAAGCAGAAAACAAGTTGATGAAGTACATAATACAATAGAAAACAGTATTTATTCAGATGGTTGTAATGCCCAAAAACCAATAGGAACCAAAGAAAAACTAGCATGTTTTTTAAGGTATTATTTTTATTAATTTTGTTTTATTAAAAAATACAAAAATATCATTTTAAACAATCATAATTCTATACTCTATAATTTTTCACAAAATTACGAATATTACCGGTATCAGCGGTTTGAGGAGATGTCTCAGCAGACAACCTGGGTGTGAGTGTAGTAGATGAATAATTACTGGTGCTTCTAGAGTTGTAATCATTTGAGCATAAAAAAGTTGTTGTTGGGAATAGGAGCTAGAGGATTATTACAATGTTGATTCTCAGTATGCTGGCTACTGTGACTGGAACTTGGTGATGGAAGAGGTGTTGACGAGTAATGGGGCTGCTGAATATGGGTATTAACATATGCACTTGTAAAAACTCTTTGTTCACTATGAGTGTAGTTTTCTTGACTGGAATCATAAATTTCTAGATATGCAGCTTCGAGCTGCGATATAGCTTGGAACACATCATTTTTTGCACGGTGTTGAAATTTAGGAAGCATTTTTTTGGTTATTTTGTACATCGACATATAAAAATGATAGAGATCATCATCCAAAGGCTTCTGTGTTGCCCTTTCAACTGCTCTTTCTTTGGCCCTTTTTTGACGTTGCATAATTAACTGCTTTATCACTTCCTGTATATCATCATTTAGTATCTATTTTAGTGCTTGGTTGTTGATGGTCTTCAGTTGCCTTACGTTTGGCATTTTCTTTTTCGATAATTTTTTGTACAACAATACCAAACGTGCTCATTAACAATGGCATTTTTAACACTCTCGATTTCTTCGGTATCATGTCGAATGTCGCTGGTCACCTCGTCAAAAATTTCACTCTCTGGATCAACTATGGAGTCTTCCTGTTGTGGGTCTTCATCTTCACTATCTTCTTGTAAATTACCTTCACGTGATCTGTTGGACATATATGGAATCAAAAAATCCATCTGTCTTTGAAATTTCCATTTTTTTATGATGACAGCAGCAGCTCCGCTTTTTAGACACTTTTTCTGTCTTCGCAGTGCATCGCGGTGGCAGTTGCGAAGCTTAAGTCAAAGTGTCTTCGCCTCATTTCCTGTAACAAAGTTGTGTTTTTAAATAGAGGGGATAAAAGACTTATGCAATATTGCATGATGTGTTGAAGAATAGTAATACAGATGTACTATTTGTAACTCTTTTGTAGGTACCTATATAGCTTCTGGAGATAGCTTCAATATTTTAATAAAGAAGGACAAATACCTTGGCAAGAATCAAGTGTTTTACAAGGAAAATTTTAATATTTTATTTACGCAGAAAAATCTTGTAGTGGCGTTAAGAGGAAAGATACAAAATGTAGCCTGTCAAAATGTTCAATGTATTTTAAATGAATTGATTTATTTGGAATCCTGCGAAAACTAATAAGTATTTTTGAAAAATTTAAGCGCAGATTGAAAGGATACGTATTACCGAGGGCCGAAAGTTACTTAGAATTAATAAGTATCTTTTGAATGAAATATTGATAATTAGAAATCACACTAAATTTTCTCTTTGGGTTTCACCTATGTAACCTATTAAAATAAATAAACATTCTAGAAGTTTTCAGGGACTTTCGGCCCTCAGTAATAATGTAATCTTTCATTATGCGTTTAAATTTTTCAAAAATATTTATTAGTTTTCTCAGGATTCATTTCTCAGGATGCAATGAATGCATTTAAAACACATTTAACATTTTGACAGGCGACTTTTGCGCCTATGCCCTTAATAATAACGTAGCTATGTACCTACTTATCGCTCTGATATAATTAATATAATTAAAAGTATTTGTTTAACTTACCGCTTTTTAAATTTAGTTTTTTTCGTATTTCATTCCATAATTCATCCTTCAATTTAGCTTTTAAATAATTGGGATCGTTGGTATCGTAAAGAGGTGTCTGGCTTCTCAACAATTCGATTAATTGTTCATTCGTTCATTCGAATATAACCACAGAAAATTTTACTAGAAACAAACAAACTGCTCTGCACGTGGCACAGGAATCTGAGTCCGGATGACTGCGCTGGCAGGTTTTCTTAAACACAGTTCTGTGCTACCCTGCCCTGCGTTCCAATTTGCTCGGGGTAATGTAATTGTACGGAAAACAGAAACCTGTGCTGTCCTATGCTACGTTGCCTGCGTCACCTGCATCTGAATGTACGGCGCCCCTTACAGTTTCCTCTCTTATCTGACTGGGGCTCTGGTACAACATCGACCTCAATGCCTGAGAGTCTCAATGCCAAAGCACGCACAGCTTTTCAAATCCCTGTCAACTGCTCTCCGTCGCATACTCTCCTGTACCAAATCCATACCTAGGTTTTTTTTGGAATAATCTTCGCGTTTTGGAAAATTATTCATTTGGGTAGTAAATGTTGCCTTTGTAAATTACAAATACATTAATTGCTGCGAGATTAAGGAGGTTATAAACTACTATTATTGGTCAACGTTTCGTATTTCTGGAAACATTATATGATGTGATCATTCTGTCTACAACGTCTTCTTCACTCTTTGTGGAATTATAAACAGTAATTATTTCTGGTTTTATCTGATCATCAGTATCTTCATCAATTCGATCATCTCTGTGCACACTGGAAACTGCAATCCCATTTTTTCCTTTATATATATATATATATATATATATATATATATATATATATATATATATATATATTAAAAAACATGAACAATTAGATGAAGAGGTAGAGCTGTTTTTTTAAAATATACAAAACTAACATAAGAAAGTACTACTACCTACTCTAGGATGAAAAGTAACAGGAAATATCTATCCAAAAGTAATTAAACAGTTAATTCAAGAGAAAAGAAAGCTAAGAAGAAAGCGTCAACAAACCAGAGCGCCTCAAGATAAAACATATTTGTACAGTGCTAGTCAAAAAAAAATGAGTTAGTTTTAAAAGCAAACTTATCTTTAATATTATAACCAAGAGTAGGTATATTACTGATTTAGCGGTTGAATGAATCAGGCTATCTAAAACAATTAAAAAATATGTGGAAAATAGAATTTCTTGCAAATAAGTTACGACCCCTTAAATAAACTTACTGAAATCGTAAATAGTTTACCAAACTACATCGATACGATGCGTTCCCGAGGTCGGAACTATGTGTTAAATCTCAATCTCTGTGTATTTACTAGATGTTTGTAATACGAGTTTGCACTCCATTTGTATGAAGTGAGTCTCCTCGTTTTACCCCATTCTCGCATCTCTTGAAAATTCGCCGTATATGTAGCACTCGAGATTCGGATTTATCCTTCAAAGTGTACAATACAAATAAAATTGCGAATGCTGTAATGCTAGATAGGATAGATATTATGTAAGATTATTTAGATAATTTTCCTCCACCGAAATAATTAAGCCGTGTTGGAAAAGTAGTTAGTATGTTGTGACATATTTTGCTTTTAATATTCTATTATCTTATTAAGTTATATATTTTAATTACTTATTATTATATCTATACATTATCTTCTTTTAAATTTTCATTTCCACACTAGTTAACACATCGCATCCTTATTCAAAAGTGACACAACTCGAAACATCTTACTTCGACACTTCACTTTCTTTGATGAGAAGCAAAACACTTATTTTTCATTGAATATGGGATATTTAGATGATTTAAAATTAAAACCATAGTTTGGTCTTATAGACATTGAGTTTAGATTTGTTTGGTATCTGCTTTTTATTGCCTTAAAAATACAATTTTTTGAGTTATGACGTTTTTGACGAAAAGCGTATTAACTAATTAATCAATTATTTTGAGTTAGTTTAATTTTATTGTTTTATATTGCAAAAGTGACAGCTTTACAAATTTGAATTTAGACGAAGTTTTGAGTTATGACGTTTTTACGATGATAATTTAGATTCCAATAAGACACTTAATTTTATATTGTTCTGAAGCTATTTTCTTGTGGCATTTTAAATTAATTACTATTTAACTGGGAATAAGCCACAATTAAAGATAAAAATACGTTTATTGACGTTTCAATTTCCACTTCGGAAATCGTTCTCAAAATACAAACAGTAAATTAAACAAATTTTGTTTTTTGTTACATAGTGAAAAATTCTTCTAATAATTTAATTTTATCTGACTCATTTATATTGACAATTCAGACATACATTATGCATTTTAAAGTAGACGACTTTAAAATGATATTGCCAATATTGTTGAGTTGCGCTCCTGGGACGACTTTACTTATAAGATAGTTCATTCGATTACATGAAATCAACTTTAACTTGAGAATATCCGTCAGAAAAAAAATCATAGCATGTAATTCGTCTTTAAAAAGACAAACACATGACATGATGACAGTAAAATTCTCCTGTTAGTGATTCCATAGTAAATTATGAGGGAAAAACCAGGAAAAAAACCTCATAATACTATCCCGACATGGTAAGTATTTGTTCGTGCATTTAGTTTACCTTCAATAAACACGAAAATTCTGATTTTATATGTTTCGTTATTTAAAAAACATAAATGATGTATCCTCTATATGTTACTGACTTACTAATACTGGTATTTTCTTATTAATAACTTCCTCTTTCAATATTGGTAACCAGATCCTACTACATTCTGCCGAGGAATTTGCGACACAATTGGCCTCATTTAGCATAATTAGAGCCGCTTCTTTGATTTTTCTTTTTTTACCATCCGTTTCTTTTAGGACTACATTTGAATTATTCCATTGAACCCTATGTTCATTATCCCATGCGTGTTTACATATTTGAGATCTATCAAATTCTCTATTTTTAATATAAGATTGATGTTCACTTATTCTAACATTTAATGGCCTTGATGTTTCACCTAAATAAAACTGATCGCATTCACAAGGTATTTTATAAATGCAATTCTTTGTCCTTTCTTGTTCATTGTTAGGTTTGGTTTTGGACAAAATAGATCTCAACGTGTTTGTTGTTTTGAATGTTGTTGAAATGTTGAATTTATTTCCTATCCTTTTAAGTTTTTCTGATAATCCTTTTATGTACGGTATTGTTATTTTCCTCGTATTATTCCTTGTGTATGCTGTAGGATCTCGTTCTAAGTTGTTCTGTTCTATTTGATCGATTGTTGAAAATTCCTTATTTATAAACGATAAAGGATAATCATTTTTTAATAAAACAGATGTTAACAAATGTTTCTCCTCCAAGAACGAATTTTCGTTAGAACAAGTAATTTTGGCTCTATCGTATAAGGATTTAATTATTCCCTTTTTTACATTAATATTGTGATTTGATTTGAAATTTAAATATCTATTGGTGTGTGTTGGTTTTCTATACACCTGAGTCTCATATCCAGTATCGTTCTTAGAGATTAAAACATCCAGGAAAGGTAGCGTGTTATTATATTCCTTTTCCATGGTAAATGTTATTGTCTCTTCTTTATCGTTTATATCATTTAGGAATGTGTCCAACAACTCTGATCCATGAGGCCATATTGAGAATACATCATCTACATTAAATCTAAAAAACAAAAGCATAAATTCACATTAAGAGACATGAAAATAAGAACCACATTAAAACAGCTTTTAACTCTAGTTAATTAAATACATACAAGATTAATTTAAATCAGAAACTTGTTTCTAGAAAGATTCATAATGCAATTTTGGTATTATATTTTTATCAACAAGGTCTTTAAGGTCTTTCTTCTTGTTAGTAGCTAGCGGCAATCTGTTAGCATATGCTGTTACCAAACGCATTTCAGGTTCGACGGTTTTTTTGTCCTAGTTTTCTTGATTTTGCCAATATTTACTGTTTTAAAAGCGTCTTCTTGATATGAAATTTTGTAAAAAATGTTTTCGGACTTTGCTTTTCTACTCTCATGATTTTAATGTTGTTCCATATAACTTTATTATTTTTGGCGTTACTTGAGAAATTGCTATTTCTTCTTAAAGCATTTTAAGGTCAAAGAAGTCTTTAAATGTAATCCCAAATACTTGATAAGGTATGCTAGTTTTTTTGGCAGTTCGTATCATTGTGGTATATTGCTCAGGTATGTATATGGGGCTGGCTTTAAGATATCTCTGTATTTATTTTTCGATAACGCGGTGGACATTGTGGCCTTCGTTTTGAGAATGTCCATGTATTAAAAATTTATGCTTCATTCTGGTTACTTTATTAAATACTGTCACTGCGTACAGATATTCTGTAAGCAAATACTTATTTTTTTGCTGACAAGTGCACTTGTGATTATTTTCCTAAAGAGTTTGCAGATACTATTCGATTGCTTCACGCTTACCTTCTGTTTCATACCAGAAATCTTATATACTAAAAGGCTAAGCCCTTTTCTTGTCCACCACTTTACTTAAAAACCATATTAGATTAATTAAATTATTTTTTCTGAATATTATTGGTATTACGTATGAGATTGTCAAGATACACTTTTGGTACAAAAATTCACTTCCGGTTTTGAGATGACCAGAAGTTAAAATTTACTTTAAGTTTTAGACCTCACAATGTTTATATGGATCGAAAGGTCTCGTCGAGACGAATCTAAATATGTACTTCCGATTGCAATCCGACACCGGAAGTGACCCAAAACGCGCTTAAAACGTCAAGATAGAGCAAATCTGACACCGGATTCGTGATCAGCATGCAAAATTAACTGCTAAATGATATCCATGTCGACATTTGATAAACTAAACATTGCATTCTGGTTTTAAGGTCGACTTCCGCTTTCGTTTTTATGGTCCGCTAGTAGCAACTAACATTTTTAACATTCAGGTCGCTAATGGTGAAGTTATAACAGTTCAGTTTATTTTTGTAGTAAAATGATGACATTGACCTTTAGGCACTGGCATTACTGCCTGCAAATTCTCCTTTTCCTTGCGGGAAAGCTCTTTTTTCTTTATATGAAGAATATATTTTTCTTGCAAATCTCGTTTGCCTTGTTCATCGGAGTTATTGAATACTTCACTCAAATCGCATTGATCCCTTTGTGATAAAAAAATTGAAATATTATAATCTCCGTTAAATATGCGATTAAACATAATGGAATTAAATCCACAAGGAAAAATTCCTGTAGCTGGCTGTATACCACGTATAACAAAAAGAGGTTAATCTTTGTAAATGGGTATATTTATTTAAAAAACCCTTAAAAGGGCCACATCAATAAAACAAACGTTTTCGGACTACACAGTCCATCATCAGGTTATTAAAATCGAAAATGCCTAAAAATAAGTATAAACCATTTAGTTAAAACAAACGAGATTTTGAAATTTTGACTATGGTTGAAAAGCAAAAGATGGTTATACTTACTAGGTCATAATGCCTGAGCCACCAAAATATTAGGGTAAAAACCCTTTAAATTACATTTAGTTATGAAATGTTGTACATTGTGTTATAAAATAATTGTGATGTTCAATATTAAATTAAATTTGACTAAAGGTAACACATGGCTCAATTGGGTTCCAGAGCCGGGTGAGAGGGTACCTCTGCACTCGGAGAACAACGTGGAACTGATTGACAAGATACTTTTGAAGGATGAAGATAACAGAATGTCAATGCAACAAAAACTATAAAAGTTGTACATAGTATTACTACAGCCAAAAGATTCAACAAGTTTTGATGATTTTAAAAATAACAACAATCTAGGTGTTGGGATTTAAAAACTTTTTATTTATTAATTTAGGGTATAAAAGATGTCAAATCAATGATGGTTTTATAGTCATGATTGATATAATGACCTGTGCCTTAGGCAACTTATGTTGCTTTTCGTCGTATGGAATGTGGTCTAAAGTGTATTTAATTTTGGGTTAGCTTGTATTTATGAAATTTATCCTTTTATGTTTAACACATCTAGGACAAGGTAAAAATTAAATAACAAATATTTGAAGCTAATATCAGACCTCATATTTAAATGACTTTATTTAAGAATGCTCCTATGGTGAAAAATTAATAAAATTAAGTTTAGTAAGATGGAAATCTACAGGCTGAAGAAGTTGAAGTAATAACATATGTGATTGAATTTAAAATTGAAGAGACTGGGTTCCTCAGAGACTAATGAGAATGAAAGTAAAAGAAATGACCGAAGAAAAGGAGGGGGGGGATGAAGGAGAAAAGGAGTTGATCAACAATTAGAGATAATAGGGGTCCTTTATACTTAAAGTATCTAGCACCCTGAACAAAATCTATTTAGGTGGTATTAAATTCAGTTTGTAGAAACCTGAAATTTGTTGTATAAGTGTGCTAAGTTGTTGACCGAAAAAAGGTGGACAAAGGTAGATTAGGATTCTTTGTAATATGGTAGATTATGAATTTTAATAAATTGTTAGATAATGTTTGAGTGATTACTAAATTAAAACTATTGGATACATGTTTAATATATGAATTGACCAAGAAATAATGAAAGAGAACAAAATTAATAGGAAAACGATGTAGAAGTGAAGAGTGGATAAGATAGTGAAATGTTGGTATGATGGATGTGGATGGTTCTGAAGTTAAAATTGGGGTCAGAAATTTGTGAGAGGAAGGTGTGACGATATTGTATAGAATGGGTGTTTGAAGAACAACAAGATTATGTAGGAATAAGGTGTTGACGTTTGTATAGGAAAATAAGGCAGAGAAAATAGGACAGTATTGTGAAGTGTGGACTATGAAAAAAGTTGACGATGTAAAGGTTGAAAGTCACGGTTGAAAGATACATGGCGATTAACACAATTGGGGCTTTTTTGTTTTTCTTTGACTATTTCCAAGTCTTCATATAGGTCTAATTTTAGAAAATTTTTTTGGGGAATATTATGTAACAAAGAGACGTCTTCTGGGATGTTGAGGGTATGTTTATGTTGTGCAAGATGTTGAGAGAAGGTGGAAGTGTTCTCTTTTTTAGTGTGTTCTAAGGAACGAGAAGTTAGTGATCTACAGGTTCTACCTATATATGTAGCATCACAATCAGAGCACTGTAATTTATAAACACCACTACGATCCATGTAGTTGATGGGATCTTTAGTATTGGTTAAGCATTGTCCTAGATTGTTCGGGACTTTGAAAGAAATGTGGGTATTCTCAACAGATCTTTTTAGGATGTATCTAAGATCTCCAGAAAGACGTTCTTGAAGGTAAGGCAAAGAAAAATAATGAGTTTTGATGGTCAAGTCTCTGGGAAACGCAGTCTCTCTCAATAGTTTGAGTTGTCTCTTATTTATAAGTTTGTTAATGATATTGGGGTCATATCCATTGTTGAATGCTATTTGTTTAAGGGTGTTAACTTCTGTATGATAGTTGGATTGTGATAGTGGAATTGTTAATAATCGGTGAATGTAACTATGGAATGCTGCATATTTGTGTGACATTGGGTGGTTGGAAAACAAAGGTATGATATGGTCAGTTTGTGTTGGTTTCCTATAGATACTGAAATCGAAGTGGTCGTTTAATCTGGTGATGGTAAGGTCAAGAAAATTAATAGATTGAGATGATTCTAGTTCCATAGTGAACTTAATGTTTGGGTGGATTTGGTTTAGTTTAGATAGTAATAGATCAGCTGAATTTGAGTTACCTGATATGAAGACTAAGCAGTCATCAACATATCGAAACCAATGGAGAATTTCAGGATTTTTCATAATGTGTGTGGATTCTAAGTGATCCATAAATATATCAGCTAAGAAAGGGGAAAGGCAACTACCCATGGCTAAGCCATCAGGTTGTCTGTAAAATTTACTATTGAAAACAAAAAAGTCTTGAGCTAGACAAGTTTGTAATAATTGAATAATTGAGTTAGTGGTAGACAAAGTGATAGAATTTGCTCGAAGAAGAGACTGGACCAGATTAATAGTTTCTTGTTTGGGGACTGAAGTAAATAGGTTGCTGACATCAAATGAAAGCATTGTGATGTTAGGATGAAGATTTATTTGTTGAAGATTGTTGACTAGATGAATAGTGTTTTTGACTGCAAATCGAGGGGTGAAGTTCGTCATGTTGTTAATGAGATTCAATATGAATTTTGACAAAATAGAAACTGGAGTATTTATGAAACTAACAACGGGACGAATGGGAATGCCCTCTTTATGTATCTTAGGTAAACCGTACAATCTGGGTGTTAGTGGGTTACTAGGTATTTTATAATATGGAGCGTCATGTTCTGAGAGAAATTCTGTGAAAAGTTTATTGGTGGCTTTGATTTTGTTAATGAACTTTTTTGTTGGGTCTTCGGAGAGCAAAGTGAAATTGTTATCTGAAAGAAATGTGGTGACCTTGTCGTTATATGAATTTTGATCTAGAATAACTAGGCAATTGCCTTTATCTGCTTTACTAATAATAAGATTGTGGGATTTAATTTTGTTTTGAATAGACTTGAGGATTTGGAGTTGGTCTTTCTGTTTTTTGTTTGAAAATTGTGGAAGAGAAGCATTGAATGAATAATTTTGGGAAGTAAAAGGTGGGTTAATGGATGAAGAGTTATTTGATGTGTTTAGTAGAGTGTTGGGAGTAGAGTTATTGAAAGAAGAAGAAGATGATGGAAAATTTTTGTTTTTGAATTTGTGGATAGTTTTGTAGCAAGAGTTTCTAATTGACGTTTTTTGATTTAGAGGGATAGAAAGATTCTGGATGATAACATCTAGCTCAATGGAAAGACTCTGAAGGTCCTTTTCAGAAACCTTCTTCGGAATGGAGTATTTGAGACCTAGATTCAATAAATTGAGTTCATTTTTATCAAAGATTACAGAGGATAAATTTTTAAGCCTTGGGTGAAATTGAAAATTAGAGCATTTAGTTTTATTGTTGCTGTTATTGTTTTGTGAATTAGATGAAATACTGATGAGTTTATTAAGTTTAGATTTAAGTTTACTGAATTTAATAGAAGTTACATTGTCAATTCTGTCCTGAACATCATTCAAAAGGTTACTTAAGTTATCAAAACCTATGGATTCAAGTAAATGCTAATTTACTTGAATGCTAATGGAATTAGCAAAAGGCAGTTGTCGAGACTGGCGATCTTCCTTATAATATCTGTAAAATCTGTTAAACTTTTACCACCCTCAATATATTCCCGAGTAGTTTGGGCTCGCAAATAATGAGATTCTACTCTCGGGATAGCTTCAATAAACTTTTTAACACTATTTTTAATTTCAGGATCAACACAAGGCTACTTTCCGTGTTTACCTCTTTGATCTTCGTGAAGAAATCCATTTTGTCTTTTTTCATTAAAGCTGTCCGAATGGGTCTATCGTTTTTGTCCAATGTGACCTTAAAAAATGTATTATATACCCTTAGGCGACTGTGGATGATGAGAAAGTAGAAAGCAGAATTCATTTGTCTACCATCCTGTGTCCTAGAGTAGCGGTATTAAGGTTTTATTGTTTCAGTATGGACAACAATAAATTCTCTTTGTCGCTGTAAGTTCCCAAGTTTTCAATAACTTAAAAATATTTTTTCTCGATCTGCTTCATTTAATTTTAAACTGCACTTTAGCCTACACTTGTCTCCACAAGATGGACGTATATTTCTAGCAAGAAATTTTTTTTGGTTTTAGATTTTAGTTTAGTTTTGGAGTTTAGTTTTTTTGACATCTCAAATCACTTTCAAAGGAACTGCTAAAGCTTTGATTGTAGTTCTGTAGTTTCAAAGGATCTGCATCCGAATTTATATCACTTTCTTCACTTTGTACAGAAGAAGTTTTTAGAAATTTTCTTTTTCGCTGAATTTGGAAATGTAATGAGTCGCTCAGAACAGTATGATGCTTTGTAAATGATATTTCGGCTACGTTCTGGTTCAACGCCTTGAGATACAATATCATTATGTTAAACATATGTCATCTTCTGTTAAACTAGGGTTGCTAGTGTATCTGATTTAAAGTTTAAATTAATATTTTCGTTAGATGCATGATTAATAATTTTTTCTGTAGGAGGACTGCTACTGGGTTCCACTGACAGAGGATTTGGCGATAACGTAACTTTTAGATACAGATTTTCTTTATTTTCTCCATGATTATCCATTATATTGCTGCAGCGGGCATGATTGGCGGTCGAAGGATGTATAGAAACAACATTTTCTTTGTCTGTGTCATCTATTGTTATTAAGGACTCTTGAATAATAATATCTTATGCCAATTTAAGGATAGCAGTGGTTCGCCTTTTGATGGGATCCATAATTGTACGAAGGTACCTGAAAGTTGATTAATTAAATTTGATTTATTTATTGAAATGTTTTTAGAAAGAATAGAACCTTCATTTTGTCACTTTTATTTTGTTCTGATTTGGTATGAACAAGCTAATTACTGCCATGATTCTTAACTAATAATTGCTTTATTTGTGGTGATAAACGTCAAAATAGTTTCTATAGAGATAAAAGATAAAACACGGAGAAAACTAAACTTTATTTCGACTTCGTTACCAAAAAAGCATCTAACATAAAAATATTTTATTTGCTTATTTTTGTGCTCGTTACAAATAACATTAATAAAAGTGACATAACTCTAATTTAAAAACACATGTTTTACCTTTAATTTACAAAAGTGAACTAATTTCAATTAATGCAATTTACTCTCGTCACAAATTTTCAACAAAACTGTGGTAACTTAAAATATTGTCAATATAAAATACAAAATAAATCAGCAAAAACGACACAACTAGAAATAGTGCGATTTTAGTAGTAAGCGTGACGTCTAACAACGACCAAGACAGTCACGCAACTAACATTGTCACACTTATGCTGCAGGGGAAATGCCGAGTGGAAAATCATCAAAACCGAATCCAGTCGCCATCTCACGGAAGTTTTTGAATGCAAGTTGAAATGCTTTTGATGATATGTGTGGGTTTATTTGCGGATGATGTTTATAGTGATAAACATGCATAACATGCATAAAATGCGTAACTCAAATAACCTATGGTTACTAAGTTCTGAGAAATAACTTGCACTCAAAAGCAATTTTTAAATTCGAATTTAGTCGATCTAAATCCATACAGTTTCATGCGTATATAGTTTGAGTCGTCAGTATCAGCAGCTGTTAGTACTTGATCTATCGTGAACATAAGAGAGTATATCTGTGGCTTGCTTCTAAAAGGGCCAATGTCAAAAACAGTGGTTTTAAGATATTTAAGTTGGAAGATTTACACAAAATTGTGAGTTTAGTTGTAGACCCATTTCCACATTATTGGAAATTGTCGTTACGTGAAATTATCAACAAATAAATGATTTTTACAGATAGACTAAAATGTTCAACATTGTTCGATTCTTTCTTGAAAAAAAAAATGACATCGGCCCTTTTTTAAACAGAAAAAAAGTATTTTTCATTAACTTTGGCCCTTATTCTATTATCTAAGATACAATTAAATTTACAATAAAAACGCAAAGTTTTATTTAAAAAATAATACATTACTTTTGGGAGTAGTATAATATTTAGACTTCATCTTCATCACAGCTATCATCACTTAAAGTGTCAATACCAGTTGATGATGGAGTTAAAGAATTGATAAACTGTTCATAATATGGACGGCTGCTTTGGTCGATGTAAGGCATCAAGTCTCTAAGATGTTGTAGTTTGTTCGCTGGAATTCCCAACGGCTTCGTGAAAAGTGGTCTCAATGTCGATTGTGATGGATGCCTAGATTTCCTAACTAAGTCAACAGTCATAAAGGCAGATTCCGCCTCGTATGATGTTTTGTAAAAAAATATACCTGGATTTTCACAGCTGTAACGCAGCATACTTATCTTTTTCCATGGTACTGGGTCTCCATTGGTATTGACTTTTCTATGTTGATAGTAGTTTGTCAGCATTGCTTTGACGTTCAAAAACTGGTTCTGCTCCATTTCGTTGACAATAATAGAAGACTTTCTTGGAACCAATCTTATCAAGTTGCCCAGTCTCTAGGGATATCAATTATGGCAGTAGTTACTCTCTTCGTTTTTTCTATGGCTGCATGAATCGAATCAGCTTCCATATGGGTGTGTCCTGGAACCAAAAACTTATGTGTTATTGTCACATGTCGTCCTTCATTCCGGAAGTGTTCAATACTAAGCAGGAACATTACAGCAAGATATATGTTTTTGTTTTGGCCTGGGCAACAGTCACTATAAAAAATAATTTTTCTAATGCTCTCGGGAAGATTTTTCAAGTAAGCAAATATACAAGATGCAATTTCTTGACCACCACGGTTTGCAAGAGTTTCATTCCATAAGTAACAAATGGCTGAGTTGCTTGTAGCATTCGATTCAAAAAGAGTTAAGTTCAACGTCCATAGTTTCCTTTTGTAGAAGGAGTAGTTGTTTTTTAGTAACGGTGTAGGGAGACATTTTTGGAGGTCAAAGCTAACCACAGCTAAACCTGGGTTATCCTTACATCTGTTCCTGTCACACTTTTTTTCTTCATATGCCATGCTAGCTACATGCAAATGTTGCTTTTGTTCCTCTTCTACCTTACATCTATCTATTTCACTAGCAGTCTTAATGAGGTGGCTAAATTTGTCATATTTACCGCAAGTATCGTTGCTTGGCTTGTAAAAAGATAAATTAAATTCCTCCACAAAAATCGTTCTGTAAATTGATGAACTTCTGGGCTCAATTTTATCATCAATACAGTTTTGTACATAAAGGCGATACATCTGTGATAAAAGCTTTTATTAGATAAAGCTTTTTAGTATGAGAGCGTGAGTAGTGACTCTGATATGTCGGGAACATATTGATGTGGGCCTTTATTCGTTCTTTATCTTCAGATGATATTAGTGGGTGGTTCGTATGCTTTCCTCGTTGATCCGCCATACATATTCCTGACTCACTATTCCTTTTTTTCTCAACAAGTACCCGTACCTTCTTTTCAGCTAAATCGAGAGAGCTTAGATACATTGTTTTACATACTTCTATCCTGCTGTTATGGCCTTTGGTGAAAAAAATACCTTCTAGAGTACTTTCTTCTACTCTCTTCTGTTGATTTTCTCTGCTCAACCTTCTTTATTACCTCCTCAATATTATTTGCAATATATTGCGTTTTGCGCTTCAGCTAAGAGTTCATAGAAACTCTCAAAGATAGATAATCTTTCTTGTTCAGTAAACTTTTCATTACATTTTCGCCGACATTTGCAAGATTCTCTTATGTGATTGGCAGGAACAAGATTACCTTTTGATGAATAATACTCTTTTCCTGCAGCTTTAAGACTTTTCCTTATATGTTTTTCCCACTTTCTGGCTGTCTTTTTCGTTTTCTTGTTAATTGGCCTTCATCTTGCTTTTTTCTTCCTCTACATTTCCTGGTCAAGGTATGTACCCCAATAACGTCTGCAGTCACATGGACTTCTGTTCGTTTACTGTACTTCTTTTTTCTCACCAAATGATCAGAACTCATATCAGAGTCAGATGAGTCGGAACTGGGAATGAATTCATCCGAGCTGCTTTGATTCACGTCATCATGCTCTTCTTGTGCGATATCAGAAACAGCTGTTGAACTGTGCGCTTCCATTACTTGAGGCTGCGTTGTACTGCATACTTCCTCATAATTACATGGTAAATGCAGAATGGTGTCAGAGCCAGAGCAAGATGTTCTAGGTAACGAGCAACTTGGATTCCAAAGATTAGAGCTGTTTGTCTCAGATTTACCTGAAAAGAATAACAAAAATCAATCATGCGTTCTAACAGCTGGGGTTAAGTGGGT
The DNA here is from genome assembly GCA_918026665.1 of Diabrotica balteata. Taxonomy (NCBI): domain Eukaryota; kingdom Metazoa; phylum Arthropoda; class Insecta; order Coleoptera; family Chrysomelidae; genus Diabrotica; species Diabrotica balteata. The sequence continues at coordinate 41,080,180 of OU898284.1, forward strand.
CTGATGACACCAGTTAGCGAAAGCTGATATACATGTATCTGTATACCCTAACTAAATGACATGATTTAATACATAATTAAAAACAGTTATAACAGCCCGTTAACACATAGTCGTCAGCCAGTACTGTCTTGCATTTCTATGAATACTAACTAAAATGAATAAAAAAATCCATAACGTAGTTTTACAAAATCGATCGATGCCGATTAGGAGACATAACCTCAAAAAATGTTATCTTAAAGAAAGTTATCAATAAACTTACCTTTTTCTTGAATATTCATCTCTACGAGTTGAAATCTTTAATCGATCATGTTTAAACACTTAATACACGTCACTTGATGAGTTCAGCTACAGTGAATTTTGGGCGAACCACGCGTTGTTCACTCGATTACTTGGCCGGTGTCAACAGAGTAGGAAAATATTTTTCGTTAGAAGGGCGATGTAGACTTAGGCCGTTGTACAATGAAACAACCTCTTTAACCCCAGGCGTATGTCTACTGTGGCCGTTTTTATAAAAAATGAAACATTCTAGTAATTTACATTGGCCTTGGTGGAATTTCCATAAAGTGCTTATGACAGTCCATAGACTTACGACCTTTTTACACAATAAAGTATTCATCTTTCTCAGTAAGAATCAGGGCCAAACTCAATTTAGAAGAATTTTGACATGGGCCCTTTTAGAACCAAGCCACAGAATTATTCCATTACCTACCATCATTTTTATTTGGTAAAATTTTTATTGCCATATTTTTAGTGCTTCTTTGAGGTAAATTTAAATTAAATAATATGCAAATCAGTCTTTCATATATATTCAATATCACTCCTTCAGAAAGTACAGTCAAATTAAAATAAGACAAGTAAAATTAAAAGGTAAATATCCACCCGAAAACCATTTTAATTCCCTCGTATTATACCTCACGAGACGTACAAAGTGATTCATCATCTCTGTTTATTTTTTAAACGACACTCACCATGTCACAGCAAAAGCAAAATATTTGTTTTGTCTACCAAAAAGTGTGTACATCGATTACACCAACTGAAAGGAATTATATCAATTTCCAGATAACTTCTCTTTAATAAATCATCATCGGGTTGACATCCGTAAACTGCTTATAAATTCATTATTTAAGATTTATGTCTGTATGAAAGACAACATTGAGAAATAATTACGGTTCCAGATGGTAACACAGCATAAATTTATCCAAATTTAGGCAATTAAATTTATATACATTTCACGTTTTCGATAGTCTTGAGATTAAGTTAATTTGACGGATTTTTTTTAACTATCCTCAAATAACACAGCCCCAATAAATTCGTCTCATCTATTCTAATAACCGATGTTTATATTGTTTTTAAAATTTATCACAGTATAGATTTTGAATGCACTACAACATTAATTTACATAACATCTCAGGTTTTTTTTATATTACTTATTGATTTAATAACTCAATAATTAAAAAATATTAAATATTACTTACTATATATGTCCGTTCTTCACGCATGTTCCTCAAACTACCACCAAGACGTTTGTATATTTAGGTCTCTCCTCAAGATCAACCTTCTTCTTAACGTGCCCTATCAAGTCCCCTTGACGTTGGCGATTAACATGGCGAAACTGTCTCTGTCTCGAGCTATTCTAAAGAGTTGCTCAGCTTTCTTTATTCCTGTCCACTCCCTGATATTCTTCAACCAAGAGGCCTGCTTTCTACCAATTCCTCTGCGTCCTTCGATTTTACCCATCATAATAAGTTGAAGAATATTATATCGGTCTCCCCTTACTACGTGTCCAAAATAGGCCATCTTTCTACATTTGCTGTCTCAAGGACTGCCACATTTGTCAGCATAGCCGTCCGTGGAATTTTTAGTATACGTCTGTGCAGCTACATTTCAAAGGCCTCCAGACGATTAATGGTGAATATTTTTAATGTCCATGCTTCGACACCGTATAAGAGGACTGACCAAATGTAGCATTTAACCATGCGCTTTCGAAGTTGAAGTTGCAAGTTATCATTACAGAAGAATGACCTCATTTTTAAAAATTTCGTGCGGGCTATCTCGATTCTACATTTTATCTCTTGAGCTGGATCTAGTTGTTCAGTAATATGGCAACCAAGATAATTAAATCTGGACACTCTTTGAATTATATGACCATCAACATATAATCGTGCATCTTGAACGTGCATCATGTGTTTTGTTTTTGAACAGTTTATGTTTAAGCCAAACTCTCTTCCCACTGTATCAATGGCATTTAAAAGGCATTGTAATCCATTCATGTCATCACTTAAAATAACTGAATCGTCTGCATATCTGATTGTATTTATCAGAATTCTATTAACTTTCACGCCCCATTCCAAATTATGCAGCGCTTCTTTAAATATTCTATCTGAATATAAATTAAATAACAGTGGGGATAGTATTACTTGATAGGGTGAATAGCATAGGTAAAAAATATGGCCTCAAAATTAATATTTTAAAAACGAAATATATGGTCATTAGCAGAAACCCTCCAGAAAACCCAATAATATGCATAGGTGACAATCGTATAAATCGCGTGAAAACTTTTAAATACCTTGGCACCACAATCAATGACCAATCGGATCCACAACACGAGATAAAAACCCGAATACAAATGGCAAGACAAGCTTTTGTGAAATTCAGACCGCTCCTATGTAATCAACACCTAAACTTCGAAATACGCTACAGAATGGTCAAGTGCTACATATGGTCCATCTTGCTTTATGGCATGGAAACGTGGACTTTGAAAAAAAACATCTATCAACAAACTTGAAGCATTTGAAATGTGGTCATTGAGAAGAATGATGCGCATACCTTGGGTGGATAGAATTCGAAACGATGACGTCCTTAATAGAGCCGGCGTGGAAAGAGAACTCTTTGAATTAATTAAAAAACGCAAGATTGGTTACCTTGGGCACATATTGAGAGGAGCAAAATATGAAATACCACAGTTAATCCTACAAGGGAAGATCGAAGGTAGGAGAGGAGCCGGCCGCAAACAATTATCCTGGTTAAGGAATATTAAAGAATGGACAGGAATACACAATACAGGTGAGCTGTGTCACGCCGCCAAGAACAGAATTCTAGTAATGAGATAGTCGCCTACGCACTTTGGTGTATGGCATGTTAAGAAGAAGAAGGGGATAGTATACAACCCTGTCTGACACCTCTTTGTATTTTACATATTTCTGTTGATTTTCCGTTTATGCAAGCTGTCGCTGTTTGACGCCAGTATAACTTTTCTATGAATCGTATGTCTTGACTATCAACTCCTTTATCTTTTAATATTGTAATTAATTTGTGATGCTGTACTCGATCAAAGGCCTTTTCATAGTCAATAAATACAGCAAAGACGTCTTTCCTTTGATCTCGACATTTCTGCAGTAATACATTTAGTGCAAAGAGGGCGTCCCAAGTTCCCAGTCCATTTCTGAAGCCAAATTGTGTTTCATCCTGGTCTTCTTCACATTTATCTCTGATTCTACTATGGATGATGCGTAGAAATATTTTCAAAGTGTGGCTCATAAGGCTTATCATTCTATAATCGCTACAGATTTTCGGACGTTGTTTTTTTGGTAGTGTTATGAATTCGGACTTTAACCAGTCTTCAGTGATATATCACCAGTCGAATAAACATCATTAAAAAGTTTGACCAGTATTCCAATGTTCTCCTCATTTATAAGCTTTAACATCTCTGTCGGTATGTTATCAGGGCCAACGGCTTTCTTGTTCTTTGCTAACTTTATAGCATGCAGTATTTCTGATTTTAGTATTTCTGGTCCTTCATCTTCAAATAAAGTCTGCAGTTCTTCGGGTCTATCATCATTTAACAGTTCACTTATATAATTACATTAGGTTGTTCGAATTTCATGTTTTTCTATTATCATTTTTCCCGACGAATCGGTTATAGTATGTGGAGTTTTCTTATGATAAAGACCAGCTACTTCTCTAACTTTTTTAAACATATTAAACGTATCATGTTTTTCATTCAACTTTTCTAATTCCTTGCATTTATCCTTCATCCATCTTTCTTTAGCCACCTTTATTTTTTGTTTAATTAGTTTCTGTTTTTCCTTATATTTTGTCTTGTTACCTTTTAGTTTCATTTTCTGCTCCACTGATTCCAGGATTTCATCAGTCAGCCATTGTTGTTTTTTGTGCCTGTGTAACGTTGTTGAATATTTTTCTATTACTTTCAAGGTAAAATCTTTAAATGTGTTCCATATTGCTGTGTTGTTTTCATTTATTGATTTCTTTAACTCATTGTTTAAGTCATTTTCTATTAACGTTTTGTTAGATATTGAGATATTTAATTTTGGTGTTTTGGGGCTTTCTTGGACTTTTTTGAGCATCACTTTGATGTGAGTTATTACAGGGTTATGGACTGAACCGATATCTGCACCAGGATATGTCGTTACTTTGGTAATCAAGATCAACCAGGAAACATAATAAGGAATCAAATTGATTACATAATGGTAAACAAGAGATTTCGTAATAGATGCCTATCAGTTAAAAGTTACCCCGGGGCTGATGTATTGTCAGATCATATTCCTCTTATTGGTAAATATAGGTTTAGGTTACAAAAATGAATAGTAACAAAAAATGTGATATCAGAAGACTAAAACATATACAAAAAAAAAGAAGACAGTCGCACGGATTGTTTTAGAAAAAGCTAAGTAATATAGTGCAAACTTATGATCTAGAAGAATCACTCCAGAATATATGTGAAACCTTTAAGAAGATCAGAAAAGAACATCTAATAGAAAATAAAGAGAAGAGAAAAAGTTGGAGAAGAGGAGTTGGTTTAGACTGGACACAACTTGATCAGCTGAACTAATATAAAAAGCTTTATCAACGTTATGAACATTAATGAACAAGACGCAAACGAGAACTACTTGGAGAACCCTGTTCCAGAGTTACTTTACTTTACTCCGTGGCGTTACAACCCTTCGTGGGTTTTAGCCGACTCGACAACATGCCTCCACTGTTTTCTGTCTTGAGCAACCTCCATCCAATTCTCCACGCCCATAGTGCTTAGGTCTCCTGCTATATTATCTCGCCACCGGAGACGAGGGCGTCCGCGTGGTCTCCTTCCAGTTGGGACTTCCTGCCACACCAGTCTTACTGTTCGTTCGTCAGAATGTCTTCTGAGGTGTCCTGCCCATTGGAGTCTTCTGGACTTTATTTCTTTTATGATGTTGGCGTCTGGGTAAAGTTCTTCAAGCTCTTTATTAGTTCTTATCCTATATTGTCCTGATGCTTCATCAAGCACCGGACCAAAGATCTTCCTTAGGATTTTTCTTTCCCAAACACGTAGTCTCTCTTCATTTGCCTTTGTCATCGTCCACGTTTCGCTTCCATACATCACAACGGGTCGTATGATTGTTTTATAGACCTGTATCTTCGTACGTCGTGTTAGTTGTTTTGATTTTATAAGGTTTTGGAGGGCAAAAATACATCTGTTGCCGGCCTGAATCCTGTTGTTTATTTCTTGTGATCCGTTATTGTCTTCAGTTATTGTTGTTCCAAGATACTTGAATTCCCTAACGCGCTCAAAGTTAAAGTCATCGATGGTAATGTTCTGACCGATTCTGTCTCTGCTTTGGTTATTGCGGCTCATATACATATATTTCGTCTTGTTTTCGTTGATTTGGAGCCCCATCTTCTCTGCTTCCTTCTCAAACCTTACGAAAGTCTCCTTCATCCTTAATCGCGTGTTTCCTATTAGATCTATATCGTCTGCAAATGCCAGTAGTAAGTTTGGTCCTTCTCGATGAAATACTGTATTCGGTTTTTCGATTCTTGCACTTCTGATTATGTGCTCCAGAGCTAAGTTGAAGAGTTGTGGTGAAAGTGCATCTCCCTGTTTTAGTCCATTGTTTATTTCAAATGTCTCCGAGTATTGTTGTCCAACTCTCACCTTACATCGTAACCGTTCCATACACATCCGTATCAACCGGAATAGTTTTTTTGGAAAGCCAAGTTCCTGCATCGCTGTCCACAGTCTGTCCCTACATACTCTATCAAATGCTTGTTTAAAATCTATGAACATCTGATGAAGCTCACGATCAAACTCCCAGCATTTTTCCATTATCTGTTTTATTGTGAATATCTGGTCAATTGTAGAGCGGCCCGGTCTAAATCCGCATTGATAATCTCCAACGATTTCTTCTGTGTATGTTTTGGTTCTTTCTAGCAGGATGTTTGCAAGGATTTTGTTGGTGGTGTTTAGGAGTGTTATTCCGCTCTAGTTAATACTTTTGGCTTTTTCCAGAGTTAGAGTCTGTCAAAACCTATGAATATATGCCCTATCTTCCGGATATTTTAGTTTAAGTGATATGTGTATAAATTGTTTACATATTATATTATTGTTCAATATCAAAATATATATTTTTTTCACTAAGTAACCGATACAATGATGTTTTATTAGTTTCAAAACTGGCAATATCCTTATAAATCATTTTCATATCCGTCAATCTCCAAACTAAAATATTAAGAAAAAGAAAAGAAGATATCTTCTTAGCTCCTCTTTCTGGACATCTGATCAAACCAAATCATTGTTCATCAGTTTTATTGTTTTAATTTAATTTTGTTAGTTTCTGCAGTTTTTCGCAGTTGTTTAAAATTATGGCAATGGGAGATTGCCAACTTTAATTTTACACCCCTCATACATGAAATTCGATTAGAAAATGATATTCTACACCATAAAATCTAATACCAATTATGTAGATGCTTATATTTTGTTAACATTACAACCAGTTAAATTATGCGATAAACAATTATACAATATGTTATGCAAATTAGAACGATTGAAATTGTTTGTTATAATAATTCGAGAGATATTAGTTCGTTGTGATATGACATTATATTATTACATCAACATATGGTATGCTTTTCATTCTAGAGAAAACCTCAATGCATTCATATTCATGATGTGCGGCAAACCCGGCTTTGTTAGCAGGAATAACTCAAAATTACTTCATTGCGCGTTGTCATATATTATATCAGGATTGCACTCCTAAAATTAATTTGTTATTCATTATTTTCGGGTGGAAACATACAGTAGGGTCGGTATCTATCTTTGCAACATGCTGTTTCTTCATAACAATTGTGTAACTAATGTATTAATCTTGCGAAATTAGGACTTATTTGTCTAAATACTATTTTAGGCAAGGTTATTTATATTGTGAGGTCTATCATAAGCATTTTTTTACTTTATTTCTGTGGTATAATTATGTGGTTAGAATCTCTAATTACATTTTTTTTGCTGGTTTATGATAACAGAATATAGAACTAGCAAAAAAATGTAGTTAGAGCAAGTTTTGGAATAACTCTATTCAAATATCTTATGTTTGAAACACATTTTTTTTTATTTGTATACCAATTAACTGGCAACAAGCCATTAAGCTTGCACGATGCTCTGCTTTAACATTAACTAATGTCACTTCACTAAATCGAAGAGAGTTTTAAGGGTTGTAAAATCAAAATCGGCAATCTCCCATTTCCATAATTTTGGAAAACCGCAAAAAACTGTAGAAAAAAACAAAATTAAATTAAAACAATAAAACTGATGTCCAGAAAGAGGGGCTTAAGAAATTATTTCTTTTCCTGGTTTTTAATATTTTAGTTTGGAGATTGCCGTTGTTTGCCAGTTGATTGCCAGTTTTTAAACTAGTAAAACATCATTGTGTCAATTACATAGTACAAAAAAAATATTTTGATATTGAACAATAATATAATATTGAACTATTTTTATAAATCTAATTCATAACTTTATTTATTATAATATGTTCTAACACTTAGTGTATTAAAGTCTTTATTTATTTAATTGCACTAATTTATTTTCCACTGACGCTATTTTAATGTATATACTACATTTATTTCCAACTACACCCGCGTTACAATTCAAACTTGACTCGATACAATTAGTTTGTTTAGACTAACTGTTTACAATAAAAAGTTGTCTATATATATTTAATATCTGTTATCTAGAGTTCCCTAGAATCGGCCGGTGACCCTTCCTGAACCTTCTCGAATGCCATGAAAGCCAGACAGGTTTTAGCGAAGGGGACCCGTGGATATTACCTACTAAAAAATACTTGTTAAAAAAATATGTGTACAGCTTGGGGTATGAGTCATATTTATCGTAACATTACCTTCCCTGGAACTTTGTCGGGACTGGAACTGAAACGGTATGCTGGTATCGGCAACTGGATTATGTTTTATAACTTCCAGTTGTATAAAAATGACAAGGGACAATTTTCTCTCCGCACCAGTAACTATGCGGATTGCAACAGACTAACACCTGGACTTCGGTGTCTTTAAAGATCTTCCCCACCATACTTCGGATAACCCTCCAATCTAATTGGCCAACTTTTGCACGTCGGACTCTAGTACGTGCTCTCTTAATTAAAGTAAGGCTTCCCATACATCTCGGTAGGTAGGTTGGTCACAGGCAGTGTTTTCTGTTACCAGGAAGAAAATGTAAAGTGATGCATTTTGGAGTTTCAAGGCTTTCCAGAGAGCTGGCACTTGTCATTGAAGTTCTCCAACTCGACCGAACTTCCTTCGAAAGACGGATATCAACCCTGGTGCGTCTTTGATAAGGGCCGGGATGGTAAGGGCCAGTGAGTAGTCATCGGAAAGCGCAAGTAGATCTTGCTTTTCTTTAGTGGTAACACCATGTCTTGCGTTACCGGTACCTCCATAGGCCCCCATGAATTCCTTAAACGTGAGGTCAGACACATCTTAGACTTGGTTTACTTCCTACGTCGTGGTCACCTTCGAAAGACGCTAGCCGGTTATGGTGTACTATCTTTGGCTTTCCCCTCAGAATCTTGCTTATTCGGTAGACGATATCGTTGATCTTCTCCATAATGAGGTATGGACCTTCCCAAAACTGCTACAGCTTGGGAAAACAACCTTTTTGCTTTTTGGGATTACAGAGCCAGATTCTATGGTTCTTCTTAAAGCACCTCTTTTCGGCTTGCGTATCGTACCGTTTCTTCATTCGGTCGCTAGTGATCTGAAGATGGGAACGGACCAACTCGTGTACATCGTCCATTCTTCTTCGTAATTCGATTACATAATCTTGTAGCATTTACAAATTCTTTGGTATATATTGGAATCCCCTCGTATGTATTAAATTGAAATCCCCTCATATCTGAATTAAAATAACGAAGGATGTTTTCTATGTTTCTCAGTTCCTATCTTGCAAGTTAAAATACACAAAAAGTATTTTCAATTCCTCTTAGCGTCGCCAAGTAATATAAACCATTTTAGAGTTGTTTATGTATTTCGCAGCTGCGTATGTTCCTCGATATTTCTTTGTTCAAACCGCCCGATACTGCGTTTTTAAATTAATAATTTACGTCTTAATTTCCGTTGTGTTTTGTTTATATCCAGCGTCTTGTTTATTTCAACTCATGTGAATTAATTTTAAAGATAATTTCATCACTCTCGTTGGAGCCGCGAAGAGCGGTGGTCTTCAGTGTTATGTCCAAATTCACGTCGAATTTGTAAAGTTTTATGTTTTTGCCCCTTTTCATAGAAAATGTGTAGCAGTGTGAAGTTAATGGTTCAGTTAAATTTTTAAGTGATGATTGGAAGAATAGTCGTTTCCATCCTCGTTTTGTTTCTCCCTGGTTGTCATCCCAGGCGTTTTGGCAGTATGGAGATAAATTTGTTCGTGTGTTCGTTGCACAGAGAGTGAAGCCCATGTCTACCCCCAGTTATAGTTCCAGTTATAGTTCCAGAAATTTTAGTGCAATTTTTTGGTGAATTAAGGTAACTTTTTTAGTAATTAAGTTTAAAGTTCAGGTCAGACATTTTTTTAAATAATATTTTGCTTTCGTTAAAATTTAAGAATTTTAATTAATTAATATTGTAAATTTTAAGGTTTGACTTTAGCTGTCATTTTAATTTTTCTGTTTTAAATTTAATGTTAACGTATGACAGATTTATTATTTTTTTATTAGTTTGTTTCGGTTTTAAAAAGAAAGGTTAACCTCTATGCGGTAACATTTGCAAGTTTTTGTAGTATCTCCAACTCCTAGAGTGTGTAAATGGATGAGTTTTTTTGTATTTTTGTATTTTGCGACTATTTATGTAATATTTTTGCATTGTCTTATTTTTGTACCTGTTTGTGGTGACACAACAATAAATTTTTAATTTTTTTTTAACATTTTGTTTATTTTTTTAACTAACCATTTTTTGAGTTTCATTTGAAAAGATGACTTCAAGTCAGAAATAAAATATAAAGTATTAAGTGGTGGCAAAATAAGTGGAGTGTATCACAAAATAAACTCAAGGAAAAAAAAAGAGATTAGTCTTCGTAAGTGGTTATATTTATTTAAAAACCCTTAAAAGGGCTTTTAAATGAATATACTCACTTACGAAGACTAACCTCTTTTTTTGTGATATGTGGTATACAGCCAGCTACAGGAATTGTTTTCCTTGTAAACTCAAGGAAATCAACAATTATTGAAACCGTGGTTTCAACCCACACTGAATAGACACGACCAAGTGAGAATAACATGTTTGCGACTAGGACACAGTAATTTAGCACATAACACATAAGCACACTATCCCAAATAATATAAAGGAAGACTTAGGAAAAACCATGAAGATTAAAAACACAATAAGTTACCTTTAAGACTTAGGACTGTATTAATTATTGTAATTTTTTTAACTTTACCTCTATTATATTTTTTGTGTCGCTAATAACCCTTGTGGTTGTGGTGTAAATGAATAAAAACAGTAGAGGAAGATCACAAAAACCGTGGCTAGATGACATTAAAGCAAAAGTGGGGAGAACTGGCAAAACAATACAAAACAGAAGACTATAGAACTCATGGGGAGATAAAAATTCAATAAATTGTTCTCACATTTGCATTACAGGGAAGTAGTGCAGTAATAATTAAGGAAAATATTATGCACTATCAGGAAATTGGATACAGAACAAAAGAATTTTAGGCCACATCAGTAAAAATTAAATGTAAAAATTATGAGGTAATCGTCACAGCAGTTTACAGTCCGCCAAGATATGCCATCAAAAAAAATCAATACATAGATTTCCTGACCAGTCAAGGACATAGATCTATCCTTGGGGGAGACTTCAATGCAAAACATACGCATTGGGGGTCACGACTGACTACAACCAAAGGGAAAGAACTTTTAGAAGCAATAAAATACATAAAATGCGACGCAGTATCAACGGGAAAGCCAACATACTGGCCTACTGACACAAATAAAATTCCAGACCTTATCGACTTCTTTGTAGTTAGAAATATTTCTACAAATTACAAAGAGATAGAAGAGGCATTGGATATAACCTCGGACCATTCTCCAATTATTCTCACACTCAGTGACACTGTTATCAAAAAAGAAAGCCTCCCTTAGACTTGTTAACAAAAGTACTGATTGAAAAAGTTTCCAGATAGACCTTGAAGAAAAGATTAACCTCTCAGTCCATTAAGAACCATTGATCAACTAGAAGCAGAAGTAGAATTACTCAATAAAAAGTATACAAGCTGCTTGGAACAACAGCACGAACAGTGTCGAAAGAATAAAAGGAAATAACTACCCGAAAGAAATCAGAGAAATGATAACCGAAAAAAGAAAACTAAGACGCAAGTGGTATCAGTCTAGAGCACCAGTTGATAAAACTAGATTAAATAATGCCACACAAAAATTAAAAAGAGAAATACAAAAAATTAAATACGAATCGGTTAACATTTACCTAAGTGAACTATCAAATGATAGCGCTACTGATTACTCTTTGTTGAAGGCTACTAAACGATTAAAAAGGCCAATCTTACAGTATCCACCAATTAGAAATACTAATGGTAGCTAGGCAAAAAACAATATACAAAAGGCCAACAGGTTTGCTGACTACCTAGAAAATACTTTTCAACCAAATGAAGAACAAGAAAGAATAAATTGGGAGCTCCCTGATCAAGACGAAATGGAGATTACCCTTTTATCTCCAAAATAAAGAAATATATTTGGAAATAGAAGAAAATATAAATCCAAAGAAAACTGGATTTGATCTAATTACTCGGGAAGTGTTAAAGCAACTTCCAAGGAAAGGTATTATAAAATTAACACATCTTATAAACGCTTCCTTTAGGTTGAGGTACGTACCAAAGATATGGAAGACAGCAGAAATTATAATCACACAAAAACCAGGAAAACCTCCACAAGAGGCTTCTTCATATAGGCCTATTTCACTGTTACCTGTCATGTCTAAATTATACGAAAAATTACTCTTGAAGAGACTAAAACCGTTTATAGAGGAAAAAAATCTAATTCCTAATTATCAGTTTGGGTTTAGAGCAAGCCACTCAACGATAGATCAGGTGCATAGAATAACAGATATCATAGAAAAAGCTCTAGAAGAAGGAAAAGTTTGTTCCGCACTTTTCCTCGATGTAGCGCTGGATTTTGACAATGGGTGGCATGAAGGACTATATTACAAAATGAGATGCTACTTACCAAAACAATCTACTGAACTACTAGAATCATATATATCCGACAGATACTTTCAAGTTAAATATGAGGAAGCATATTCAGAATTAAGAGAAGTTAAAGCTGGAGTTCCACAAGGAAGTGTCCTGGGGCCAGTGCTATACCTGCTCTATACCAGCGATATTCCATCATTAGAACCTAACACAATTGCGACATTTGCAGACGACACATGCATTCTAGCAGTCGGACAAAACCACGAGGATGCAGCTACCATGCTACAGAACTCTGTTGAACAAATTAACATCTGGACCAGCCGATGGCGTATCAAATTGAATAAAACAAAATTTGTTCATGTCAATTTTACTAACAAAAGAGAACAACATATCCCAGTATATATAAAAAGAAACCAAATACCTTATGCAAATACGGCAAAATATTTGGGTATGACGTTAGATTCCAAGCTACGTTGGAAAGCACATGTTAAGAGAAAAAAGGAGGAATTAGAAATTAAGTTCAGAAAAATGTACTGGTTGATGGAAAAAAAATCCGCTCTGTCTACTTACAACAAATTGCTATTATATAAGCAAGTCCTTAAACCGATATGGACATACGGAATACAGCTATGGAGCTGTACAAAAGAAAGCAACATCCAACATATACAACGATATCAGAATAAAGTATTAAGGAACATCGTTAACGCTCCATGGTACTTTAGAAACTGTGATCTTCATCGAGACCTCCAGATGGATACAGTTATCCAGACAATAAGTAAGTTTGCTGAGAGTCATGAACAAAGGCTCTCCAACCACGTGAACGTCGAGGCCATCAGACTCCTAGACAACGCCAGCCAAATAAGAAGACTAAAGAGAACGAAGCCGTTTGATTTAGTGCTATAAGTGAGTGAAAGTGAAAAAGCAGAGTAAAGTGCGGCTAAAGTGTACACGTTATCTAGTAGTACTATAATGTATTAGAGTCTAAGAAATATTGCTGAATATAACCTTAGATAAGTTTCTTGTAATATTTATATATAGAACTAACTTGCTTATTGATCATAGTGAATAATCAGATAGCAATAGTCACAAGATTCCTGTTGGAGTTTTATTAAACAAAAAAAAAAACATTTGCATTACTCGATTTTATCAAACCTCTTTTATTAATAATCCCAAATAATAGGGAAAACGAACTAAAAAATTGAAAATGCTTATAGTATACACTTAAGTTATAAAAAATAATTGAGTTTTTTTTAGGTCTAAATAAAGAATCTGGCTGTATATACATTGACTTATTATTCAGAGACTTTATTACCTTTCAAAATAGTGGCGGCGCTCATAGTAAACCCAAGCATGCCCTAACTATCCGCTAAAATAAATCATTCGACGAAATAACGTCCACGAACGTTCCGGCGTTTCTGCATAACATAAAATTGTTTCGCTTACGTGAAAACATTTCGCCGTGTACATCGGTGTATACACCAATCTAGCTCTCAGCCATTATTTCACGAAGAAAACCAGTAACCGCCCCCTCTATAAAGCCGTGTAACCCATTTCATGCATAAATTCGTGATGTTTCACAATCCTCCTCGTCTATCTGCCGAAAAATATAAATTCAAACCGGGATATGCCTTTTAAATAACGGAATTTATAGAAAGCGAGCGCATATCTGGAGGTCCTACGGTCCTATGGCCCGTATTATCCTCGACATTAAGTATTATCCTGATTTAGGATCGGTTGCTCTTAGCTAACACAAAGTTTTTGGACAAATTTACAGTCGTGCTCGTGCAAAATGGCTTTTATATACCGAGAGAATCGCCTGGTGTTAACCTCTGCGTTTTAAATTATGACTCTAAAAATACTTTACGACTTTTCAAATACTGTTCCGAGTATTTAACTATGACAATTTAATTTTTAATAAAGCATAATATAGTACTAATATATTTTTCATCAAGTAAAAATGAAATAAAAATTTTACATTACAAAAAAGCCCTTACGAAAATTATAAAATGAAGTGCTGCAGTTTTAATAATTTAGTCATTTATTCAACAATTACGTGGAAGTCCAATCGATATCAATATCATACAGGTATATGCTCCAACAACTGATAAACCCGACACTGAAATTTACAGAAAGAGTTCTACGAGAACCTACAAGGATTAATGCAACTTACAAAAAAGTATGAAATATCGATAATAATGTGAGACCTCAATGCAAAAGTGGGAAAAGGTAGATCTGAGAATATCATTGGAGAACATGGATTAGGTCAGCGAAATGAAAGAGGCGATAGGCTGTTTCAATTTTGCCAAGAACAGAATATTACTATTATGAATACATGGTTCAAATTACCTGCGCGCAGACTATACACATGGAAACCGCCACAAGATAATGATACAAATTGCGTCAGAAACCAGAGATTATATCATGATCAACCAGAGATACCGAAATAAGGGGCGGGCATGTTTTCGACGCTGAAGTACCTGAGGGTCTTAAAAGTACCCTTGTTTTGGACGCTGCCGGAAGGATTATCGCAGGTACCAGATATTAGATATAATTAGGGTTTAATGATGGTCATTGAAATTTACTTAGTTACTAGTTATTAGTTTGTCAGAGAATAGTGAAAAGTGAACATGGAAATTTCAACGTTAGTAAGTAATCGTGGTAAAATTTTGCTCAAAGTGAACAGTTTTACTTTTTCTCAAGATAAAGTACTAAAATCGGGAGAAACGTATTGGAGGTGCGTAAAACGGTCGTGTAAAGCGAAGATATTCACGAAAGGGCCAGAAAAGTTAGTGATCCGAAGTAATCTAGAACATAATCACGAGTGTGATATCAAGACGCTTAATAGACAGATTGTGCGTAGCAGTGCCAAAAGGAAGGCTAAGGATAATTTGACCGAAAGGCCGTCCAAAATCATACATAGTGCGTTGAAAGAAAATGTAGATTGCTTGAGCCACATGTCTGTTAAAGACGTTAATTTAATACGAAATCAAATATACAGTGAACGGCGAATGGCTCAACCGAAACTGCCCAAAAGTAAAGAAGAAACTATTGCTGCGGTAAATATTATGAATATCAAAACACTTAAAGACGAGAATTTTATATTTGCGGTTGAACTAAGTTCTAACATTATCATCTTCTCGTGTAACACTAACATGCGTTTTCTGTGCGGCAGTGAAACGATTTATATGGACGGTACATTTAGTTACTGTGCTCAATATTTCAAGCAATTTTTTACCATACATGTATTTATCAATGGACATTATATACCATTGTGTTATTGTTTACTTCCCGACAAATCGGAACAAACCTATATAAAACTATTTAATGTTTTGAAACGCAAATGTGAAGTAATTGGTCTAAAATTCAATCCAAAAATCATTTTCTCCGATTTTGAAATTGCTATCCACAATGCTGCGCGTTTTGAATTTCCAAATGTGCACATTAAAGGGTGCCGTTTTCATCTTATGCAAGCTTGGTATCGTAATATCGGTGGTTGTGG
Source organism: Diabrotica balteata (assembly GCA_918026665.1). Lineage (NCBI taxonomy): Eukaryota > Metazoa > Arthropoda > Insecta > Coleoptera > Chrysomelidae > Diabrotica > Diabrotica balteata. The sequence goes on from OU898284.1 coordinate 41,096,152, forward strand.
CTTAATTCGGGAATATAAATTGGCAGACAGTGAAATATCTAAATGGCTGAAATATATTTTTGGGCTGCCATTTTTACCTCCCTCAGAAGTCGAAGAATCTTTCATATATGATTTTATGGCTATTCAACCAAAGGATTCAAAAATTGAAAAGTTTTCCGACTACTTATTGGACAACTACATTGGCGACCACGCAACATTTCCGTCGGAGATGTGGGCTGCGATGAGTGAGAGTTTACAATTAACAACTAATGCTTGTGAATCGTTCCACTCGCGTTTTAATGATAATTTTTACCATGCTCATCCAAATATTTTCCATTTTATTGATGTTTTAAAAAATTTCAAACTGAAACTTACATTAAAATTAATAGTGTCTGTAATAGTGAAAGTAATAGACTTAAAGATCCAAAGAGTAGAAAAAAAATTATGTTCGTTAGAAATAGGATACATGAGTATTAAACTAACTGGTAACAGAAACAGGTAATTTTATTTTTCAGTGTCGAATTTTACATTTAGCGTCCAAATCATGCACGCCCGAAATAAGATACAAAGTGTAAAAACTTACCCCGGTGCAGATTTCTCTTTCGACCACACCTTGCTTGTCGCCAAATTCAAAAATACGCTGAAAAGCATAAAAAGAAAGAAGAGAGAACAGAAACCAGACATGAGCTTACTTAAGGATATAGAAACGAGACAGAAGATGCCACAAAAACTTAACCACGAATGTCAAGAACTTAAAAACAGACAAAAGGAAAATGATGTACCAGAAGAATCCGACGACTTAAACCAAATCTAAAGAACTTAAGTATTCTAAAAGCTGAAGACCACCTTAAATACACGCATCAAAGAGGCACGAAACCATGGATAACTAATGAAATATTAGAAATGATGAATGTGAGACGACAACACAAGAACAAAGACTGGAATAAATATAAAGAAATACAAAGACTAATAAGAAAAAAGATAGTGGACGTAAAAACACAGTGGCTTGTAGAAACTTGCAAAGAGATAGAAGACCTACAGGATAAACATGATGATAGACTTCTCCATAAGAAAATTAAAGAAATGTGTGGGATCAGAAACGTTAGGCAGTGTGACACAATAACAAGTACGGATGATAGAGTCCTGACCACAATAGAAGAAATAAGCGTTGAATGGCGAACATACATACAAAACCCATTCTCAGACGACAGAACAATAAATATTGATAAACAAACAAACATTGAAATTAACGACTTACCCAGCTTAACATCAGAAATAAAATACGCCTTGAAAATATGAAAACCGGAAAAGCCTCTGGACCTGACTACGTTCATAGTGAAATTATACAACTTTTGGTATGGGAACTTGAGAAGCTTTGTGCAGTTTTATTGTTATCATGAAAAAGTGTCGGGATCAATAAAAATATGTCTAATTGTGCTTTATAGATTATGAAAAGGCTTTTGACAAAGTCAAACACGATCAGCTAATAGAATGCGTTAACTCTGGAACCAAAACGCCTCTGTCAGAACTGAAATGGGTAATACTGAAAACATAAACATCCAAAGAGGAGTTAGACAAGGTTGTATACTATCACCATTATTATTCAACTTGTAATCAGAGGACATCTTTGCACATGCTCTAGATGAAGCACAAGAAGGAATAAAAGTCAATGGAAAAATCGTGAACAATATCAGGTATGCCGATGATACAGTACTGATTGCTGGCAGTGAAGAAGAACTACAAATTCTGTTAACCAAAGTAGTGCGAGAAGGAGAACTATACGACCTTAAAGTGAATGTAAAAAAAACCAAAACAATGGTAATTTCAAAAAAAACACACACCAGTTATAAACATACTAGTCAACAACAATCTAGTTGAACAAGTTAAAAGTTTAAGTATCTAGGCTGTTGGATACATGAAACCTTAGACCAAGAACAAGAGGTTAAATGTAGAATACAACAGGCAAGAAACACCTTCTTAAAGATGCGACAGTTACTCACTACCCGTAATCTTGATTTCTCCCTACGATAACCCATGATAAAGTGTTATGTATATAGTGTACTATTACACGGCGTGAAAGCTTGGACGTTAACAGTCAGCTCGTTACGACGTTTAGAGAGCTTTGAGATGAGGGTATTTTGTCGTATGATGAAAATTCCATGGACTGACCGCGTTAGAAATGAAGATTTTCTAAGGCGTACGAATAGAGAACGTGAACTCACAGAAATTGTCAAGAAGGATAAAACGTCTTATCTTGGACACTTATTTAGACACGACAGGTATAAGTTTCTTCAGCTTATTATAGAAGGGAAAATAGAAAGCAGACGCGGCCCGGGAAGACGACAAATGACCTGGCAGCGCAACATCAAAGATTGGGACATACCGACAAAAGGACGCGGAAAAAAGGACGCATAAAAAAGGACGCGGAAAAAAGGACGCGCGAAAAAAGGACGCATGGAAAAAAGGACGCGTGGAAAAAAGGACGCATATTATTAATGAAATACTATAAATAGTTTATTTTAATTGACAATAGCAATTACCCCCGTTTATCCCCTATATATAATTACAGAAAATGATTCTACCTAACCTAAAATCGGTTACGCTAAAAGTAAAAAGTGGAAAATATTTATGTGAAAAAAACTTGCCTTCACACTTTATCCAGGCTTAGGACTGGCAGCAGAAGCTGAGGTGTTTACAAGTTTTTTTACAAGTTTACATTCGGATTACATTACTGTATTGCACTCCATGAATTGTGTATATTTGTTTGTGAACAAAATACGTTCTTCTTCTGGCCCGCAATCAAATAAACAGTTTTTTTTAACGACGACACTGATGAAAGTTGTGCCGTAGGAGCTAAGGAAAGTCCTTGAGAAATTTCACTTACTACACCTTGGGTGGAGTGTTCCAGTTGTTGTGCAACTTCTTTCATCCGGTTACAAGCTTCTTTTGCTTCAATCTTTGCCGTGTCTGCAACGTGATTATGTTCTGTGGATTTTGTAATTTCATCCACAACGGTATGCACTCTTCCTGTACATTTGCACTTATTATAAGTAACACACTTCCAAATTGTCTTTTCACCAATCACTCGCTCTTTTTTATGGAGAAATCCATTATAAAGTAACAAGTTGTTGCCTTTTTGGCTTTTCACAAACGCTAACACCATATTAACAGACTGATATCAATTTGTAAAATGTTTTCTTGTTAAGAACAGAACAAATTACCTACCGCGACAAGTTTCCCCTATATAAACAATTTGGTTAATGATGTTTTGTTATATCGGACCTTTTGTAATATTCATTTCTTAAAAACAATTATCAAACAATTAGAAAGTTTTATTTTCTTACTAATCGTTTCTATTTACATTCTTAACATTACCTGCGGAATTTACCAACCTTCCGGTTCGCGTTAAACCCTCATTAGACCCCTTACTGGGCTGGTACTTGGGTTTTTCTAATCCCATACATAATTCTGATAATATGGAATCTAACCTGTTTCAATACCAGAAATCTTGAATCAACATTATATTAGTATTTATTATTTTACTTAAGATATTTTAGTCTTAAGCCTCGATAAAATGTGAGGGCAAGTTTTTTTCATATAATTATTTTTCACTTTTTACTCTTACCGTATCCGATTTTAGGTTAGGTAGAATCATTTTCTGTAATAACATATGGGGATAAAAAGGGGGTAATGGCTAATGTCAATTAAAATAAACTATTTATAGTAATTCATTAATAATATGCGTCCTTTTTTCCACGCGTCCTTTTTTCGCGCGTCCTTTTTTCCGCGTCCTTTGGTCTCGCATCCTGTTTTCTGCGTCCTTTTGTCGTAGATTCAAAGATTGGACAGGATTAGACTTTCAAAGTTTAATAAGGAAAGCCCAAAATAGGGAAGACTTTGCAGAGGTCATCGCCAACCTTCGCTTAGAAGACGGCACCCAAAGAAGAAGAAGTCATTTAGTACAATATAATTTCTCCCTATGTGATTTAGATTATATAGCTAGCGCTAGGCTGCTTGGTAGTTGAACCAATTTACATTCACATCTCCAGCATTTTTGCTTCGTTGTTTTTTGTTACAACCTTACAGTGTTCACCTGATATCTTTTTATATGTTTCATCTTTTTTGTTTATACTGCCATTAAAGTCTTCTGCTTTATAAATTTTTCCTTTTGCCATTTCTGTGGTAACGCCAATTTAAAATTTTATATATACATATATTAACATATATCCTGTAAATAAACAATTTATTTAAAATACTAGCTTTTTAATTTTTTTGTAATAGGGTTTTTTATTGTTGCAGATGCTGTATGCAAAAAAAGGTGGGTCAACATCCGGGACCAATTTAAAAAATGTTTGAAGAAAAGGAAAACAAAAAGTGGACAGGCAGCTGAGCCACATCAAAAAAAATACAAATATGAGGAAACATTGCAATTTTTGACGCCATACATAGAGGAGAGGAACACAATTTCAAATGTTGACTCGCCCAAGGAAAACTACGGAGATTTAATAACAGAATCTTGTCCTCAAGGTCCTGTAGAAGATATAAATATTGATAGCGATAATGGTAAATTCCACGAGCCTATCGCCCCAAAAAAGAGAAAGAGGAAGGAAACTGAAAGTGCAGCTGCTGTGCTTATGAAGTATGTAGTTCAGTAAAATAATTTAAAGAAAAAAAGTGACGAAAAACATGACATAGATGCAATCTTGGATGGACTGGCTCCTACTTTGAAAAGTCTTCCAAAGTATTATCAACATATTGCTAAAGGAAAAATGTTTTCTGTTGTGCAAGATTTGGAACGTCGGGCCTTTTACAGTTCATCATCTCAGCCAGCTACTCCACAATCTAGTGCCACTAGTAATTCATGGAATGATGAACAGCATCAATATAATAACGATTATCCTTCGCCAGTAGAGTCGCCTGAAAATCCTACCATTCCCCCATCATCACAACTTACCAATTTTTATGAAAATGTTAACTCTCAATTTAATTTTTAGCAGTAGGTTACATAATGTAATAATAGTATAAAAATAAATAAAGTATAATAAATTTGTTTTCTGTCTATACCTATAACATTTTGTACTAGTTTTTTTTGACTTACCTTAAGGTTACAGCTAATCTTTCTTTTGGTGAAATAGGTTTTTGAAATTTAGTTTCTTTTTTTATCAAGAAATGTTCCACTTGGTCCAATAGCACAGAAAAACATTCCTTACTCATTCGAAAATAACCATAAAATTTTTGTTCGTCATCTAATAATTCTTTATAGAGAATAAATCAATATAAGGTTGAATGTTCGAATAAATGAACTTAGATGGTACACAAGGCAAATATCGAACACAGTAGTTAATCAAATCTTGCCCAAGTACTTTCGATCACAAGATCATCCTCAGGGGCATGTCGTCAGTTGTGGCCTATCCAGCAGTAATAGAATGTTATAAATGTAAATTGGGACATAACAAATACACTAAACAAAGACAAACATACACTTTAAAATTTAAGAAATGGAGAAGCTTAAAATTCTAAATTTTAAAGTGTTTGTCTTTGTTTAGTGTATTTGTTATGTCCCAATTTACATTTATAACATTCTATTACTGCTGGATAGGCCACAACTGACGAAATGCCCCTGAGGATGATCTTGTGATCGAAAGTACTTGGGCAAGATTTGATTAACTACTGTGTTCGATATTTGCCTTGTGTACCATCAAAGTTCTTTATAGAGAGTTACGAACTCTCCCTCCGATTTCATTTTTACCCATGCTGGGTGGACTGCCCATCGCCTTTTCCTTTTTTCATCTTCATCCAAAGCTACTGCTATCGCTAGCAATTCCATGTTTGTAAAATTCATTTTTTAAACGCACTCAAGACACTCGCAAATTAAAACTAGTTTAGAAAAACCCGTGCAGAAGCCTGAAGCGACCCGTCGTAGCATAAATCAAAACCCCGTGCGGGACCCGTTTGGTCCACGTCCCGTGTCGTACACGTCCCGTCCTAACATAAATCAGCCTTAAGAGTGTCCTAACTGTTTGTGTTTAAACCGTGGTACAACCACAAGGATCTACAGACCGAGAATTTGGCATCCAAATTCCACTGATTCGCGCAATCGTACTTGTAAGTTCGTATAGTCGGCTGGAGTTACAATTTGCCAAATTTAAATGTAATCGTTTCTACTCATTCATATTAATATTATAATGTATAATATATTAAAGTTTTTAATATTGGTAATATTATTAAAGCTTTTAATACTATTTTTTAATATTAAGAATAATATTAAGTAATTAAATATTGCGTCTTACTTAAAAAAAGTACGAGATAAACTCGTTTTTTATATCTTTACGTATGCTAAGGGTAATAAATTAAAATCCTTCAATACAAGACTAAAGGTAGGTACCTATAATTTGAATAAGCTGGTTTTGCCCATACTGACTTTCTAATTCTAATTACCTACTAATTTGCATAACAGTCAGATATTGTACCTGGTCATAATGCTGTTTTAATATTAGGATTTTCATTTCGCTTGTTGAAACTTCATCCGATATTAATTTCTTGGAAATTTTTATAAGGCTGAGAGTACTTAATCGGAATACTCGAGTATTGTTGAAAAAAACTGAAATTGAAGGTACTACACAATCGAAGAACTCAAAAAAATTAAACATTTCCGGTATTCTTTTTCCAGATCGTATTTTGTTTTCGAGATATATTTAAATTTGGGAATTTTTTATTATTTTTCCACTTTTTTCAGGTTCTTTTTTAATTTAATTTCAGTATATAAAAGCCTTTACAATATTATCCAAATTTTATTTGGAAGTTAATCTTAACTGTTCAGAAACAATTTGCTATTTAGGAAATGAAAGTTTGTTTTTTTTTCCTTAGTTCTTAATTTGCTATAACATTTCTCATTTGATTTAATAAAAAATATTGTAAATTCATTTTTTTGAATAATTATAACGACTTACATCCGAGTAGCTTAACACAATTAAAGAAAATATAACGAATACGCTCACGACTCGGAACTGAGTCTTTTCTTCTTTTCGCATAAAATATTACAAATTTATTTAAAATACCCTTTATTTAATATATACTTTATTTATTCATCACAATTAAAAAAAAATACTAGTCAGCACAGCGGTTGATTTCCATGAAAATACGCTAAGCAGTGATAATGATTGCATGTACCTAAGTTAATATTTTTGTCTTTTGGTTGGTGTTATATTGGAAATTTCCCCTCTCAAGGCATTTGCAAGAAAATTGCACTTTCATGTAAAAAACGAGTTATTTATCTCGTACTTTTTTTAAGCAAGGCGCAATATTTAATTACTTAATATTAATATTAATATTAAAAAATAGTATTAAAAGCTTTAATAATATTACCAATATTAAAAACTTTAATATATTATACATTATAATATTAATATGAATGAGTAGAAACGATTACATTTAAATTTGGCAAATTGTAACTCCAGCCGACTATACGAACTTACAAGTACGATTGCGCGAATCAGTGGAATTTGGATGCCAAATTCTCGGTCTGTAGATCCTTGTGGTACAACCATACCACTCTCTCAGGTTGCGCAGCCATGACATTCTACGCCTATTTCTCTGATCATAGTGCCTATACTGCTTCCATGACGAAGCATTATAGGCACTGGAAGCAGTATATGCACTATCATTTAATACCTTGAGTTTGTTTTCAATCCGACGTCGGCCGACGTCGCCCGATATCAGATCGGGAGAAATACGGTTCCAATGTAGGTGTACACTTAGTTGAGTTAGTGTAAATGTGTAACAGTTTATTATAAAAAGCTGTGATGTTATTGCATGTTAGTTGTAGTTGATAAGTTGATAGATAAAATAAGAGTAAGCCATAGGATAAGCCCTTAGATTTAAGTATTTGCTGTTTATTAAGTTAGGTTAGAAAATAACTGATAATTGGTTATTTATAACCAGATAGCAGTATAGAAACACTGTACAGGTATTATAGAAAAAAATATGAATAATAGTACAATCTAAAAAACGATAAAGAAAATAGTACGTTAAAGTGCAAATAACCAAATTAGGAATCTTTAATAAACATTTCATTAGTCTGCGGTAAATATTTGGGTTATCAAATGCTCAATGTTAAAAACATTATTCTTTATATTAAGCGATCCACTCCCACTTGTTTTCCGGATCTCATCGAACATTTATTATTCTATTTAGGACCAAATGTTTTTAAGCATATTTTTTTACCGAATTCTGCGCGGACTTTATTTCCAATTAAATTGATAAAGGGCTTTGTTATTTTTAATTAATATACTTTCGATGCGGGCGAAATCTAACCAATTCCCCCACTCTAATGAGATAAAACCCATTCGCAAAACGAATTCGAAAGCTTTTCCCATTCAAAAGTCCCAGTGGAGAAGTATATAGAAATAAGTAGACGATCAATACGTTTTTATATGGCTTGGATTTTCCGTTTAGATCTTATGAACAAGAATAACTCTGGAGATTTTTAAGAATTGTTTCGTAAACCATTTAAGGGCTCAAATACGAAATGGAGAATTCTTTGCTGATCGATTTCCACTGGGAAGCAAATAATAGTTCTTGAATTTAAACTATAAGCGGTTGAAAGAATGCAATAACCGATATGTTTAAATAGTTCGTATTTTTAAATTATAAAAACTTTCCATTAAAATTTTTTTTTTATTTAAATTAATATGTCTCAGCTGCAATGACCATTGGCACAAACAATATTGTGCACAATAATTACAAAAAGCACATGCTACTAATTGCTACAGATCAGTGGCGGCTGGTGACTCAAAAATTTGGTAGTTCTGCAGTGTTTTTTGGTTTTTTTTTAATTCAATATCTTTTAATCGCTGTATTTTACAACGAATCTTTTAGTTTGATATTTTACACCATATATTTATTCATTATATATCTACTAAAAAATAATAAAGAATTTACCGATTTTTCTTTTTAGTAGCATTTTATCGATAAATACGCGAAATTAAGGAATGCAAACGAAAAAACACTACCAACAAAATCGCCACAACAATAATTGCATTATAGGGTCTTACGAACTAACTACACACAGAGCCAAATATATTATTTTTTTTATAAATAAGCTCGATTCGTCGATTTTTTTTAAAGCAAACTTGTCTATAACTTTTTCATTAAAGTTTGGTATTTCTTTTATAAGTGTTTTTTCTACTGACAACATGGTTAATGCTACAAGTCGGTCTTCAGTCATGGAATTTCTCAAGAATGTTTTAATCCGTTTTAAACTCGAAAAGCACCTTTCAGCTTCTGCCGTACTCATGGGCACTGTAATTAGAATTTGAAGCAGTTTTACAGTTTCTTGAAAAGGCTCTGTTAAATTATTTTCAATTAAAAATTTTAAAAAAGGTATTGCCCCATTAATGTCTCTACAGTCTCTTCTAAAATAAATAACAGATAATTCAGTCTTCAAGCGCTCCCTATCTAAATTTGGATATGACGCGCAAGTCAGGCTTAAATTATCATCTGGGAAATTATCACAATAATTATCAAATTGCTCAGGATAAAGCAATGAAGTTGCAAGTAGGTGATTTTTAAAAGCAAATCTATCATTTGCACAATTTATGATTATATCACAAACTTCGATAGATGCTCTCCGATGATCTACTGGACTGTTATCCTTCCGTAACCTTTTAGTTGGTAATGGTTCAACGCATAAACTAGAACCTTGGTCAATGGTATCATCTATTGAATTTCTAACTGAATTCATGTATCTTTCGAAATCTGTCACCTTTTTATTGATTTCCAAAGGATCCGTTTTAGTCTTTTGAAGGGCATTATACAAAACGTCTACTTGTGGCATTATGCGATGGAAAAATGTTAACCAAAAAACAAAATTTTGATCCACTAGTATTCTTCGAATGGAAGACGCTGAACTACAGACAGCTGCCTTATCAAACGATTCTTCTATTTCTTCCATACATTCGATAAAAGAAGATCGATGTTCAAACACAACATTAACAGTTCGAATATTGAAGTTCCAGCGAGTTGGAGCGCCATGAGGAATTTTCTTTTGGACGATTTTATCTAAAACTGCCACTCGTTGTGGCGAATTTTTAAAAAAGGTAGGGATTTCATTTAAATTTCCAAAAAAAAGTCTAACTTGAGAGTTTTCGGAACAAGCCTTAGACATTATTAAATTTAATTGATGCGCGTAACAGTGTACAAAATGAGCAAATGGATATTTTTCTTTGATTCTGGCTTGAACTCCTGCGTGCTGTCCACACATGACCGCTGCCCCATCATAACTCTGAGCAATTAGTTTATTATTTGAGTTTTCCAGGATAGGATCCAAAACACTGAAAATGTTTTTGCTTAAAGTATCTGCATTTAATTTTGAAGGTACCAAATATGTCCAAAATCGTTCTACCGGTGCTCCATTTCGACAATATCTAAATACTACAACCATTTGTGATTTTGCTGAAATGTCTGTAGTCTCGTCGGCCATGACAGCTAGATATGGAGATTCCCGAATTTCCTCCAAAATTTTATCCTGGCATAATTCCAACATGCAGTCCAAAATATCATTTTGAATTTCTTTAGAAATGCCCTTAAAAACCGTCGATTCTTCCAAGTGTTGTGCTAAAGTTCTATCCAATTCAGCAGTAAAATTTATGAGGCCGCGAAAAATTCCAGGATTGTCGGATGTTTGTGTCTCGTCGTGTCCCCGAAGCGCCAATTCGAAAACACTACAAAATTTTATGCAGTCTATAATTTTTGAGAGAACATACCTATTTTTTGTTACAGCTTCATTGAATTTTTGAATATTTATCCAGTATGCAGAATCTAACTGTTCTTTAATATTCACGGAGCCTAATAAAGCATATTCCATTTGATTGTGCAAATGATGCTTAGAAGTTTCGTGCTTTTTTATTTTATCACTTAAATGTACTAAGTCTGTTACACCAACTTGCGTCCATGACTTATCACCTCCAAAGAGTACACAAGGAAAACAGAAAAGAGCGTTTTTTCTGTTGCAGCCACATATCCAACTATTTCTCGTATAAATATCGCAATTAAATTGTCGTTTGTAATTTTTCCCTCGGCTTGATCCTTCTTTTTCGATTTTAATATCCGGCAAAGGACGTCCTATGCATTTTAATTCTAGTTTTTCGTCATAAGAATATTTAAAGAATCTCTTAACATTAATCAAATTATAAATAACATCCATCCTGAACAGCACTTTTATTCTCATATACTTAATATAAATACCGAATTACGTGCAGGACAACTTATTTTAACAGTCGTCGCGTCGCGATCACCGATTATTTAAAATTACAATAAACGTAGGTTTGTACACACTAGTTCGAACTGCGACAAATGCAGCTCAAATATTGCTTTCAGTCGTCGCCTGAAAAGTGTTGGCGAGGGGTTGAGCGGGTGTTATCGGGGATATCTTTAACAGTTCACAGCTCGGAGTAGCACCGGTCCGGTCAAATAAGTGGGACTTGCTGTCGCCATGAGATGCGACGGACGACAGATTAAAATAAAGGCGGCCATGCACGAAAACCATCTAAATGAATTTAGATTTTATAAGTAGTGATATTTTTTATTTAATTTTCAAAGTAATTTTGTTTGGATTATTTTGGTGGTTTTGCAGCTCCGCAGCACTTATATACCAACCGCCACTGCTACAGATAATCTATAAGTTTAGAACCTATGACTAAATAACACAACAGTTTTATAACTCAGTTATAACTTAAAGGAAACAACGGGTCATAAGTTGAACAACTGAATGTCTTTTAAGAAACCAATTAGGTTAAAGACTTGATTGGGTGAGTTAAAAACGTCTTTAATATTTGACTTAAGTTTATGTTGCACTCTGTATTTTGCGTACCGAAGACACTCAATCAGGATGTGTTTCACACTTAATACACTTGAGCAGATTTTGCAATTGGGCTTCGGCTCGGACTTCATTAGGTATTCATGTGTGAATCGGGTATGTTCTATTTTTAATCTTCGGATGACTTCGGAGCTTTTTCGTTTCTAGAGATTGTTGGAAGTTCAAATTTTTCAACAGTCTGCCGGATCTCATATAGTACCCTCTTGATTGTGTTCCAGTACATTTGCCAGGTATGATGCTGTTGTTGCTTTAATATTTGTTTTATGTCATTACGGATTTAAATATGTTGGGCTTTTGAGGATTGACTGTTTAGACACAAATCTTGCTTGACTGCTTGGTCTGTTTTTTCATTACCGGGGATGCCAATATGGCATGATAGCCAGATGATAGTGACATTTACACCTTGAAAAGTAAGTGCACTGTAAGTCCTATGGATTTCTTGAACTAAATCATGCTGAGACTTTTGTCTAGAGTCTGTGAATACTGATTGGTTTTTATCACCTTTTTTTAGTTTTTTAAAAGCTTCTAGTATCGCATATAGTTCTCCAGTGTATACGCTGCATAAATTCGGTAAAAAAATTAAAGCAGCAGGTTAAACATAAATAAACAGTGAAAATTTTTCAAAAATTACAGGTGAAATTAAAGTTTTAAAACATAAAAATCGGTAGTAACTAATTATACTGGTGTAGAAAGTGCGAAGTGTAAAATTGACACTAGAAAAACCAATCTGGTACGATTAAACATCCATAAAATAATATCGAAAACAAGTAAGGTTATCTGCAATCCAGTCTGCGATAAGAAAACGGCCCACGTCTCAACGCCCGACAGTGTTGCCAAACTTCAAAAAATAATATAGAAAGGGAAAACAAAGTACCTATTACTGAATATATAAAAACTAAGTAGCTTTAAGAGGAGAATTGATCTCCGAAGAGTCGATCTGGATTAATTCTCCTATCGTAAAGCAAAAAAAAAAATAATAATTACATAAAAACCATTATATACATAAAAATATTTTGTAAAATACAATATGTTAAATAAGTAGCTAAAATGGAATGGCAAAATCAAATTCCAAATTCAGATAATAGTCAGAGTTATTCTCCCTCATTAAAAGATGCAGCATATGAGAATCCACCTATAAGAAAGGCCGGTCTGGCACGAACTCCTCCACCATCGCTTAAAAATAGAACTAACAGTATTTCCTCAAATGAAATCAGGATAAACGCCACTAATAGCTCATCTCATTGTGCCTCAATGTCGACATGTTTGCCAGAAAACAAACCAGATCTAGAACAACAAACAGAAGCCACTGAACAAACTCGTCAGCAAGATGATGTTACAGGTTGGACTTTAATTAAAAATAAGAAGCGTCAGCGATCAGAAGATAGCCCTCCGCATAAAATTAAAAAGCAAACTACCATTCAGGATTATTGGCTGCAGAAACCTACGCCAACGACCAATAGATATAGCCCTTTAACTACTGATGATATACAAGAAGAAAATAGAAATGCCGAATCCAATAAACCTCCACCAATATTTATTCAGAATGTCGAATATATAAAACCGCTACGCGAACTGCTTGATGAAAAAATACCAAATCTATATACCATTAAATGCCTTAGGGATAACCAAATTAAACTCCAAGTAGATTCACCTGAAAACTACTCGGATATTATTAAAAGCTTAACAGCAAAAAAACGCAGTTTCACACATATCAAATAAAACAGGACCGTGGATTTCGAGTGGTTATTCGCAATATTCACCCCTCAACAGAAACTAATGAGATTAAAAGGGCACTCGAAGAACTAGGACATTCAGTCAAAAATATCTCCAACATAAAACGAATAAAGGATAAAAAGCAACTACCACTTTTCCACGTAGAATTGGTTGCTAATGCAAACAATAAAGACATTTATAAAGTCAATAAACTACTTAACTCAATAGTTGAAGTTGAACCACCACATCCCAAAAGAGAAATTCCGCAATGCCACAGGTGTCAACATTTCGGACACACTCACAAATATTGCAACAGAATGCCACGATGCGTAAAATGTACAGCCAATCACTTGTCATCCGAATGTCCAAATCCAACACGAATTAAAGATGTGAAGTGTACAAATTGCCAAGAAAATCATCCTGCATCCTACAGAGGCTGTTTGGTCTACAAAGAGCTCCAAAGAAAACAATTTCCAAAATTGAGGGAGAAAATACAATCTCATTGCCCGCCAAGTTCCTCAAATACTCGTCGCCCATCTGTAACATATGCAAACGCTGTGGAGGGACCAAATCATACTACCGCATCTGTCTCAAATACTACACAGGAAAAACTGAATACAACAGAAACAAGTAACAGTTTAGAATTGATGGTCCAAAAACTTATGGATAGAATGGATAAAATGTTCGACCTTCTCATAACGATGTTATCAAAACTTAATGTTCAACCCCAAAATTAAAATTGGATATTGGAACGCAAACGGCCTCACAAACCATAGTGAGGAGATTAAGGCATTTATAAAGTTACACAATCTTGATATCATGATGGTCTCTGAAGCTCATATGACAAACAAGAGCCATTTTAGTATGCCAGATTTTTGCACCTATGTCACACCACACCCAATGGGAAAAGGTCATGGTGGAACTGCGTTAATCATTAGAAGTAATATAAAACATCACGAAATAAATAAAGTGTGTGAAATCAACATTCAGGCAACCTCTATATCTGTAGAACTCAGTAAAGGGCACATAACGATGTCAGTTGCGTATTGTCCCCCTGGTAAAATAATTAAAGAGGACCATTTCTCTAGTTATTTCAAAGGGCTTGGTCATCGCTTTATTGCAGTAGGTGATTTTAACGCAAAACATACAAGATGGGGTTCAAGACTGATAACAACTCGCGGAAGAGAACTTATTAAAAGTTTAAACGAAAATAACTTGACTCCAATTTCTACTGGGCAGCCAACCTACTGGCCTACAGATAGAAATAAAATACCCGATCTCATCGATTTTGGTATCATAAAAGGAATAAGTAACAACTTTTTAGACATTAAACCTTCTTTTGACCTTTCGTCGGACCATTCTCCCATATTTATTGATGTGATGGAACATGTATATAATACAAATAAACACCCCACGTTTTCAAATCATAAAACAAATTGGAGTCTGTTCAGATTTAATATTCAAAACACAATTAACTTAAATCTTCCTCTTAAAACAAGTGAAAATATTGAGGAAGCAGTTCATCACCTTACATCAATCATTCAACAGGCAGCTTGGAGAGCAACTCCAGATCTAAATCGGGGTAATAACTGTGAACCATATCCACATCATATAAAAATCTTAATCAACGAAAAGAGAAAACTAAGAAAACAGTGGCAAACTTCCAGATCTCCTGAGAACAAAACTGAACTGAATAGGGCTACTCGTTTGCTTAAAAGAGAATTACACAAATACAAAGATCAGGGCATAAATGAATTTCTTGAAAGTCTTACTGCGACGGATGACACAAACTACTCTATTTGGAAACTCTCTAGGAAACTTAAACATCAGATTAAGCATGACGGTCCCATTAGAAATAAAGACGGTGATTGGGCCAAGGCCGATGAAGATAAAGTACAAGCATTCGCTAATCATCTCAGCCAAGTTTTTCAACCACACTCCAGAACTATCTCAAAGGAAGAAGAAGAATTCATTCACAAGAACTTAGATGCACCCTACCAGATGTCACCTCCTATAGAAAATATCAAAATTAACGAAATAAAAGAGTTAGTTAAACATCTCAATACTAAAAAAGCTCCAGGGTATGATTTAATATCGGGAAAAATCTGCAAAAATTTACCCGAAGAAGGATTTCGGTTGCTTATGTACATATTTAACGCTATACTAAAGTTAGGCTATTTTCCGTTTCAATGGAAAATGGCACAAATTATTCTAATACCGAAACCAAATAAAGATCCACAAGAACTATCATCCTATCGTCCAATCAGTTTGCTTCCCATTATCTCTAAGATATTTGAGAGGATACTCCTTCAGAAAATGAATTCTATAATCGACAGACAAAAGTTAATACCTGATTATCAGTTTGGATTCAGGCAACAACATGGAACAATTGAGCAGGTACATAGAGTTGCCAAAGTAGCAAGAGATGCGATTGAAAAGAAAGAATACTGCACTGCAGCCTTTTTGGATGTCTCACAAGCATTTGATAAAGTATGGCATGAGGGGCTGCTATCTAAAATAAAAACTCACTTTCCTCATCCTCTGTATGCTCTTCTGAGATCCTACCTTACCAATCGATATTTCCAGGTCAGATGCAATGAAGCAGTATCAAACATATCTCCAATTCTATCGGGAGTACCTCAGGGTAGTATATTGGGACCAACTTTATACTTACTCTATACGGCAGATATTCCCACAAGAGTAAACAGCACAATCGCTACCTATGCAGATGATACTGTGATAATGGTTTCTAGCTCGGTTCCTGTTACAGCCTGTCAAAATATACAAATTCATTTAAATGAACTAGAGAAATGGTTAAAACTGTGGCGAATTAAAGTAAATGGCAGCAAATCAGCACATATAACATTTACTTTACGCAAAGAGAGTGTACTATCTGTGTGCATAAACAATACCATAATACCCAAAAAAAGTGATGTTAAATACTTGGGAATACATTTTGACAGCCGACTAAATATTACCAATGCACCATGGTACGTGCCCAATTATGTGATACACCGAGATCTTCAGATCCAAAATATTAAAGACACCGTTGTCTCACTCAGTGGCACTTACAAAAATAGACTACTAAACCATCCAAATACACTTGCCCAAGACCTACTTAAGCGACCAAGGAGAGGAAGACTAAAACGACGTGATCCTCTAGACCTCTCTATACCTTTATATACATAAACGTATATATCGTTTTATAGCTACAACTGATACTACATATACCTAAAACTTATAATTGTGTGTGTTGTTATAATTTTAACTATTACTATTTTTTTAATATGTTAGTAAAATGTCTTTGTAAATTGTTATTTATATTTCAAATATTTATATATATTAGAAATTTATCTTAAGGATTTCTGTCACTGGACAGCTCTCCCCTATGTTAATTACTTGATAAACATATTGATTATTGTTTTTTTTTATTTGTAGAAACAGATTTCAATAAATAAAGGATGAAAAAAAAAATATGTGGTAACGACATATCCAACGCCTGCTTTGCTTTTGGAGGCATCTGTATACAGAAGTAGTTGTCATAAGTGTTGCCTTATGAGAAGGCTTGAGGTTTCATGTTTACTGTATTCTAATATAGAAGTGATTGAATGTGGGATTGGTCTATTCCAAGGCGGAGTATCCGGAATTGGGAAGGAATATGTTTTAGTAAGGTCGATGGTTTTTCTAGAGTTAATTTCTGGATGTCTATTATTGATTGTATCCTTTGCAGGGTCTCCGGAGGCGATGTTGAAGTAATTAAATGGTAGACTGGATTGGATGGGTTTGCGGATACGGAAGCAAAGTAAGATTGAAGAAGATACTCTCGTCGAATCCAGAGAAGTGGTTCATTAGCCTCGCAGTAAAGGCTATATATGGAACTTGATTTGAAAACGCCTAAGCAAAGACGAATATAAGTTTTATGCACAGAGTTCAGTAGTTTTAAGTCAGATTTTGATGCAGACATGTATTTTTAAACTAAAATACCAATTAAACCTGTAATTTACTATATAATTTACAGTTACTTTTAAAATTGTTATTTTTTAAGTCTTTTAATTTTAAATTCTCGGTCACAATCCTTTGATAAAACTCCTACACATAGTACGAAAAACTACCCTAGAAAGTACATTTAGTTAAATTCTATAGAAAATATTATTCTTCCGAAACGTTTTCCCAACAATCTTATACATTATTCGTCAATCTAGCTCCAAACATGCGGTACATCTGACCTAGAAATGTAATCGATAGAGACCAGAATGGTCCTCAAACCGTAACAAAATATTTGGCATCCGTAACGACTGATTTACATTACAATGAGCGTGTATCCCATTTGATACTGAGGTCCTTGAATCCGAACTAATCTTCGGGATATCCAGTTGCCGATGATGCTGAAATATTTTTTAGATAAATTTGAATATTGGTTATGTATATATATATATATATATATATATATATATATATATATATATATATATATATATATATATATATAAGAAAAAAGAAGTACTTGTGACTCGTTTGGAAAAAATATATAAATATGTTTTGTGAGTCAATAAAAGGGGCTATTATGTACCTTTTTATCTCGAACTGTTAATTCTGTTTACAATTATTTTAAGAGCTGCTAAAAAAAAATACCTTATTAGGTGGAACTAGCAAAAAAATATTAACTTACCAAATAAGATTAGTTTGGTTAATAAACTTATGCTGCTAAACATATTTTAAAAATTAGCTTAACTAATAAATGTTTCTCTTAAATCTTGTAACATAATTTTGAAAAAAATTTTAAACAAAAAATAATTGAATTTATAAATAAGTTCAAATAGCGACCAATTACAAATAAGCCTCAATGTTATGAATACCAACTTAATACCATAATCTTCATAACCATAATCTTCATTTTTGACAATTATATTGTCAAAAACTAAAACTTACACTAAAACGTAACAATTATATGAAAAATTAAATTAAAATGTTATATTATACTGGTGTTATAAATAAATTAGAGAGAAATAATATAATTATAAATTTTGCTTAAATTTTGAATATCTGATCTTGTGTTTAACTTATTATCACTCCGTGCCAGTGTAGTTTCCAGGAAGGAGGGGTTCTAAATTGAGTAGGAGCTCTTCAGTACTTCTTCATGTGAGGCAGGTGTGAATAAGGCTTTGCCAAATAACTACCCACGGATCAACTAAGAGGATGGCATAGGGCAGCAGATATGTCATTACAGGATCGGAGTGATAGAGAAAATCTCTTTACCGGTCTGACACTGAATAATCACAGGCGGTAATTATGATTTAACTGGTTGTGACACTGCGAAATCACCGAATGTTTGCCGGTATAAGCAAACCCCCATTTACTGACCAACGGCTTCGTGCGGATGAGTTGGTACGTCGGTGGGCACTCTTTTGTACTGAGATTAAGAAATTGATTTCAAAGGCGGTTAAACCAAGATCAACGACATAAGGATGCAGGAGACAAGAAGAAAAATTATCTCTAAGAATTTCTCAAGAACAACCACAAATGGACGGAACTCAAAGTGGATTACGTCCTTTTAATGCGACAGGGTTGCGAAGATTTGCCTGGCGGAAAAACAAATTTAGTGCAAGCCATTTAAAACACAAAGCAATGTGGAATATAGAAACACTTTATGAAGCAGGAAAATTAACAACAGTCATGCTAGAAATGGAGAGATTAGACATACAAGTATTGGGCCTTTCAGAAGTTCGATGGCCAACTTCTGGAAATTACACCAAGGATAATAATACTATTTTCTACTCAGGTAAAAGCCTAGTGTTGGTATTATTATAAACAATAATTTAAAAGAGTTTGTGACAAATTTCATTCCCTTTAACGAATGTATGATGCCACTTCAGCTAAAAGTCAAACCTCTAAACATAAATCTAATCCAAGTTTATTGCTAAAGTCGGTCGAGAAAAAACTGGAAATATTGTAGGAAATTTTGGATTAGGTAAAAAAACAAAAAGACGTAATAGCCTAGTCCAGTACTGCGAGGAGAAAGAATTAGTCATAACAAATACATACTCCGACCTACCCTCACGAAGATTATACATGTGGACTTCTCCAAAAGATAACACCAACAATATAATCAGAAACCAAATAGATTGTATAACGATTAACAAAAGGTTTCGTAATGAAGCAAAAAGTGCAAAAATCTATCCAAGCAGAACGTCAAACATATAAACTTAGGAAAACCAGAAACGAGAAAAAGTTAAAACCACCAAAATAAGCATCAAAAACCTAAAAGACGACAACTGCCAACAGCAACTAAACGCAGAGATAAATAAATTAACTGAAGAAAGCGTGGATTGTGCAGATATGAAAAAAGCCATACCAAAAGCGGGAAAAGAGGTCCTAGGCGAAGAAGAGAAAAGCACTAAAAAAGACTAAATGATCCCGGAAATAGTTGAGCTAATAGCTGAAAAAAAAATACAAAAATAAAGATGGAAATAAATATAAAACGATCAAGAATAAAATCAAATATGAAATCAGAAAGGCTAAGTAAGGAATGGATGAACAAGGAATGCCAGGAACTGAAAGAACTCAGCCACAAACATGACACCTCAAACTTACATAGAAAAATGAAAGAACTTACAGGCAACACCAGACAAAGAAAAACACTTATAACAAGAGATATATTGGAGAAATACTTACTGAATTCTCAACAACATATATGTACAGGGCAACATCCCGGAGGAATGGCTTGAATTTGAATTGCATTTTTACCTCTACCAAAAAACGACAATCCCAATCAAGAGAGGCATTATTTGCGTTGACGGTACTCTTGCAGAACTGTCGGGAATGTAACAAGAGTGCATATGTATTCTTCATAGACTTTAGGAAGGCCTTTGACCAAGAGCAGCATATAAAGTTAGATGAATAAAAAAAACGTTAATTTAGACAAAAAAGACATTGAGTTTATTAAGGCTTTATACTGGAACCAGAAAGCAGTAGTAAAGGTGAACGATACAGAAACAAATAATATACCGATTGCGAGAGGGGTCAGGCAAGAATGCGTCTTGTCTCCGAGGCTTTTCAACGTGTACTTACAGGTCATATTCAGATAAGCCTTATGAGAAAGAAAAAAGGGAATAAGAAATGGTGGAGAAATCGTAAACATGAGATTTGCAGATGACACGGTAATTATGGCTGAGAGTATAGAAGAACTACAAACTTTACTAGATGCAATAAATAGTGAATGCATTCAAATGGGACTTGACATCAACACAGATAAGACCAAATTTATGATAGTATCAAGGAGTTCAATAAATATTAAACAACTAACCCTTGGTGGACAGCAAATAGAGAGAGTGACAAAATATAAATATCTGGGAGCTTACATCAACACAGAATTAGATCCAGACCAAGAGATCAGGGTACAAGTAGAAATGCCAAGGCAGCGTTCTTAAAATTCAAGCAATTGTTCTGTGACAAAAATCTGAATACTGCGCTGAGACTGAGGTTTGTTGAATGTTACGTCTGGTTCCAACTATTGTACGGGTAGAAACATGGACGTTAAAAGCGCAAATAGTTAAGAAGCTTGAAGCCTTTGAACTTTGGATATACCGGAGAATGTTGAGAATTCCATGGACTGCCAGGGTCACCAATGAGGAAGTGCTGAGAAGGATGGGTCGAGACAAAAAATTGTTGAAGACAATAAAAGTACGCAAGACTGCATACCTTGGACACATACTGAGGAATGATAAATATAGTCTTCTGCAGGTCATCATGCAGGGTAGAGTCGGTGGCAAAAAGGAATAGGTAGAAAAGAGAAGTCATGGCTGCGAAATATTCGAGATGGACAAACATGACTGTAGACGAATTATTCCACGTTGCAAAAGACAGAGAAACTTTTAGAAATGTGGTCGCTAACCTCCGTTAATGGGGACGGCATAGGAAGAAGAAGATTATCACTCCTGCTAACACAAACCATTTCTAAAAAAGTCCTTTTAAATTTATGACCATCATTTCACAAAATTTTAATGTAATCAAAATCCATAATATGGTATTTGTAGATAACATGCTCTGCTAAAGCACAAGATGTTTTTTTATTCTACAATCACTTTTGTGGGAAATAATACGATTTGAGAGATTTCTTGCGATCTCAACAACATAAACAGCTTCACACTGTTGTTTCAACATTTCAACATATTGCTCAAATTTTGTTGTTTTCTTTGTAATTCATAAATAAATTAAATTAGGAAAAGAAATAATAAAGAAGGCTAGCAGAAGATGCCAAAACAATGTAATTGTCTTTATTGTGGTTGTCAATTAGGTACAGAGTTACGTTTTTAAAAACGAATATACTGTGTTTTACTTTGTCAACTAAACAAAATATATAGCTTTATTTAAACATCCAAAATATTTCCTTTTGGATACAAGTCTTCAATATTTAAATTTAAAAACCTTCTTATATTTCTAAATTCCCTTATGTTCGCGGAATTGCGCCGCGTGAAAAGCACACGAATGACAACGAAAGAAACAAAATTCCCTATCGGGAACAAGTCTGCACCTCGTCACTTTCTTGACAACTACAGTATCTATCAATCTTGTTGGCCTTTATGTAGCGTTCAACTGTTTCTCCTCGTTCACGACTAGACCAAATTCTGCACGTCATTGTCCCGAATGAGATTTGGGTTTAGTTTTTTTTCTTGTGAATAACTGATGGCTTGTTTTTCTCTCGAAAATCGCTCTGGAATCATTCAGCGTTTTAAAAACCTGGAAATGGCTCTCCAAAGGAGAGTTTCCTTAAACGTTTATAGGGTTTTCTTAAAAGTTTTTATAGGTTACTTGATTGAATTTTATATATTTAGTGATTTATGCCATGTGCAATACAAAAATTCAAACCACGGAGAACATAAAAAAGATCCAAAAATTTAAAAGGTATTTTCAAAAATAATAATCAGAATTTTAAAATTTAGTTAAAACTTAGTAATGCTACATACATTAAAACATCCGTAATTTTGTTCCACTAGTATAAAAGCCATTTTAAGGACAACTTTTATGTTTTGTGTATGACCAATTCGTTTATTTTTACTGGAAATGTACGAGTGCGCTGCTAACTTTCAGGTTGGCGTGACTGAACAAATTTAAGTGAACACCAATCCTTAAAGGAGTGTTCAAATGGGCAAATAACTGCATTGATTCCCTTTATGGTTTTAGAAATGTTTTTACAGTCGGTAATTTCACTTATTCGGTCGGAAACGAAGAAGATTCTTTTAAAATGGAAGTATGAATGGCAATCATTTAACAGGGATATAAATAGAGTTCTTTAATTGTTTGTACTACAAAGATTTAACGTAAATTGCAAGTTTGGATTTAAAAGAAAAATATAAGCTACCTCTTTGATAACGGATTTAAAGAAAGCTTTTTTATAAAAGATTTTTGTTTAGAAATGGCGTGAACCGAGTATCAAAAACGGCATACAGTTTAATTAATTATGTTCAAAATAATAATTAGTAGTTTGTTGTATGTGCTTAGGTTATAAAACCAAAAGTTATTGTAGTTTTAAATAAAATTTCATTTTGAAAGTCTTTCTATTGGATAATAGAGACATGCACCGAGATAATACTATCCTCTTTTTAAATTCAGACTCTGCTAAGGTATGTTTAGAAGTAAGTATGTCCAATTTTCCTTCCCTTCATCTTCATCTTTACAAACAACTGTGCTTGTTTATTGAAAGATTGATGTATTTATGCAATGTAGTCACTACACTACATCATTTTCACACTACGCCAATAGTTATGCTACATTTTCTTGTTGTTTTTTTCTGCTATATTGATCAGGATGATCTCCACCATTCTCTTCCAGTCAACCATTCAATACTTACCTATTGAGATACCCCCTTTTCAATAAGGTCTCGTACATCATGATCTTATGAGCCGTTGTACCCCCACCACAAAAAGCGCCAAAAATGAGCAGAATGAAACTTCGCTTCGTTCGACGTTTTCCCATAAGAATAAAATGGAGCACATCCACCAAAAAGCCCGTTCTCTTCTAGCTCCTTTATTCCCGTCTTACTGCTAAATATGAGGCCATATTTATATTTTTTATTTGCCTCTTCTCCACTGGTTTCGACGTGAGGGAGCGTGTCGTCGTTCATTGCTTTTCTTTTTCGTGTTTTGCTGGAAGGGTGTTTGTGGATTTTAATATTGGTATCCATATTTTGTTAATTTTAGGCCTTCTTCTATCCGATTAAAACTATTTGGATGCTTATATATTTCCAACGCTTCCCGATACAACCGTGGGTAGTACTGGGATGTTTTATTCAGTATCTGCGTTTCTTCAAAGAGTATCTGATGTTCTCCGCTTCGACAATGGCTTTTATTGTTCGTTTATCCTAATGTTTGTGTGTGTGTATGTTTGTGTTTGTGTGTTTCGTGGTTCCCACAGATACCATTTTACATGTGCATTGTATTCGGTATACTCCAAATATCTTAAATCCTACAGAGTTAGAAATAAGGAGGTCCTTAGACGGCTGAGCCAAACAACACAACTGGTCAACATAATAAAGAAACGCAAGCTGGAATACCCTGGACAGCTACCTTCGACAGCAATTAGATTGTAATGCAGAAAATCACGGCGAAATTAGATGCAGAATAGAGCAGGCTAGAGCTGCTTTTAGAAGGATGTCCAAGGTGTAACAGAGACCTAAAATTGTCATTAAGGATCCACCTACTTCGCTGCTACGTGTTCTCGGTCTTACTTTATGCTGTCGAGTCCTGGACTGTGAATAAAATTAATCTAAATCGCCTTGAGGCTTTCGAAATGTGGTGCTATAGAAGAATTTTAAAAGTTTTCTGGGTGGAGAAGATTTGTAACTCCACAGTACTAGAACATCTCAGCAAGACTACTGAGATCATAAAAAGCATCAAGCAGAGAAAGCTGGAATATTTCGGACATGTAATGAGAGGTCCCAAATATAGATTACTACAAAATATCATGCAAGGAAAAATAGCAGGCAAACGCAGTCCAGGACGAAGAAGAACCTCATGGTTGAAGAACTTGCGAGATTGGTATGGTGTAGATACAAGCATGCTATTTAGGGTGGCAGTGAATAAAATTAAAATAGCTATGATGGTAACCAACGTTCTGAAAGGACATAGTACATGAAGAAGAAGAAGCTGGAATACTCCGGTCACATTATGAGACACCCTGAAAAATATGATCTTTTACATCTGATCATTCAGGGAAAGATCTAAGGTAATCGTGGTCCTAGTAGACGAAGAACATCATGGCTGAAAAATCTAAGGCAATGGTATGGAAAATCAACTACATCGTTATTTAGAGCTGCTGTCAATAAGGTCACGATAGCAAATATGGTAGCCAACATAATATCCAACGATCGATAATGGTCATGGAACTAGAAGAAGAAGAAATATCTTAGACAATCCTTGATTTTCTTAGACAATTCTTGTTTAATTCGTTTCTAAAAAAAAAACAAACATATGACATGATGACAGTAAAATTGTCCTGTTAGTGATTCCATAGTAAATTATGAGGGAAAAACCAGGAAAAAAACCTCATAATACTATCCCGACATGGTAAGTATTTGTTCATGCATTTAGTTTACCTTCAATAAACACCAAAATTCTGATTTTGTATGTTTCGTTATTTAAAAAACATAAATGATGTATCCTCTATATGTTACTGACTTACTGTATTTCTATTATAACTTCTCTTTCATATTGGTAATCCTACTACATTCTGCGAGGAATTGCGACAATTGGCTCATTAGCATAATTAGAGCCGCTTCTTTGATTTTTCTTTTTTTACCATCCGTTTCTTTTAGGACTACATTTGAATTATTCCATTGAACCCTATGTTCATTATCCCATGCGTGTTTACATATTTGAGATCTATCAAATTCTCTATTTTTAATATAAGATTGATGTTCACTTATTCTAACATTTAATGACCTTGATGTTTCACCTAAATAAAACTGATCGCATTCACAAGGTATTTTATAAATGCAATTCTTTGTCCTTTCTTGTTCATTGTTAGGTTTGGTTTTGGACAAAATAGATCTCAACGTGTTTGTTGTTTTGAATGTTGTTAAAATGTTGAATTTAAAACATATTAGAAGAAACCATAAAGGTTGGACTGTATATTTTGCGCTGGTTATGAACTTCTTGTTGAAATAAACTTGAATAAATTAATTAAAACTTTGACAGAATGAAAAACGTGTTTGTCAACTTGAAAGGAACAATTTATTCTGACATTTACAATGTGCCAATTTTGCACTAGTTTGCGTGTAATTTGAAGTCCAAACAGTGTCGTCACTGTCGTCTTCGGTATAAATGCTAATTGGTACTGACTGATCCCAATTCAACTGCTCCAACCACAATTTTTGGATTAATATTTTTACCTTTATTACACAAGGTGCAAGAAGACACAAAGGATCGTACATTTGTGCAATTGAAGAAAGGATTGAACGTTGTGAATACTTTGTGAATGCGATCAGTTTTATTTAGGTGAAACATCAAGGCCATTAAATGTTAGAATAAGTGAACATCAATCTTATATTAAAAATAGAGAATTTGATAGATCTCAAATATGTAAACACGCATGGGATAATGAACATAGGGTTCAATGGAATAATTCAAATGTAGTCCTAAAAGAAACGGATGGTAAAAAAAGAAAAATCAAAGAAGCGGCTCTAATTATGCTAAATGAGGCCAATTGTGTCGCAAATTCCTCGGCAGAATGTAGTAGGATCTGGTTACCAATATTGAAAGAGGAAGTTATTAATAAGAAAATACCAGTATTGGTAAGTCAGTAACATATAGAGGATACATCATTTATGTTTTTTAAATAACGAAACATATAAAATCAGAATTTTGGTGTTTATTGAAGGTAAACTAAATGCATGAACAAATACTTACCATGTCGGGATAGTATTATGAGGTTTTTTTCCTGGTTTTTCCCTCATAATTTACTATGGAATCACTAACAGGAGAATTTTACTGTCATCATGTCATGTGTTTGTCTTTTTAAAGACGAATTACATGCTATGATTTTTTTCTGACGGATATTCTCAAGTTAAAGTTGATTTCATGTAATCGAATGAACTATCTTATAAGTAAAGTCGTCCCAGGAGCGCAACTCAACAATATTGGCAATATCATTTTAAAGTCGTCTACTTTAAAATGCATAATGTATGTCTGAATTGTCAATATAAATGAGTCAGATAAAATTAAATTATTAGAAGAATTTTTCACTATGTAACAAAAAACAAAATTTGTTTAATTTACTGTTTGTATTTTGAGAACGATTTCCGAAGTGGAAATTGAAACGTCAATAAACGTATTTTTATCTTTAATTGTGGCTTATTTCTAGTTAAATAGTTATTAAAAATAAGAATGCTGCGATGCTACGTGTTCTCGTTCTTATTTATGGTGTTACATCGTGGACTTTGAACAAAGATATATGCAGAAAACTGAAAGAATTTGAGATAGCTATATCGGAGAATACTAAGATTTCGTGGACTAATCGGGTCACAGACGAGAAGGTCCTCATAAGAATTAATAAGAACTGAGAGGTACTGACCACAATCAAATCTCGAAAGTTAGAATTCTTCGGACATATTATGCGAAATGAATCCAGATATGTTCTCCATCAAGCCATCCTGCAAAAAAAATATTTGTAAAGCGAAGGTCCAGGAAGAAGAAGAACATCTTGGATAAAAAACCGCAGAATCTGGTTCAATACAACATCTGTGCAGCTTTTCCGCGCTACTGCAGATAAGATAAAGATTGCTGTGATGATCGCCAACATTCGTAAAGAATAGGCACATCAAGAAGAAGAAGAATGGAACAACCTAAGAAGAATCATTAAGCATGTATTATTTTTTCATTCATTATTAAATTTTTCTTTACATAATTTAATTTATTCCTGCCACCATAAATTGTATAATCGAAAGAGATATTAAAACATTATTGTGATTTCGTTGACAATCAATTAAATATTCGTGTAAATAGATTAAAATATTATTCTGTTGTCGTCCTAGCCTTAAGTAAAAGAAAGACATAAACAATTAAGTGGAGAGATTGTAGATGCAATTGATTGAATCACCCTGATGCTGAATTGGGACGAGCAAAGTATGTATTTAAGTGGTCTAATATCCATAATTGCTGTAACTCAAAGAAGGCCAAGAAAAGATGAAGAAAATTGCAACGTAAGAGATGGGTCTATGTATTACAGAATTCGCCTTGCGGTAACTAATGATGAGGGGCATACATCACCTGCAAAAGACGTTCAGGTTTGTCAAAAAGCTTTTGTTACTCTTCATGGCATATCCACGAGAAGATTACAAACTGTACAATAAGCCCTAAAACATGGTACAACCGCTAAGGACAATAGAGGTAAACATGGCTCAAGACCCAATAAATTGTCTGAAGAAACTATGCAGTTAATTTTAAATCACATAAAATCATTCAAAGGACGCATGAGTCACTACAGCCTAAAAAAAATCTAGCAGGAAGTACCTTCCAGAGGAACTTAATATTAAAAATCATGTACAAAATGAGAAACATCCCAATAGAGCAGTGTGCTATGAAATATATAGAAAAACATTCAACACATGCTTTAATATCTCCTTTGGGTATCCCAGAACCGACACTTGCAGCATTTGTGATGCTTCCAAAATAAAAATAAGGGAATGTAAAGAATGCAGAAACTTCACTTGCTGAAAGCACAGACATTTTACAAACGAAAAACAAAAGCTAAACTACGAGCAAGGATCTCAAGAGAATATGAAGTCATAGCCATGGACTATAATAAAAACCTTCCAATGCCTAATATTACGAGTAACGACGTGTATTATAAAAGACAGTTGTCTTTCTATTCCTTTAATGTCCATAGACTTAGTGATAATGATGTTGTTATGTACTCGTACCCTGAGAGAGTAGCTCGAAAGGGTGCCAATGAAGTTTGCTCATTTCTGTATGACTATGTGACAATCCAGCTTCCTCCTGAAGTTCGTAACTTAGTGATTTTCTGTGATTCGTGTGGAGGCCAAAATAAAAAGTGGACGGTATTCCGGTTTCTACATTATTTAGTCCATAAAATAAACAGATTTGACTCTATTTCTGTGACCTTTCCTATAAGAGGTCACTCTTACATGGAGACGGGTAAAGATTTTGGTATCGTTAATGAAAAAAGTCCAGCAAAAACACCAGAAGATTGGGAAGCAGTGTTACGATTGGCTCCTCAAAAACCTGTGCCTTATAAAGTAGAAGTGGTTGATAACTACTTGGTGCATAGCTAGGACATTTTTCTTGCACCTATGTATGTTACAAAAGCACCTTTTAAAACTAGACATATAAGAGAATTAAGCGTTTCAAAGCAACAAACATTGCATTTATTTTAGAGACACCTACAATGGAACAATGGTTTCGGCTGTCATTAACAAAATAGTATCTTGTGACCGGTGCCTTCTTGAGAAAAGCATGCATTTTGTTTTTAGTCGGTAGAATTGCACGCCTACTGACATTGACCATATCTCTAATTTATAAATAGATTCTTGTAAGTGTTTTTGAATCATTCTCATATTCTTGCCCTTTGCAAATAGAACCAGATCGTCGGCATATAGTCTTCCCTTAACTAGCGGGGAGCAGTGATCCAGTATATCGTTGATAGCCACGAGAAAAAGAGTTGGGCTCATAATTGACCCCTGAGGTGTTTCGTTTTTCTGAATTTTTTTGATGAAGTGGAATTATCGGCGCGAACAGAGAAAGCTCTTGACTGAAGAAAGTTTTCTATGAATCTTAGCATATTACCCCTGATTCCCCATTTGTGTAATTTTGATATAATATTAAATCTCCCAACCGTGTCGTATGCCTTGGTTATATCGAAGAATACTGCGATGGTCTCTTGATTATTTGCAAAACCTTCGTGTATCTCTGACTCTAAATCTACTAAGTTGTCTACGCATGATCTATTTGACGGAAGCCACTTTGCTGAGGAATTAAAAGTTTTTCTTGTTCTAAGTACCACAACAGTCTTTTGGTTATAATTTTTTCTAGAACTTTGCATGCTACATTAGTGAGTGATATAGGACGGTACGAGTCTATATTTGATCTGTCTTTGTTGGGTTTGATCAGAGGTATTATAATGCTGTCTGACCATACAGATGGAAAAACCTGATTTGTCCAAATAAAATTGTACAATTTTAATGGTCAAGACCTTCCATTTTCTGGTAGCTTTAACACAAAAATTAATGGTATACCATCTGGACCTGGAGCGGAATTTTTACTTGATATTAGGGCATCCTTGAGTTTTTGCATTGTAATCGGTACATTAAGTATATTATACTCGTGAGAGTGGTACTCCAACTTTGTTTTCTCTGCTACTCAGTGTTACGATTGGCTCCTCAAAAACCTGTGCCTTATAAAGTAGAAGTGGTTGATAACTACTTGGTGCATAGCTAGGACATTTTTCTTGCACCTATGTATGTTACAAAAGCACCTTTTAAAACTAGACATATAAGAGAATTAAGCGTTTCAAAGCAACAAACATTGCATTTATTTTAGAGACACCTACAATGGAACAATGGTTTCGGCTGTCATTAACAAAATAGTATCTGCTAGGGAACCACCGTATACTGGAAAAGAATTCGTTTTTACTTCTCGATCCTATACTGAGTCACTGCCCATTCCAATGGCAAAATACAAAGATCTCCAAGTTTAAAAAAAAATTTGTTCAGAAAAATGTATTTATATGTATTTTTATCAGCTAAAACAAACATGACTTATTTTTTATCTTAAGAATTTTACAATGTGATTGATTCATTTAATAGATAATATTAATGTTTTTAGCTTTAGTTAAGTTAAACAAGTCTAGTTCTGCTGATTTTTTTCTTTAGTTGAATTCATATTATATTATTTTGTCAATTACAGCGTTTTTGCCTTGTTCCTCCAGACCTTTGGTTATTATTTTTTTAATTTTCTCGTTACCTACTGTACAG
This sequence comes from Diabrotica balteata, assembly GCA_918026665.1. Lineage (NCBI taxonomy): Eukaryota > Metazoa > Arthropoda > Insecta > Coleoptera > Chrysomelidae > Diabrotica > Diabrotica balteata. Next base: position 41,126,703 of record OU898284.1, read on the forward strand.
GACAATTTCCATTTTATAATATCATACTCTGTATATATGAGTTGCCAAATACTTAATACAATAGTGGTTTAGCATGTTTATTTATGAATTATAAAGTTTTGAATCTAAAAATCGCGTTTTCTAAAAATTTAAAAAATTTACTTACAGCGTTTTTCCCCTGTAGTCTTGAATTGAAAACCTCATATTATAGTGTATTTTTATGTATGAGAGAGTAATAAAACAATAAATTATGTATGCAAATCCCTAAACTGTTGATATGGGTGACTCAATGAAAAACAGATATTTGTCAACAAGTTTACAGAAGTATATAGGAAAACAATTTTAAATTGAGTATGACCACCAGGTATAAAGGTTGGAGCAGAATAGAATACAATAGTTGTGAGGGTTACTAATCCCTAAATAGGGTTGCAAGTGTCGGAGTGATGGAGGTTAACAGGTACTAATGAATTTGCAAGAAATGTAAGATGTTTATTTTATTGGTTGTATAATAATATAACCAATAAAAGTTTAATAAGTACCTACCTATTTGCAAAATAAAGTTTAATTCTTTAGATAAAATAAAACGTTTTATTGGACTAAAATACAGGAGAGGAAGTGCTTAAAAGCCACAGGACTGAACAGTGAAAGTGATAAAGAGGCCTATAAAGCGCTGAACGGTCAAATAAAACGACTCTGCAAAAAGGACAAGAACACACACTTGAACAAAATCTGCATGGAAATAGAAGGGCATAAAACCAAAACTGAGACCAGAGACATGTTTAAAAAAATAAAGCAGATAACACGTTCCTCTACACCAAACTACCCTGCTATCAAAGATGATAACGGAACTCTACTCACTTCTAAAAAAGATATTTTACACAGATGGAAAGAATACTGTGGACGACTGATGATGGAGGAAAGCACAGACGCCCCATCACAACAAGAAGATGCCAGTTTTGCGACGGAACCTGACGTACTCAAAAGTGAAGTTGAAGCAGCAATTATGAGGCAAAAAAGTCAAAAAGCTGCCGGTCCAGATAACATACCTATTGAAATGATTTGGGCCCTAGATGACGTTGGAGTGGATATAATACATCAAATTTGTCAAAGAGTGTGGGAGACAGGTAAATGGCCTGAGGACTGGACACAATCACTATATATTCCCATACATAAAAAGGGAGCGAAAGATTTATGTAGCAACTATCGCACAATTGCTCTAATTGCGCATTGCAGTAAGATACTCTTACACATAATTCTCGAGAGGATAAAGCCCTTTTTACTACCTAACATTGCGGAGGAACAAGCAGGTTTCGTCCCAGGACGTGGTACTAGAGAACAAATTTTAAACGTACGGCAGATTGTAGAAAAATCCAGAGAATTCAACATCACAACATATTTGTGCTTCATAGATTATAGTAAAGCTTTCGATTTGGTCAACTGGAGTAAAATGTGGCAGGTTTTGTCTGAAATGGGAGTCCCTAATCATCTGATACTGCTAATTAAAAGCCTGTACAATAACAATTATGCCAGAGTTAGAATAAATGGGGAACTAACTGACAGTTTCAGGGTCACAAAGGGCGTGAGACAAGGCTGCATACTAAGCCCAATTTTATTTAACATCTATGGTGAATGGATAATGCGGAAAGCTACTGAGGACTGGAATGGTGGCATCACCATTGGCGGGAAGAAGATTTGCAACTTGAGATATGCAGATGATACTACTATCCTCGCTAGTTCTGAAACTGAATTGATTCACCTGCTACAACGGATAGAAGACGTAACCTTATCGATGGGCCTTAAAATAAACAGGGATAAAACGAGAATCATGATAATTGACAGAGCTAACAACAATCAAAATCATCTGGTTAGGATAAACAATATCGCTGTTGTAGATAAATTTGTGTATCTGGGCTCATTAATAACCAACAAAGGAGGCTGTACTGAAGAAATAAAGCGGCGGTCAGCAATCGCAAAAAGCGCTATGGCAAAATTAACAAAAATTTGGAAAAGCCATGAAATTACTACCGATACAAAAATGAGACTAGTAAGAAGTCTAGTTTTTCCAGTTTTTACTTATGCATCGGAATGCTGGACCCTTACTGAGAAAGACAAAAAGAACATAGATGTATTTGAGATGTACTGCTGGAGACGAATGCTGAGAATACCATGGGTGGCCCGAAGAACAAATGAATCCATACTGGTCCAGCTAAACATAAAGAAAAGACTAAGAACACAAATAACAGAACAGATAATAAGCTATTTTGGACATGTGCTTCGAAGAAATGGTCTTGAAAAACTTACCATCCAGGGAAAAGTAGAAGGCAAAAGAAGTAGAGGTAGATCTCCTACACGATACACGGACCATATTGTTGCTACCATTGGCGCTCCATTGTCAGAATGTGCTAGATTGGCAGAAGATAGAAAAACGTGGAGGAACATTGGAAAAATTACCTAACAGCTTCATGATATCACGATACCTGCATCAGGTTAACGACTAAGAAGAAGATTTTATCTGAAATGAGTGCATTCCACGAAGTAAGGGTTTCAACAATCAAACATTTAATTCTTTAATTCCAGGAATCTACGACAGTAATTGACTAGATAATTACCTTCTAAACTTATTCCACAGAAAATGTGATAGTGGGTTTTTCCATTTTGTAGGAAGGTCCAAGTGGCGTATTCAAAATTCTTAACAGTTCACTAAAAGTAGGTACTTCAGTTGCAAGGTGCAGTTTATTGTGTATACTAGTGTTATGGAAAATTTGGAAGTGCCGTGTAAACGCCGAAAAATTGGTCCTTTAACAGTTAATGAAAAAACATTAATATTTAATTGTTTTAAATCATTTACAGACAAACGTTTATGTGAAAGTGTTGATGAGACCGTTGAGTTAGTTAGCAGTACACTTGGTGTTGGGAAATCTACGATTTACAGAGTTATTAAAGAAGAGAAATGTGGTAGTTTTCAAATGCCACGTAATGCTCCAGGGAAACCAAAATTTCAAATAGAATATCATTTTAAAGAAGGACTTCGACGGAAAGTGCATGAATTCTTCTTTAGACAAGAATTTCCAACATTGGATAAAGTTCTTGTCTCAGTTCGAGATGATAAGGATTACCCAGAAATGAGTCGAAGTACGTTATGGAAACTTTTAAAAGAAATAGGCTTCCGCTGGAAAAAGAATCCCAGAAAGTCTATTTTATTAGAAAGAAGCGATATTGTCATATGGAGAAGACATTTTCTAAGAACCATAAAGGAAATGAGAAACCAAAAAAGAAAAATATTTTATCTTGATGAAACATGGATCAACGAGGGTCATACACCAAATAAATTTTGGCAGGATGAAACTGTTACAAGTCAAAGGCACGCTTTTGTAAATAACTTATCTACTGGTTTAAACCCACCATCAGGAAAGGGACGCAGGCTGATAATAGTACACATTGGCAGTTCAGACGGTTTTGTTGAAGGTGGTTTATTAACTTTTGAATCAACTCGTACCGGTGACTACCATGAAGACATGAACGCTGATGTCTTTCAAGAATGGTTCGAACAAATGATAGATCTTCTTCCTAAGAACTGTGTAATAGTAATGGATAATGCAAGTTATCACTCCAGACTTATAGAAGGACTGCCCACAACCAAGTGGTTAAAAAAAGACTTGCAGAATTGGCTGAGTTCAAAAAATATTACGTACCATCCCGGATCTATAAGAAAGGAACTTTATTCGTTGTGTGCCCTTCATAAAGAAAAATTTAAAAAATACGAAATTGATGAAATTGCCAAAAATCGTGGAATGACAGTACTTAGATCCCCACCATATCATTGTGAATTAAACCCGATTGAACTGGTATGGGCACAGATAAAGAGTGAAGTTTCAAGAAAAAATACCACTTTTAAAATTCATGATGTTAAACAGTTGTTTTTGGAGGCCGTAAATAATGTAAAACCTGAAAACTGGGAAAAGGCAGTAAATCACACTATTAAAGAAGAGGAAAAAATGTGGAAGCTGGACAATATTACTGATAAAATGATCGAGCCAGTTATTATAAATCTTGGTTCTGAAAGTTCATCTTCTGAATCTGATTTGGATTTGTAACAAGTAGCTGTAAGTTTTATATTAATATTTTTATTCATCTATTTAACATACCTTAGACGGTTTTAAAAACTCTTTTTCTCTTTTGTAATTTTTAAAAATTAAAAAAAATGTGAATTTTTTAAAACCCTTTTTAATGTAGGCCAGTCAGTTCTAATATAGTGTGTGATAAAAGAGGTCACTTTTGTTTACATACACATAACACTTTATAACACTGAAATAATTCATTTATTTTTTACAATTATTCAAAGTAATTTTTCAATTAATCTTGAGCACGCCCATGGAGTGGTCGGAGGTACCAGTTAAAATTATGCTAATTACTCTCTCGTTCATAAAAATAAACTATAGATAATAAAGTCATGAAACACTAAAACGTTACGAAGCGTAATAATTTTCAAAATAAGAAACAAATTTTTTTTTGGTCAAATAGACCCGAACAGGACAGCAGGGTTAATAGTTTTTCGAAACAAATGACAAAATGTCATATATAAACCTAAATATATCATATAAACCTTCTGATGCACATCTATCAACCTTCCTAAACCGCAATTTTAGACCTTGTGCACAACCACTATCCCATAAATCATTTTTTCTCAGTGTGCAATGTCCCAGTTTCTAATTACCGGCAGGATTAATCAACCGGTAGTAACTACCCACAAATCACATGAGCAAAGATGCTGTCAAGATAGCTTCCAAGTACAAGGTTAATAAAACGATAGAGATGCCTACACGGTTCAAACGCGGTAGCACTTGTCTGCATATAGCTATCTTCGGTTCTAGTTTCATCCTTGCTGCAATGCGGCTCTCTATCAGCGATCCGACCATCGAGGAAGGGTTATGGACGAATGAACGATTCGAGTAATCATCCAAGTCGAGGAATGCAGAGAGGGAAACGATTTTAAGGTCGGGATTAATCAAGTAATGAACGTATTTTATTATATAGATCCTTGATGAGGACAAATAAATATTTAAATTATAATATTAGACGAGGCGGGATCTGTAAAAATTCAGACCATAATGGACATTTTCCATAGGAAGCTATTTTTTTGCTGGAATCCCTTCAGGATGTGCCCAATATCGATAATCACGATATGCGCCAGTCGCAAACCCTGTGCTAAATTTTTTATTTAACAAAATCTAAAAACAATTGAAAATTTCTCATTTTTTTGCTCCTATTTTCGTTTATAATTCGGAAAATATTGATCCTAGAGAAAAAATTATAAGAAGTTAAAAGTTTCGTTATTCAATTTTACACAATATTTCGTTAGCTAGAAATTGAAAATTTAATGTTTATTGTTGAAAAAATAGCAATAATTGGAAAAAAAGTACAAAAAAATGAAGTTAATCCTTTAAATGTTTTCGACTTTCTAAACTTGACTTACAAGCTCCATATTCCGCCTAGAAAAACTTTTTAATATGTTTAAAACGTGTGCTAAATTTTGTTAAGATCGGTCAGATAGGTTTTGCATAATAATTGTGCAATCCAGCCTACTGGAAAAAAATCGCAAATTTTCAAATTTATAGTAGGCCCTAAATAAGGCCATCAGATAGTTGCAATTTTTTTACATATAAAGGAAGGCTCAAACTTTCAAACGCTTTTTGTAAAATTCAAATCGGTTCACTAGGAGAGCCTAGAAATTTTTTAAAAGTTTTAAACATATCATTTTCGAATCAAAATATATTCTTAAATCAAATAATGTCATTATTATGATAAAACTGCAGAAATTAATTATTTTAAAAAGTTTTATTTTTACAAAAAAAAATCTTTCGCCTTTGTTTTATCTGACCGATCTTAACAAAATTTAGCACACGTTTTAAACATATTAAAACGTTTTTCTTGGCGGAATATGGAGCTTGTAAGTCAAGTTTAGAAAGTCAAAAACATTTAAAGGATTAACTTCATTTTTTTGTACTTTTTTTCCAATTATTGCTATTTTTTCAACAATAAACATTAAATTTTCAATTTCTAGCTAACGAAATATTGTGTAAAATTGAATTACCTAACTTTTAACTTCTTATAATTTTTTCTCTAGGATCAATATTTTCCGAATTATAAACGAAAATATGAGCAAAAAATGAGAAATTTTCAATTGTTTTCAGATTTTGTTAAATAAAAAATTTAGCACAGGGTTTGCGACTGGCGCATATCGTGATTATCGATATTGGGCACATCCTGAAGGGATTCCAGCAAAAAAATAGCTTCCTATGGAAAATGTCCAATCCAAAACAGATCCCGTCTAGACTATATATTCGATGTGAAAATGCATGATGCCAAATATTTAAGGCAGAAGATTTCAACGGTCTCTATACAAAAAGATAAGTCTGTTCAAAAAAAAAAAGTTCATACTATGTGCGATGTACTGGATAAAGTATACAGGGTGTTTCATTATTAATTTGAAATATTTTACCTGTAGATTTCTAAGCTCAAAATATTGAGACTTAACCCTTCTTCTTTTTTCAGTGCCGTTTCCACTAATGAAAGTTGGCTACAACTATTGCAAATTCATCTCTATCTTCTTATCAAACAAGAATTTTGCAATTTCTGTATTCCCTATGTACCAAGTTCAGTGAGACTTCTTCTTCAGATGCAAATCCACTAATGGATGTTAGCGATCACATTTTCCATTAATTCTCTATTTCTTGCAATATGTATCAGAGATTGTATGTCGTTAATCCCTGTCCATTGCCTTATGTTTCGGAGCCAGGACATTTTCTTGCGTCCCATTCCTCTCTTGCCTTCAATTTTACCCTCGATTATAAGTTGGAGGAACTGGTATTTTTCATTTCGCATGATGTGACCTAGATACGCCGTTTTCCTTTTCTTGATGGTTTCGAAAAGTTGGCGTTCTTGGTTTATTCTTTTAAGGACATCTATATTTGTGATTTTCGCTGTCCATGGTATTTTTAGGATACGGCGATAAAGCCACATTTCGAAAGCTTCCAATCTGTTTATATCCCTCGTTTTGAGTGTCCAGCCCTCTACGCCATATAGCAGCACTGACCATACGTAGCACTTAGTAAACCTTAGTCTCAGTTGAAGATCGAACTCTGAACAAGTCAGTACCTTCTTGAATTTTACGAAAGCTTGTCGAGCTTGCTCAATGCGACATTTTACTTCCCTGTCCGATGCCCAGTCTTCAAAAAGCCACGATCCCAGGTATTTAAATTTACTCACTCTTTCTATGGATTTACTATTCAGTGTTATGGTGGAGTTTTCAAGTGCATCCAAGTTTCTGGAGATGATCTGAATTTGGTCTTTTTGGTATTAATCTCTAGTCCCATTCGCTTACTGTATTCTCCGATTATAGTGGCAAGTTGTTGAAGATCGACTATGTTGTCACAAATTAAGAAACCATCATCAGCATATCGTATGTTGTTGATCAATACTCCATTCACCTTGATTTCCATCTCTACATCCTCCAAAGACTCTTGAAATATGGCTTCCGAATAAATGTTAAATAAAAGAGGGGAAAGCACACATCCCTGTCGAACGCCTCTTCTTATATGTATGGGCTTGGATATAGAATTGTCTATTTTTAGCTGTGCCGTTTGATGCCAGTACAAGTTTTCAATGCATCTTATGTCTTTTTGGTCTATATCAACTTTCTTGAGAATCTGCATTAACTTGTGGTGTTGGACACGATCAAACGCTTTTTGGTAATCTAAAAAGCATAGGAACACATCCTTCCTCTGATCGTAACAATTTTGGACCAGCACCTGTGTTGCTACTATTCCTTCTCGTGTACCTAAACCATGCCTAAACCCGCACTGGGAATCACTGATGTCCCATTCACATTTTTTGTATAATCTTTTATGTAGTATTTTTAAGAATATCTTTAAAGTGTGACTCATCAGGCTAATGAGTCTGTGATCCTCACATCTTTTTGCATTGACTTTCTTGGGCAGGGGAATAAAGGTAGAGCGTAAGCACTGTTGAGTATAGCAGCCAGTTTCATAAATTAAATTAAATATTTTGTGTAGTGCTGAAATTCCCCTTTAATCTAGTAATTTGAGTATTTCTGACGGGATCTCATCTGGTCCAGGTGCCTTATTGTTTTTTGAATTTAATATTGCTTTTTCTATCTCCTCTTTGGTGATTGAAGGGCCAGTCAGCTGGTCGTCTGTATAAACTTCACTCATGGGTCTTTCGTCATGGAAGAGCTCCTGGATATAATTTTCCCATATATCAATTTTCTCCTTTTCACCCAGCACTATCTGGTTATCCTGATTAACTATGGTAGTTGGTCTTCGTTTTCTGTATATTCCAGCAGTCTCCTTAAGCTTTTTATGTAAATTACGGTCGTCGTGCTGTCGTTGTAAATGTTCTAGATCGATACATTGTTGCTTAAGCCATTCATTTTTTGCTATTCTTATTTTTGCTTTTATTTGCCTGTTAATGTTTTCATACATATTGCTGCCATCTTGGTTATTCTTGTGTCTTCGTCGTTCTTCCATTAGTAATAGTATTTCTTCTGTCATCCATTTTTGCCTCTTGTTATTTCGTTTGTACCCTAAGTTGTTTTTCATGATGTGTGTTACAGCACTTGTAATCGTATTCCATGTTGGTGTTAGATCTTCGGTAATGTTTGTCGTTAATATTTGAATTTGTGCGTTTATTTCATTGCTTATTTCTGCTTGTATCACTGGGTCTTTCAGTTTATCCAGTGCTATCTGTTGTTGAGTTTCAGGCTTGTTCTTGCATGAAAGAGCGATCTTTATGACGGCCACTAATAGTACGTGGTCAGAAGGGACATCTGCTCCAGGGTATGTGCAAGCTCTTTTGACAGTTGTGCTGATATCTACCGTTTATAAGAATGAAGTCTATCTGGTTTCTTATTATGTTATGAGCTCTATCGGCTGGAGATTTCCAAGTATAAAGGCGACGGGGGTGGAGTTGGAACCATGTGTTGGTAACTCTCATGTTTTCTTCTTGACAAAATTGTATAAGTCGGTCGCCCCTTTCGTTCCTTGTTCCAAGACCATAGGGTCCAACTATGTCTTCAAAGCTGCCCTTTCCTATTTTGGAATTAAAATCTCCCATAATTATGTTGACATTATGTTTCTTTGTCAATTTAAGTAGTTCTTTGATTTCACTATAAAAGTTTTCCACTACTTCATCTGATGCGTCTGTAGTTGGTGCATAAACCTGTATAATGTTGAGCTTATTTGGCTTCGCTTCAAGTTTTACTAAGGCTGTGCGGTCGGAATATGGTACAAACTCTGTGACAGCTCTCACCAATCTTTTAGTTATCATAATCCCGACACCTTTTCTATGATCGTGGTCATCATTGCCTGAGTAAAAGAATGTTCCGCTTTCTGTAGTGCATTTACCGGATCCAGGCCACCAGGTTTCTGAGATCCCAAGGATATCTATATCTAATCTGCTCATTTCTTGAGTTAGGTTAGCCAGCTTCCCGGCTTCAAATAAGCTGCGTGTATTCCAGGTGCCTATCTTTATTGAGACACGCGTTTGTAAAGTACTTCACAATAACTTAATTTTGATAATACCAGAGCATTACATAATAATGACTTTGTAGCCCTACTTAATAAATAACGGATTTGATACAGTAATTTTAAAACTGCGTAAGCTCTTTTTAAACAAATGGGTACTTAAATGATATTTAAACCTTAAATCTTCGTTGAATCAAACCCCTAGGCTTTGAATCTTGTTGCTAAAAAATAGATTGTCATTTCCATAATTCGATTGGCATAATTCTCTAAAAATATTTTCCTATGGAGATTGCTCCCAAAAATGATACCCTGAGTTTTTGATGTATTCAATTTTAAACAATGATTTTGAGAAAAAATCTGCAGATGACAAGATCATGAATGAAGAAAGTCATGAAGAATTTAGATAAAATGTAGAGTTGGGTATCGTCTGCGTAATAATGTTGTGAACAGGACAAAAACACAGAGGGAAAATTAGATGTGTATATAGAGAATAAAATTGGATCTAATATAGATCCTTGAGGCACACCAGTATTAAGATCTAGAAATAAAGAAATATTTTGATTAAGTTTTACTGCTTGACATCTATTAGAAAAATAGGATTTCATTAGATCAACTTATAAGTAAAAATGACATTTAATCTTTTGCATATTTTGTTTATTAGGTACTTATTGTTATCACAAAATTTATCAAAAGCACTTGTTAGATACCTGTATCAAAGTGTGTCACGAAAAAGATTTTTTATTAGCTCATTTCTCCAGTCTATTACTTTAATTAATTGCTGAAATAAAGTTTAAATCGGTATATTATTACATTCTAACTATAACGATTAATGTAGTTCATATTCTAAATATAAACCTTTATTCTGAATCGGTTAATGATAGACTATATCAGAGAGCAACAAAAGAGCTGTCAGAAACATCGACATGAAAAGAGAAATGTTTGGGGCATTAATTTTATTTGAATCGAAAGGAAAGTAGGTAAAAGTATCGAAATGTGATTGATAACTTTTATCGGGTGCCAGCGTATATTTTTTCTTACGGAAGAAAATTTATGAAGAATTATAATCGGTCAATGTTTAATGGTTTTATCAAGTGATGCTGTCTGCTTTCTTATAGCCAAATATAAAATGGTGTACAAATAACTGAAGGCTCAGAAGTAAATTTCTTTTTTACCAAAAAAAGTAACTAAAAATATAAAGACAACCAGACTGTTAGCTTACAAGTAATACCACATAGAAAATATATTCTTTATAGCTTTCTGCATGAAATGATTGATGATTTATATGGCATGGATGATGTATATGACTTTATGACGATTGCCAATAAATCGTTGACTCACAAATTTTTGTTTATATAGATAAAAATTAATAGTTGATGGATTCGACCGTTACTTGATGGAAATTCATTTTATGTAACAATAAAACACTGAAAACTTTGTTTTCAAACTTCCACAAAATTTATTTTAAATCTTATCACTACAGCTGTTTCGGCTGATTGCCTTTCTCAAGTGATCTATTTTTGGCTTGGGTTTACAAATTTATAGTCTCTAATGAAATAGGTTGAGGAGGGGAGAACTGTTTGTCTCAAGTTGGTCATTCAGAATTATATCTGTGTTTTTTAATTTGTTGATTTCCATTGATTCTAACAAAGATAGCTTAAGGCCTTTATTTTGAATGTGAAGAATTTTAAATTTGTCATTAAAAGAATGATTATGATCTAGAAGGTGAAGTGCGTATGTCGAATCTGTTTTTCTATTCTTGAAAGCCCTTTTATGTTCTGCTATTCGTTTATCAAAGTTTCTACCAGTTTGACCGATGTAAGTTTTTAAGCAGTCGCCACATTGAAGTTTGTACACACCACTATTTAAGTGTTTTTTATTTTGGATTTTGTTATTTTTAATATATTTGCCTAGGTTGTTATTTGTTCGGAAAGCTGGTGTTATTCCTTTCTTTTTATGTGTTTGGCAATTTTTGTTGTTATTTTGCCTGTATATGTACTGTCTATTATATGTATTTAAGATCTTTAAGACTACACAAAATCAAGTGAACATATGGTTGAACTCGTATTGAATAGCTGAACTCGTGTGAAATTTACACTGAATGCGTGAAAACCATACTCAAAGACCACAAAAATTAAATGTATGGTCAGTTATAGTAGGTACTTATTTAATTGGGCCATTTTTTATCGAAAGAAATTTAACGTCAGATAGTTGGTGTAAATGTTCGGCGTTATTTAGATGAGATATTTCCCGGACGATCAATTGGTAGACAAGGTAGAATTGAATGGCCTCCACGTTCACCCGATCTCAATCCTAAAGATTATTTTTATTAGAGATACTTGAAAAATTCAGTTTACAAAACTTAACCAGCAAGTCTTGCATAGCTAAGGCAATGAATTATCGATGAATCTCGAATAATTTCTAGACAATCATGGAGAAATGTGGTAGACGCATTCTACCATCGATTAGAGTGCTGTCAACTCACAAATGGAGCACATTTTGAACACTTAATAACGTAACTATTATGTTAAAAAATATTCTAAACTATCAATTGTTACGTTTTAATGTATTTGAAAATAGTTAGTATTAAAAAATGTATTGAAACAATTTAGGCGTTGCCAGACTTCTGTTTTATGTATTTAAGACCTTCCAGACTACATAAGATCATAAGTGTTACATATGGTTGAACTCGTATTTAATAGGAGATTCCAATAATGACTGAATATACAGAATGATGCATTTAAAAAACCAAAGTTACTAGTAATATAAGAGAAACTGAAAATCTGGCAACATTGCAAATACCAAATATGGAATCTCCGTATCCCAAAATAGGCGTATCTCAAATTTTGTATAATTATGTCTAGTAATTTACGAGATAATTAGCCGTTTCCAGACTTCTGGACCACTCTGTATATTGTTGTAATGGTGTTCGTGAAATGCGGTCTTGTTTCAATCAGAAGTTGTGAGTAATGTTCGATCCAAGATCTTTCTTGTATTAAATCTATTCTACTCCCTTCTTTTCTATTTGTTCTTAGGTTTTTTACTGTTTTTTATACTTCTTTTGATCTTGTGTACCCTATATATTTGTTGAGCTCTTCGCATTTACTTTCCCAGGAAATATTTTTTGCTTTAGTTATTATATTTTTTACTTTGTTTGAATCTTGCGTATGTTCGTCTATAATCTAGGTCATTTGTTATTTGGGGTCAGAATTTATTTACAAGTATAAATCAACTGTTTTGTTAATAAAATAATCATAATAAATGACCACTATCTGGAAAAGAACATTTTAGGATGCAGGTACTATAATATGTAAAATAAAAACAATTTCCAACAATAAAAATAGAAAATTGGTAACAATGAAAAATGAAACTAATAAAAATTAAATACCGTATCCACGCAGAAATTTAAGGGTTTCAAGCTAAACCTGTAAATTTTTATGCTATATGATTTTGTGTTCGGTACTCTAAATTTAATTTTATTATTTTGTGTGGCTCGGTTTCATTGATTGGTTAGAAATTTTTTACTTATGCGGTATGTGGTTGTTCCAGTGTGTTGTGTGAAATAAACGGCGTTGGAAAATTATGAATAAAAGGGAATGTAATAGAATATTGTTTCGATATGGTTATTGAAATAATTTTTATTTTTAACAATATAAATCAAAGTTTAAAATTGGCCCTCAAACAGTACGCCCTATAGTCTCTAAATTAAAAAAGACTGTATTTATAAAATGATACATTATAAGTCGAACATTAGGATCTATAAAATTATAATTAGATCAATATTAAAAGATCTAAGAAAGATCTCTGGACTTATCAAAGCTTGTATATGGAGATCTAGATATAATCATAAACTTTACCAACTATTTAAAGAACCATCTACTTCGATAGGTTCATCATGTTGTGAAGCTGGATGATGATATACTTCAAAAAATAGCTCTAGATGGTACGATGTAGAGCAGAATACTAACAGAAAAAATTACTTTTTGGTATATTAACAAAATTTTAGCATTTTTTCAAATTTTTTTTAAGTTAAAGGATTGTATTTCATGTATAATACATGTTATAAACTACATATCTAGTACACTTACATTTCTCTTTAAGCTCATAAGTCCTTATAGTAACGCTTTTGCTTTCCGTCGAAGCTTCTTTTATTGCTTTTCCGGCTGTGTACTCGTTGAGGGTCATCTCGTTTTAGCATCCAGCAGTAGTCCGCTATCATGTTGACGTTCCATCTTCCTTGATACCTTCTTTCCATTTCCTTGATATCTTGGTGGAATCTTTCACCCTGCTCTTCACTTACATCACCAAGGTTTGCAGGGAAGTAGTCTAGATGTGAATGGAGGAAATGAACTTTAATGCTCATGTTACATCCCAGCTTCTTAAAGTTGTCGAGCATGTCTGCGACGATTGTCTTGTAGTTAGGATCTTTTTTGTTTCCTAGGAAACCGGTAACAACTAGTTTAAAAGATGTCCATGCTGCTTTTTCGTTTGTTTCCATTTTGTCCATAAAATTGGGATCTCTCATCAGTTTTCTAATGTCTGGTCCGACAAAGACTCCTTCCTTTAGTTTTGCCTCGGATAAACCAGGAAACTGTCCACAAAGATACTTGAAACACTCCCCTTCTTTTGGCAACGCCTTTACAAATTGTTTCATTAACCCCAACTTAATGTGGAGTGGTGGTAGTAATACCTTTTTGGGATCCACAAGGCTTTTCCTCTCAACATTTTAACCCCCACCTGTAAGGTTTTTCTCAAGGGCCAAACTTTTTTAATGTAGTGTTGCTTTCTGTCTCTACTGTCCCATTCACAGAGAAAGCAAGGGAACTTTGTATAACCACTTTGTTGACCAAGCAGCATTGAGATCACTTTCAAATCACCACATAGTGTCCATTTATGGTCTGAATAGCAGAGTTTGTTTAAAACCAGTTCGAGGTTTTCATAACATTCTTTCAAGTGAACAGAATGTCCAACTGGCATAGAAGCATACTTATTGCCATTGTGTAGAAGCACTGCTTTAAGGCTTCTTTTTGAAGAATCTATAAAAAGTCTCCACTCATCAGGAGCATATTCTATTTTGAAACGTGCCATAAGTCCAGGAACATCACTGCAAAACACCAAGTCACCTTCTTGAGAGAAAAAAGATACAAACTTCTTTTCCCTGGAACGATACCAAGAAAAGGACGTACCCGGAGCCAACATATTTTTATCTTTTAATCTAGACCCTAAAAGTTCTGCCGAGTCTTTAGGAAGACCTAGGTCTCTAACTAAATCATTCAGTTCAGATTGTGAGAATGGAACGGGATCGGTTGTGCCAGGATCGTAGCCATCACTGTCTTCTTCACTTTCACCTAGCTGAGCCAATGGCTCGTGGTCATCTAAAATACCATCCAAAGAAACTGGAGGAGAGGGTATTGGTACTTCAGGTCCATGAGGAACAGGGCGAATGGCTGATTTGATGTTAGGGTAAGAAATATCCTTTTTGTTTTTCAAATTGAAACCTTGAACATTGCAAGAACAAAAATAGCAGTCATCACTATGGTTTTTGGGCTCCCTCCAAACCATTGGTATTCCAAAACGAAATGACTGCTTTTTACCTTGAAACCATTGTCTCAGTTCTTCAACACACACTGAACAAACTTTGTGTGGGCCCAAGACTTGTCTTGATCACCCAACTTTATACCAAAATAGGCAAAATATACCTTTTCAACAAAATCGGAAATGTTTCTTTGTTGCTTTTTAACTGTATAGTTACCACAAATATAGCAGAAGCAATCTGGTGAGTTGATACATCCTCTGGTAGCCATTTTTCATAAAACAACTTCACACCACAAGAAAACAATCTGTTTAGGCTGATGCCTTGAATTTATGTTCTTTGTAGTTCGATAAAAAATCACTGAAAGTTATTTGATTCACACTTTATTGCCAACTATCCGTGTGTCACGAGATATCATTTAATACTACTCTCACAATCACTACTACAAATCACTAGTAACCACAGCACGTGAACAGCACAGAGTGAAGAGATACTGTGAACTGAAGAACAGGTAGCAGAAGCTCACTGCTTGGTGATGGAGAGGGGATGGGCACTGTGGCAGACAGGCACTGACATAAAAGATGCTCAGTGAGTCAGTAAGTGGATGGCGAGGGAGGGGAGGCAATGGACAAGTACCGACATGAAAATAATGCTGGTTTCTCCTAATCAACTCTTTATTTTACATACAACTTGTATAGTAAAAAAACAGCTAAGTAACTGAAAATACCTTAAAGTATTTTTTATACTTATTAAAAGTACTATGGGCTTAATAAACAGTTCATAAAGATCCAAAAAACAAAAATTCAAACTCACTAGAGTACGGAACTATGTATAAAAATATCGAAAAAAAGCTAAAAATAGACAAGCAGTTTGTGGAATAACTGTACGTGATGGAATGTTTTCACTATTTTTCCCAAAATTAGCGTTGAAAATACTATAAAAATCACTTATTCAATTTTAAACATTTTTAATTATTTTAATAATTTTTTCGCAGACCTGTGTAATTGGAGCACTTTAGAAAATAATTCTACAAACGCATACTTAACAGCTTCGAAGCAATTGGACAATACCAATAATCTGATGGTATCCAGATTCATATAGCAGTCTCTATCAAGCTTCTTTCTTTCAAACCCAGTGACAGAAGAAAAGTTGTTCGTGCTTCTATCTGATGCCGCACCCTATATGATAAAAGTAGGACAACAGAACCTTAAAGTATCTTACCTCAGTTTGGTGCATGTCACATGTCTTTTGCACTGGATAAACTTAGTAACAGAAACCATCAGAATAGAATTTACAGTAGTAAATAAGCTAATTTCAAACGTTAAAAAAGTATTCATCAAAGCCCCTCTAAGAGTGCAAATGTATATGGAAAAGGCTGCCTGGAGTTAGTGTACCACCAGAACATGTAATCTTCAGATGGGAAACATGGATTAACGCTGCTATATTTTACGCTGAACATTTTGATGCAGTTAAAGACTTAAGTTTAAATATGGAGGACCACGCTTAGATTGTAGTTCAAAGAAAGATTTTGTTACAAAGTACAACTGTAATTAGAGATTTACTTTTTACTAAAGTTAATTTTGGCTTTATACCAGATATGATCACATCGTTAGAGCGTAGACAATTAAGTTTAAGAGTGTAAGAGTGTCTATTAGTAACATTGAAAAGTTTTGTGGTTAAGAGTGGCAACGTTCCGGGTAAAGTTAGAGATCAAATAAGGCGCAAAGCAGAAGTGACTTTAACAAAGAATAAAAGGTTTAAATTAAAAAAAATAGTCAATAACATTTGCAAAAATAAGTTTTCTGACGAACATGTACCATAGTATACTGCCAAAACCTCAATATTGTCCAATTACGTCGGTAGACGTTGAAAGAACCTTTTCTACGTCTAAATACATTTATACTGATAGAAAGATAATCATTTTTACTGAAAAACTTTAAAAAGTATCTTGTTTTAAATGCCTTTATAGTATTTTTTTAATGCTGTCAAAGCCGTGTAAGCATATCAGATGTGGTGGCCTCAAATCACAATCTACTTATCGCCAAGATTACACTCACCCTTAAAAATATTAAAAGACATCAAAGAATCCCTACAATAGACACAAGAAAACTTAAAGAACCTAAATAAAAAATGCCTTCAACATGAACTGAAGAGAAATGCAAAGAGATCCAAGACCTTTAAAATAAATATGATCTGTTTAACCTACACAAGAAAGTTAGAGAACTGGCAGGACTAAGAAAACAAAATCCCACTCGTGCAATTCTGGATAGACACGGGACTACTTTAACACATAAGGATGAGAAAGTAAAAAGATGGGCAGAGTATATCGATGAACTGTTCGATGAAGAAAGAGGAGATCTGGAGCACATAGAACTTATGTCAGAAGAAATAGGTTCATATATTACAAAAGAAGAAATATTACACGTATTAAAAATAACGAAGAGTTTCGATATCTGCCTTTTGTTTTATCAAAGTTCATTTATTTGACCATTCAACCTTACATCAAAGAATAGAAAATGCTAGAGCAAATCTCAACAAAATTAGAAGAGTGGTATGTACAAGAGATTGAAAACTGAAACTAAGAGTAAGGTTGGCAAGGTGCTATGTTTTTTCGACTTTATTTTATGAAATGGAATCTTGGACCTTGAATACGACATCAATGAAAAACCTGGAATCATTCGAGTCGTGGGTGTATAGAAGAATTCTGAAAATATCGCGGACAGAACACGTTACAAACAAAAAGGTTCTGAGAAGGATGAATAAAGAAATGTAAATTTTAAATACAATTAAAACAAGAACATTAGAATTCTTCTTCTTCTTACGGTGCCTATCCGTTCCGGATGTTAACACCACATAGAAGATAAGTCTGTAACACCACATCTCGAATGCCTCGAGTTTTCTTAAGGAAGCTTCGGAAAGTGTCCAGGCCTCTACTCCGTATAATAAGGTAGAAAATACATAGCATCTAATGAGAGAGATTTTGGTAGCAAGTGGTAAATCATGACTTCTGAAAAGAGACTTTATCATTATGAACGCTGATCTCGCTTTTCCTATGCGTTGTTTTATTTCACTGGAGTGATCCCATTGGCTGTTAATGTTGGTACCAAGGTATGTGTAGCTGTCCACTCTGTCAATTGGATGTTGGTTAACCAAAAGCTGTGTATTTAATATTTCGCGCTTACTGACTACCATGTACTTTGTTTTCTTCGTATTAAGATCAAGTCCGTGTTCTCTACTTATATGTGATATATGCGACATTATTCTTTGCAAACCGTCCAGACTATCTGCAAAAACTACTGCGTCGTCGGCATATCTAATGTTGTTTAGACGCATTCCGTTGACTAATACGCCTTCTTGTAGTTCTCCCAGCGCTTGCTCGAAGATATATTCAGAGTATATATTAAATAACACCGGGGACAGAATGCATCCTTGCCTCACTCCTCTATCTATGGAGACTGCCTCTGTCAATTGATCATCCACTTTAATATTGGCTGTTTGGTTGTAATATAAATTATAGATGATTCTCAAGTCCCTATCATCTAACCCCACTTCTTTCAAGATGTTTATAAGTTTATCATGTTTTACTCTATCAAATGCCTTTTTGTAGTCGATAAAACAAATATACACATCGCAGTTAACATCCCTGCATCTTTGCATAAGCACTTGGACAGCGAATAGAGCCTCTCGGGTGCCTAAGGAATCGCGGAATCCAAACTGCGTCCATGATACTTGTTCTTCGCATTTTTTATATATTCTGCCGTGTATCACTTTCAAGAACGTTTTAAGTAAGTGGCTCATTAGGCTAATTGTTCTGTAGTCTTCGCATGTCTTGGCATTTACTTTTTTTGGTATGGTCACGAAGGTCGACTTTAACCAGCTTTGGGGTATTTTTCCAGTTACGTATATGTTGTTGAATACAGTTGTTATCCATTTTATTCCCTGTTCATCCATAAGTTTAAGGAATTCTGCACAAAACTCGTCAGGCCCTACCGCTTTACCATCTTTAGTTCTTTTAATAGCTGACGTGACTTCTTCAATGGTAATCGGGGGTCCTGTTTGGCATTCAGTGTCTTCAATGGTAGTCTGCCTTTCATCTGCAAAAGTTACTTCCACATAATTCTTCCAAGTGTCTAGTTTTTCTTCCACGGTTAACAGTTGTTTGCCTTGGTTATCTGCCAAACACCCAACTCTTCTAGGTTTGTATAAGCCTGCGGCTTCTTTAACTTTTTTGTGCATATTAAATGTATCGTGTTTATGTTGCAATTGCTGTATTTCCGAACACTGTTTTCTTAGATGTGTATCCTTAGCTATTCTAATAGCTTTTTTGATCTTTTTATCGATTCTTTTGTATAATGACATGTCTTGATCTTTGAACTTTCGCCTCTCTTCCATCATATCTAGAATCTCATTTGTCATCCGCGATTTCTTCTTAATTTTTGGTGGTTTGAGAAATTTCTCTCGTATGTCTTTTGAAACTGTATGTAACTTTTCTAGCTCCTGGTCCATTACATCCGATTGAATAACGGTATTCAAATTGTTCTGTATATACCGTTTTACACTATGTTCTGTGTGTTGGTCTTTTAATAGCTTGATGTCGAATTTTGGATTGACACTACGTCTAACCTTCTTTAGCCTGAGCCTAATTTTACCTCCTGGCTACGAAATCTAAGGGAATGGTTTATTCTGAGCTCTAGCCAACTATTTAGAGCTGCTGTAAGTAAAATAAGAATTGCCATGTTGATATCCAACCTTCGTTAGAAGATGGAACCTTAAGAAGAAGAATTTTGCCAATCAGTGGGTTATGATCTGATTTGATATCAGCTCCTGGGTATGTCTTGACTGATGTTATGCTGTTCCGGAATCTTTTATTAATCAGAATGTAATCTATTTGATTTCTCACTATGCGGCCTGGAGCATCTTGAGGTGATTTCCATGTGTATAATCTTCTGTGTGGGAGTTTGAAGTAAGTGTTAGTAATCACAAACTTTTCTTCTGCTACAAATTCACCCAGTCGGTCTCCTCGCTCATTTCTTTCTCCAAGTCCAAATTGTCCTATGAATTCTCCCGATTGTCTCCTACCAATTTTGGCATTTTGATCACCCATAATCAAAGTTAAATCCTTTCTGAGGAGGCGTTTTAAGGTGTTCGTTAGTTCGTTATAAAATGCTTCACTTATCTCATTACATTAGAATATATCGGACATATTACACGTGAAGAGAATTACATTTTGCTTTAAATAATTATGCAGGGAAAGAGGAGCATAGGGAGGCGTACAATGTCATGGATGCGCAACCTGAGAGAGTGTTACTGATGCAGAGCAGCCGTCTCAAAAGTCTGAATAGCTATGATGATTGCCGACCTCCGCCGCGGAGATGGCACTTGAAGAAGAAGCTAGTATTTCCAAATGAAAAATTGTTTAATATTGTAATACTCATTTACACAATTTTAAAATAGTAAGTAATTGTATCTGACTATGTTTTTTTTTCTAACTATGTGTATTTTTCCAAATAAAAACGAATGTTTGAACATAGTACTTTTTGTACCCTATTCTATTCTATTATACCATTAAATTTTATTACATATTAGATTGTATATTTTGTAATAAAAGTCAAGATTTGTGCATATTTTTATGAAAAAAGATACATAACCAAGCGGATATTTTTCTCAAAAAAATGTTGCATATATTCCGCGCTCTAGTCTTTAGTGTTCACTTGTGAGATATACAGAGTGGGCCAAAAGTCTAGAAACGGCTAATTATCTCGTAAAATGCTAATCATAATTGTACAAAATTTGAGGTACACCTATTTTGGGATACGGAGATTCCATATTTGATATTTACAATGTTGCCAGATTTGCCGTTTTTCTTATATTATTAGTAACTTTGGTTTTTCAAATACATCACCCTGTATATTCAGTCATTATTGGAATCTCCTATTCAATACGAGTTCAACCATATGTAACACTTATGATTTTATGTAATCTGGAAGGTCATAAATACATAAAACCGAAGTCTGGCAACGCCTAAATTGTTTCAATAAATTTTTTAATACTAACTATTTTCAAATACATTAAAACGTAACAATTGATAGTTTAGAACATTTTTTAACATAGTAGTTACGTTATTAAGTGTTCAAAATGTGCTCAATTTGTGAGTTGACAGCACCCTAATCGATGGTAGAAGGCGTCTACCACATTTCTCCATGATTGTCTAGAAATTATTCGAGATTCATTGATAATTCGTTGCCTTAGCTCTGCAAGACTTGCTGGTTAAGTTTTGTAAACTGAATTTTTCAAGTATCCCTAATAAAAATAATCTTTAGGATTGAAATCGGGTGAACGTGGAGGCCATTCAATTCTACCTTGTCTACCAATTTATCGTCCAGGAAATATCTCATCTAAATATCGCCGAACATTTACACCAACTATCTGACGTTAAATTTCTTTCGACAAAAAATGACCCAATTGAATAAGTAACTACTATATCTGACCATACATTTAATTTTTGTGGTCTTTGAGTATGGTTTTCACGCATTCAGTCTTCAGTGTGAATTTACGTCACACCAGTACCTTAAATTGTGTCGATTTACACTTCCACACAGTGTAAAAGTTGCTTCATCGGAAAAACATATTCTGTTAACGAAATTTTAATAATTTTCAATTTTATCCATCATTACCTCAGTAAACTCTAATCTACGACCAAAGTCATCTTCACTTAATTCTTGCAATAAGTTAATTTTGTATGATTTAAATTTATTTTTACGTAATAAACGTAAGACTGAAGAATGACCTACATCATGTACTTGTGCAACCCTGCCTGGGGATGTATGTGGATCTTCAACAAAACTTTGCTTATATCTGAAGTTTTGTTGTCATTGATAACTCGTTTCGGTCAACCTGATCGGTATCTATCTTTTACTTCTCCAGATTCCTCAAATCGCCTTACAGTTTTTTGTACCGTCGTCTTATGAATAGGAGAACGGTTTAGAGAACGGCATTTTAGAGAAGCAATTTAAATTGCAGAACTTTTTGAACCACAACTACTGTCAATTTTAGTTCATAATTTAAATGGTGAACAAATGTCAAAATCACAGCATTCTCCATTTAAATATTTAAATTTATTAAAATCTACATATTTTGCACTGTTTTATGTATTTAAGATCTTTCAGACTACATAAAATCAAGTGAACATATGGTTGAACTCGTATTGAATAGCTGAACTCGTGTGAAATTCACACTGAATGCGTGAAAACCATACTCAAAGACCACAAAAATTAAATGTATGGTCAGTTATAGTA
Source organism: Diabrotica balteata (assembly GCA_918026665.1). Lineage (NCBI taxonomy): Eukaryota > Metazoa > Arthropoda > Insecta > Coleoptera > Chrysomelidae > Diabrotica > Diabrotica balteata. Next base: position 41,149,049 of record OU898284.1, read on the forward strand.
GGTACTTATTTAATTGGGCCATTTTTTATCGAAAGAAATTTAACGTCAGATAGTTGGTGTAAATGTTCGGCGTTATTTAGATGAGATATTTCCCGGACGATAAATTGGTAGACAAGGTAGAATTGAATGGCCTCCACGTTCACCCGATCTCAATCCTAAAGATTATTTTTATTAGAGATACTTGAAAAATTCAGTTTACAAAACTTAACCAGCAAGTCTTGCATAGCTAAGGCAATGAATTATCGATGAATCTCGAATAATTTCTAGACAATCATGGAGAAATGTGGTAGACGCATTCTACCATCGATTAGAGTGCTGTCAACTCACAAATGGAGCACATTTTGAACACTTAATAACGTAACTATTATGTTAAAAAATATTCTAAACTATCAATTGTTACGTTTTAATGTATTTGAAAATAGTTAGTATTAAAAAATGTATTGAAACAATTTAGGCGTTGCCAGACTTCTGTTTTATGTATTTAAGACCTTCCAGACTACATAAAATCATAAGTGTTACATATGGTTGAACTCGTATTTAATAGGAGATTCCAATAATGACTGAATATACAGGGTGATGCATTTGAAAAACCAAAGTTACTAGTAATATAAGAGAAACTGAAAATCTGGCAACATTGCAAATACCAAATATGGAATCTCCGTATCCCAAAATAGGTGTATCTCAAATTTTGTATAATTATGTCTAGTAATTTACGAGATAATTAGCCGTTTCCAGACTTTTGGGCCACTCTGTATAATGACTACTGTGTTAAGTTACTGTATTATGTAATAAACACTTCTATACAATTAATATTGAACCAGTTGCATAAAATTAATTGACACATTTACATAACCAGTATATGTTATTTGTTCTAATTTTGTTTGAAATATTTTTGAAGGACGGATTACTCCGACAAATTTCATATCTCCCTTTTACCAAATAATTGTGTTTACATGTTTCATCAAATCTGCGTGACGCTCACAAATAAAACGGATATCAAAAGCGATACAAATACATCAATAGTCCTGTATGTTGCTGTTTTAATTATTGAAGTATTTCCAATTCTGTTTTTACGCATTTTAACGCTAAAAAATATATCAAACATTATTCGGAGTGTGTTTTTGACGTAATATAGCTAATGGTGAGATAATTTTATCAAAAATAATGTTTTATGGAGTTACTGGTTTAAAATTTTCAGGAAAATTTTATAAATATATACAGGTGAAAAACACTAAAACGTCCCCCTTGTTATTTTTCAATAATTATTGGATTTTGTAAAAATTCTGAAACAACTTGATTTTTATTCCAAAGGGGTTCAGTTTACCTTTAACCCATACGACTGTAGACGTATATTCGAAAAAAGGTTATTCTTAACATTGGAATTGCAGTTCATCTAATTTAGTAACGTTCAAACTGAACATCGAATTTAAAACGATAAAATCTAATATTCCCCGTGTCTCTAATAACATCTTTATCAACTTCTGTTTTGCCTTGCCTTAGACAATACTGTAATATGATACTGTGACAATCTTGTAATAGACAATACAACGATTGAGCGTGTGCCCTGTTATAAATATCTAGGTGCTTGGACCACAGACGATACTGATTAAACAAAAGAGATTAGATGTAGAATAGAAATCGCTAGATCAGTCTTTAATAGAATGCGCAAACTCTTTTGCAATCGTGATATCAATATAAAGTTACGAATACGAATGCTGCGGTGTTATGTCTTTTCTACCCTGTTATATGGAGTTGAGGCTTGGACACTAAAACAGTTGACCATAAAAAACATCGAAGCTTTCGAGATGTGGTGCTATAGGCGCATTCTCAAATATCATGGATGGACCGCGTCACTAACACGCAAGTACTCCAAACTTTAGACAAAAGATGCGAAATTCTAAATGAGATAAAAACTAGAAAGATGGAATACTTGGGCACATTGTGAGAGGTGAAAAGTACGAACTTTTAAGAAACATCATGCAGGCAAAATAAGGGCAAAAGAAGTGTGGGAAGAAGAAAAATATCGTGGCTTCGTAATCTACGTGAATGGTTCGGGTGTAGTTCGATTGAACTTTTCAGGCGCGCTGCTAACAAAGTCGCAGTGGCCATGATGATTTCCAATCTCCGCTAGGAGTGGCACGAGAAGAAGAAGAAGGCACAGATTAACCCTTAGTTGACGGACGGTACTTTAAAGTACCACTTATTTAAAAACATGTCTAAAACACATATTTATATTTACCTTGATTTTTTCCTCTAGGTACTTTAAAGTACCTTATAGAGAATAATATAAGTTAATTTTAATCAACCGTCAATACTGTTTTAGAGCTAAAACAATGACTATATTAGTGTATAACCTAACTATTGTGTTGTGATTTGTCATCTGTAACACATGTGCCAATAAATTGAAAATTATCAACGTATTTCGGTATAACTGATTATAATATCGTAGACGAAACATTTTAGTCCAAACATAAGTATTTACTTTTGATAAATAAATACTGGTGTTTGAGAAAACTGATAATTTTCGCTGCGGACTTAAAAGTACCGTCAGGCATTTGGAAGTAATTATATGCATAATTTGTTTCGCCGACTTTCGTTTCTTTAGATTGAAAAAAAATAGACTGGACTAGCAAAAAACTGTTAAGTAATGCGAAATTATTAAATATTGTTGACAATTTCTTGTTTGAGGATATACCGGATGACCTAAATTTCCAAACTGACGAAGAACCAGATAATGATGATGAGGCATTCATTAATTCTAACAATGCTGTACCAGAACCTTCAAGTACATTAGAAGTAGATGTGACTCAGTCCATAGAAAGTGGTATAACAGAAGATGTCGAGGTAAATTCAATGCATGAAATTGACTTGAGTCAGCAGAATGAGGCAATTTTAGATAGAAAGTGGCGTAAAAGGGAAATAACTACTGCATCTCCAGAATATATGTACCCAACGCGTACAGTAGAGGATACTTTTGTTGGTTGCGAAACTGGAACTGAGATCTTTATTTGCCTTTCAAGTTCCATAATTGATGATATGGTTTATCAGAGCAACTTATATGCTGTCCAAAGGAATAAGGTTCTGAATATAAAAAAAGATGAACTGATATTTTAGGAATAAACATGTTAATGGGGTATCACAAGTTACCAAATTGGAGGCATTATTGGTCTAACAGCGAAAACCTAAAAACTGCAATTGTTCCAGCTGCAATGAGCAGACTGATTTGATGCTATTTTTAACAATTTTCATATAAACGACAATACTAATATTATCACACAAACTCAAGATAAACTATACAACATAAGGCCAATGATAGACAAACTGAACGAAAATTTTTCACGAAATTATAGAGGAACTCGAAAACTTTGTTTTTGATTTATTTTTTCAACTCTTTAAACTTACACTCAATTATTGCTTGAGAAGTTCTAGAGCTTCCGACGGGTCGACTGGAGAACTAGAGCTTATCGCTTGCTATATTAGAGTAAATACGATATAAATAGGAAAATAAAAGAAAAAACATCTAAAGAAGAAAAAATGGATAGCGACGATGATTATACTTCAGAGGACAGCAAAAAGAGAAGTCGAAAGGAAGATGAAGGAGATATTTTCAACAAGAGCAAGAAAATCACCAGAACCCCTCCCAAACAACAGAAAGATGAGACCAAAATTGATCAGCTCTTAAAAATGATGCAAAATTTAACGGAACAAACAAAATACCCAACCAAAGAGGTAAGAGGAATAAAAGAAGAACAACGAGAATACAAAAATGAAATCCGTGAATTGAAAGAAGAAATAAATGGATTCAAACAAAGTAACCAACAGCTAAAGACAGAAAACAAAGAAATTAAACAGGAAATAAATATAGTAAAGATGAAAATAGAACAGCTCGAGAAAGAAAGAAAAGCTAACAATGTTATAGTCCAAGGACTGTCGATGGATACAAATGATCCAAATGAACTTAACAAAACCATGACTAATTTTATGGAAAAAGAATTAAGCATACAAGTAAAAATTGAAGAAGCTTACAAACTAGGTGAAAAAACATGTCTTATAAAAACAAAAGACAGAAATGAAAAAATAAAAATTATGCGGAATAAAAACAAACTAAGATCAAAGAAACCAGAAATATACATTAATAATGATCTAACGCACGAAGAGATGAAGATACAACAGGAAATACGGAAAATTGGAAAATTAGAAAAACTTAAAGGTAAGAACATCCGAGTTGGCTATCAAAAATTAAATATTGACGGGGACATATGGAAATGGAATAAAGAAAAAAAAGAGTTGGAAAAAGATAACCAAGGGACGTCAAAAAACTGATACAACAAGAAATATCGGATATCCAACAAGAAACGAAATATGAAATGGCAAAGAAAAAGGATATGAATTCTCAAGTAAAAATAATAAAACATACGTACATAAAAAAACATAACACAAAAATTAAAAAACACGAGCAAGTAAAAATAAGTACGTGGAACATCAGAACAATGCTTGAACCAGGAAAAATGCAAGAGATTGTCTCATAGCTGGAAAGATACGGAATTGATGTTGCAGCAATTCAAGAAATTAGATGGGCAGGTCAACAAGAAATAAATAAAAAAAATTACACATTACACTACTCTGGGCACGAAAAACAAGGTCAATATGGAGTTGCATTAATAACTACAGGAAAAATACAAAATAATATTATGCAATTTAAACCAATAAATGAGCGCATGGCATACCTGAGAATTAACGCCAAACCATTAAATATATACATCATAGACGTATATGCACCAACTGAAAGTGCTGTAGCAGATGAAAAAGATAACATCTATGAGAAACTGGAACAGAAATTGAATCTTTACCCAAAGAAGACACAATTCTGGTAATGGGAGATTTTAACGCTCAGATAGGCAAAGAAGACTACATTAACCAAGTTGCAGGTAAATATACATTACATGAAAAAACAAATGATAATGGTCAAAGATTATGCAACTTAGCAACTAGCACCAATATGATTGTCAGTAGTACAAAATTTGCACACCCTGTATACCACAAAGTAACATGGGTCTCACCAGACCAAAAAACATGGTCCCAAATAGACCATATACTCATCACAAAGAGAAAGCAAACATCGATAACAGACGTGAGAACATACAGAGGTGCACATGCAGACACAGACCATTTCATGGTTACCGCAACGATAAGACAAAAAGTCAAAAGAACGCTAAAAAACAAGACAACAAAGGACAAATGGTACATAGAAAAATTAAATGCTACAGATAGAAGAATTAAATATGCAGAAGATATAAGCAAAAAACTGAAGGAATACTGTGAACATACAGAGGATGTTGAAACAGAATGGAGCAATATAAAAAAATGTATAAATGAAACAGCTTCTGAACATGTAGGGATAGAGAGAAAGAACAAAAAAGAAGAATGGTATAATCAAGACTGTCATAACATGTTAAAAAAGAAGATAGAAATAAGACAAAGGTGGATCAGAACAAATAGACAAGAATATAAAGAAGAATACAACAAATTAAGGACAGAATGTAAGAAACAAATAAGAAAAATTAAACGAACCTGGTTAAATGATAAGATAAATGAAATAGAAAAAGAAAACACAAATAGAAACACAAAAGCATTTTATAAGAAAATTAGCGAGCAGAACAAAACCTTCAAAGGAAAGATAAAAGGCATAAAGGATAGAAATGGAAAAGTATCAGAAAATGACAAAGAGTTTAAAGAAATCTGGACTGATTATTTTAAAGAATTATTAACAGTACAAGAGGACGAAGACTTAAATGAAAATGTGGAAGAAGAGACCACGATGATAGAAACCGAGCTAGAAAAACCAACGAGAGATGAAGTTGAGGAAATTATAAACAGTAGTCGCAACGGTAAAGCACCAGGTATAGACGGTATAAACATGGAACTAATAAAATATGGTGGACATGAACTCAGAGAAAAAATATACCAATTAATAAAAGTCATATGGGACGAAGAAAAGATGCCAGAAGAATGGCACAAAGGACAAATTATCACAATCCATAAAAAAGGAGACCAACAAATGTGTAATAATTATAGAGGACTGACATTATTAAACACAGCGTATAAAATCATGTCAACCTTAATACAACGAAGACTGGCCAAAGCGACAACAAATATCATGGGACAGTATCAATGCGGATTTATTAGGGGAAAGTCAACAACAGATGCCATACATACGGTAAAGCAAATTATGGAGAAAGCTTATGGATATAAAATAGAAATTGAACTGCTTTTTATAGACTTCCAACAAGCATTTGATTCAATAAACAGAGCGAAATTACTTACAGCTATGAGAGAAATGAGAATACACAACAAATTAAGACGATTAATAAAAATGACAATGAGCAAAACCGTAGTAACTGTAAAAACACAAGAAGGAGACACAGAAGAATTTGTTATAAATAAAGGTGTACGTCAAGGAGATTCATTATCTGCAACTCTGTTTAATCTTGCCCTGGAATATATAGTCAGAAAAATCAACAAAGGTACACTTAGAACGAGAGAGGGACAAATAATAGCATATGCCGACGATATTGTGATAATAACAAAGAACAGAAAAAAAATGGAAAGTATGTTAAAAGAATTGGTAGCAGAAGGGAAAGTAATGGGATTAGTAATAAATCAAGAAAAAACAAAAATAATGAGATTTGACAAAAAATATGAAAACAAAAAGGTTAGACTGGGAGAATATATATTTGAAGAAGTAGAAAAGTTTAAGTATTTGGGAATATTATTAGCAAACAATGGAGAAAGGGAAACAGAAATTAAAGAAAGGATAATTACAGCAAATAAGACATACTATGCAAATAAAAAGCTTCTAAAAAATAAATTACTGAGCAAAAAATCGAAAATGAAAATATATAAAACAATAATTCGACCGACTATGATGTATGCTGCCGAAACCCTTAGCATGACAAAAAAACAAGAGGAAGACCTTAGAATACTAGAAAGGAAAATACTAAGAGCAATATTAGGACCAATAAAAATTAATGAAAACCAATATAGACAAAGAACGAATCATGAACTACTAAACGAAATTAAAGAGGATATAGTTTGTAAAATAAAACAGCAAAGGGCAAAATGGCTAGGACATATATGGAGATCAGGACCATCTACGACAATATTCTCAATATTGGAATGGACACCAGCTGGTAAACGAAGACGTGGAAGACCAAGATCTACATGGCTACAAGAAGTAACAAACGATCTCAACAGGGCGGGCGTACGACAATGGAGAGAAAAAACCAGAGATAGGAAACAGTGGAGAAAAATAACAAGAAAAATTAAATAAAGAAAATGAGGACTGATCTACCTCGTAAAATAGATCTAGAGAGCTTAAGCGGCGTAACCCCGTACGGGGTGTTTAGCGACAATATATATATATATATATATATATATATATATATATATATATATATATATATATATATATATATATATATATATATATATATATATAGAGGAAGTCGTGAGCTTTTGGTTGACGAATCGATACTTTTCAAGGAACCTAGCTCTCGAAAGTAGTACCTTCCTCTCAAACCTATCAAGAGAGGCTACAAATGATGGTGTCTTTCCGATCAATATAGATATATTATGAAATTTGAAATCACCGCATAGTTGAAGAAAAGTATAGGGACTTTGGACTAGGAGCCCGTGTAGTTCTGCATCTTACTGAAGAAGATTAGGGAAAGCAAAGAATGATTTATTTTGATAACTATTTTACCTCCATACCCTTGTTAGAGAAGTTAAAAAGTGAACTAACTTTAGCATGTGGAACAATTAGACCGAATAAAATGTTTCTTCCTAAGAACTTGGTAGCTGAAAAATCCATGAAGCGCAGAGATTTTGATTACAGGATTTCGTCGATGGATATTGGAGTGTGTAAATAAAGGACAATAAAATTGTTTACTTTGCTAGTAATTACCACGGTTGTGAGGAAACAACCGTTCAAAGGACCCAAAAAGATGGTGCTAAGGCTGATATTGTTGCTCCCATGATTGTAAAAGATTACAAAAAATACATGGGGGTATTGACCATGCTGATCGTTTGAGAACTGCTTATGGACTTGACCGACGTAATAAGAAGTGGTTGCATAGGCTATTTTTGGGGATTAACAGATATATAATTCGTTAATGCATATATAATATTCTGCGACATACGAGAAAACCAATCTCTTTTATATTTTCGAAGAGGAGTTGCGATGGGTCTGATAGCTCACAAACTTCAGAAAACTCAATCAAAACGACGAAGACTAAATAGTGATGTGTACCTTGAAAGAAAAAGAAGAATATTATTCAGCTCCCACGGGCCCACTGGGTAAAATATGGTTTCCAAAGAGGTAGATGTGAGGTATGCAGCATTGAAGGTGTTTAATCGCGATATCATTCAACATGTTCTACCTGCAAAGTTTATCTGTGTTCGAATGAGAAGAAAAACTGTTTCAATATATATCACGATGTTGAGTATTGATGTATTTTTTACAAATAAATTGATAAAAATCTCCGTAATTATCATTAGTCACCTAATAACTTACTACCACACTATAGTTTATTTTTATGAACGAGAGAGTAATTAGCATAATTTTAACTGGTATCTCCGACCACTCCATGGGCGTGCTCAAGATTAATTGAAAAATTACTTGAATAATTGTAAAAATAAATGAATTATTTCAGTGTTATAAAGTGTTATGTGTATGTAAACAAAAGTGACCTCTTTTATCACACACTATATTAGAACTGACTGGCCTACATTAAAAAGGGTTTTAAAAAATTCACATTTTTTTTAATTTTTAAAAATTACAAAAGAGAAAAAGAGTTTTTAAAACCGTCTAAGGTATGTTAAATAGATGAATAAAAATATTAATATAAAACTTACAGCTACTTGTTACAAATCCAAATCAGATTCAGAAGATGAACTTTCAGAACCAAGATTTATAATAACTGGCTCGATCATTTTATCAGTAATATTGTCCAGCTTCCACATTTTTTCCTCTTCTTTAATAGTGTGATTTACTGCCTTTTCCCAGTTTTCAGGTTTTACATTATTTACGGCCTCCAAAAACAACTGTTTAACATCATGAATTTTAAAAGTGGTATTTTTTCTTGAAACTTCACTCTTTATCTGTGCCCATACCAGTTCAATCGGGTTTAATTCACAATGATATGGTGGGGATCTAAGTACTGTCATTCCACGATTTTTGGCAATTTCATCAATTTCGTATTTTTTAAATTTTTCTTTATGAAGGGCACACAACGAATAAAGTTCCTTTCTTATAGATCCGGGATGGTACGTAATATTTTTTGAACTCAGCCAATTCTGCAAGTCTTTTTTTAACCACTTGGTTGTGGGCAGTCCTTCTATAAGTCTGGAGTGATAACTTGCATTATCCATTACTATTACACAGTTCTTAGGAAGAAGATCTATCATTTGTTCGAACCATTCTTGAAAGACATCAGCGTTCATGTCTTCATGGTAGTCACCGGTACGAGTTGATTCAAAAGTTAATAAACCACCTTCAACAAAACCGTCTGAACTGCCAATGTGTACTATTATCAGCCTGCGTCCCTTTCCTGATGGTGGGTTTAAACCAGTAGATAAGTTATTTACAAAAGCGTGCCTTTGACTTGTAACAGTTTCATCCTGCCAAAATTTATTTGGTGTATGACCCTCGTTGATCCATGTTTCATCAAGATAAAATATTTTTCTTTTTTGGTTTCTCATTTCCTTTATGGTTCTTAGAAAATGTCTTCTCCATATGACAATATCGCTTCTTTCTAATAAAATAGACTTTCTGGGATTCTTTTTCCAGCGGAAGCCTATTTCTTTTAAAAGTTTCCATAACGTACTTCGACTCATTTCTGGGTAATCCTTATCATCTCGAACTGAGACAAGAACTTTATCCAATGTTGGAAATTCTTGTCTAAAGAAGAATTCATGCACTTTCCGTCGAAGTCCTTCTTTAAAATGATATTCTATTTGAAATTTTGGTTTCCCTGGAGCATTACGTGGCATTTGAAAACTACCACATTTCTCTTCTTTAATAACTCTGTAAATCGTAGATTTCCCAACACCAAGTGTACTGCTAACTAACTCAACGGTCTCATCAACACTTTCACATAAACGTTTGTCTGTAAATGATTTAAAACAATTAAATATTAATGTTTTTTCATTAACTGTTAAAGGACCAATTTTTCGGCGTTTACACGGCACTTCCAAATTTTCCATAACACTAGTATACACAATAAACTGCACCTTGCAACTGAAGTACCTACTTTTAGTGAACTGTTAAGAATTTTGAATACGCCACTTGGACCTTCCTACAAAATGGAAAAACCCACTATCACATTTTCTGTGGAATAAGTTTAGAAGGTAATTATCTAGTCAATTACTGTCGTAGATTCCTGGAATTAAAGAATTAAATGTTTGATTGTTGAAACCCTTACTTCGTGGAATGCACTCATTTCAGATAAAATAAAACGTTTTATTTTATCTAAAGAATTAAACTTTATTTTGCAAATAGGTAGGTACTTATTAAACTTTTATTGGTTATATATAACCAATAAAATAAACATCTTACATTTCTTGCAAATTCATTAGTACCTGTTAACCTCCATCACTCCGACACTGGCAACCTTATTTAGGGATTAGTAACCCTCACAACTATTGTATTCTATTCTGCTCCAACCTTTATACCTGGTGGTCATACTCAATTTAAAATTGTTTTCCTATATACTTCTGTAAACTTGTTGACAAATATCTGTTTTTCATTGAGTCACCCGTATCAACAGTTTAGGGATTTGCATACATAATTTATTGTTTTATTACTCTCTCATACATAAAAATACACTATAAATTACGCTACACAGCCTGACAGTACTTTAAAGTACCACATCTGTTTTTTTGCGTAAAAGGTTTTGAAAAATTTTGAAAAAAATTATACTTCTTTTTGAATGTATTTTTGAACATATTTGATCAAAAAATTTAAAAATTTTGTATTATTTTTATAATCCGGCAACTAAGATTCAGAGAATAATTCAGATGTGCACTAAGGGTTGAAAGATAACCCGAGAGTTGTATTCAACTTATTTGCAGAAGCTTTAATATTAAATTCAGAAGTTTGTTTGAAAATATCTTTTTCGTGATATGTTACCTGAAATATTTAGTATGGTTATAAATATTTGATAATTTTGATTCGTTATCTCTAAAAAGTTCAAGAAAATCATCATTTCTGCTATATAATTCTGTATTGGAGACATCCTTTATAAGTTTCACAGTGCCACCATCTGCACGAAATCGAAATCTGCTTCTAGAAGTTGTTGTTTTTGCTGCAATCAAATGGGAATAAATTGACTAATAGTCCTATTTTGGAATATCCCGAGAACAATCGCTTCCCCGGCAAGCGATTGCTGCACTGGTGTGTCGACAGCGATTGAATTCCGAATTATCCGAGTGGAATTGTACGCGTATTTCTGCAACAACAATAAGAGACGAACTGATGGCACTGGATATGAAGCTAAAAGGTTTGGTCTATTCAGCTCATTTAATATATACTGACTGTCTCGCTCGGAGAACACTTTTTGCACTTCTGTATTGACCTATACGGCTGCCCCAATGAAAAACACAATATCTACAGACATATACTTTTAGAGAAAAACGCAATTAACTTTAAAAGCTTCGCCGTACTTATCTATAAACACTATTTAAGTAAAATATTTTTTATTTAACTGTAAATACGTTTACAATATTTTGTGAGAATGCCGTTTTCACAAGTTTGTAGTTTAACCAATCTATATTGGAATCAAACAGCAAATGTCAAGGTTGAGGGCAGACTAACAGAAGAAATTCAAATCCGTCGAGGAGTCCGGCAGGGATGTATCTTATCGCCACTTTTATTTAATCTGTATAGTGAAGCTATCTGTGAACAAGCACTCGAGGAAGAAGATCTTGATCTGATAATAAATGGTGAGACGATCAACAATATAAGGTATGCTGACGATACAGTTCTCCTAACGGGAACGCTAGTAGAACTACAATATCTCGTTCAAAGTCTCAATATATACTGTAACAGTTACGGCTTGAAAATTAATTTGAAAAATACTAAATTTATGGTAATCACGAAATCAAAGAACATCAGAGCTAATCTTGTAATAGACAATACAACGATTGAGCGTGTGCCCTGTTATAAATATCTAGGTGCTTGGATCACAGACGATACTATAATAATATACGTTTATTCAAATCCATAAGTATTACATTAATTTACAATTTCAATTTCAGTTTACTTACAGTAACAAAACGTAAAAAAAAGTCTTTAAAGCATTAACATGCTTGTTGACTTAAGCTGTCTAATATTAACAGGTTTAATGTTTTTTTTTACAAATTATTATTTCATTTTTACAGTTTCTAATCTAATCTAATTTGTTTCGTTTTTTTTATCTAGTATAATTTAAATTTATTAAATTGTTACACAACTCCCTTTTTTCTTTTACCCAAGCATTAACTAATTTTTTATACAAATAAAAATTTTTGATATTTTTAAAATTTATGGGCAATTGATTGTATATTCTTGGAGCAAAATATTTAATTGACCGTTGCGTGATTGTTTTTGAAGTATGAAGACATTCAACATTCAATTTTCTTCTTGTTTCATAATTTGACACTTTTACTTTAAGAGGTATTTTATCTTTATGAATATTTTTAAGTAGCTCTAAGCAGTACAATTGCCGAACATCAAGAACCTGAGTTTCATGAAAAAGTTGGTCTGAGGGATATGTTTTTCGTTTTCCATATATTAGTTTAAGAAACCATTTCTGAGTATTTTAAAGGGTCACCAGATGGCAATCAGCTACGCCACCCCATCCTAAAATCCCATATACAAGATGAGATTGTACTAAAGACAGGTAAAGCATTTTAAGCTGTTCAACATCTAATACTGATCAAACAAAAGAGATTAGATGTAGAATAGAAATTGCTAGATCAGTCTTTAATAGAATGCGCAAACTCCTTTGCAATCGTGATATCAATATAGTTACGAATACGAATGCTGCGGTGTTATGTCTTTTCTACACTGTTATATGGAGTTGAGGCTTGGACACTAAAACAGTTGACCATAAAAAACATCGAAGCTTTCGAGATGTGGTGCTATAGGCGCATTCTCAGAATATCATGGATGGACCGCGTCACTAACACGCAAGTACTCCAAACTTTAGACAAAAGATGCGAAATTCTAAATGAGATAAAAACTAGAAAGATGGAATACTTGGGGCACATTGTGAGAGATGAAAAGTACGAACTTTTAAGAAACATCATGCAGGGCAAAATTAAGGGCAAAAGAAGTGTGGGAAGAAGAAAAATATCGTGGCTTCGTAATCTACGTGAATGGTTCGGGTGTAGTTCGATTGAACTTTTTAGGCGCGCTGCTAACAAAGTCGCAGTGGCCATGATGATTTCCAATCTCCGCTAGGAGTGGCACGAGAAGAAGAAGAAGTTTAACCAAGTTTAAAGCAGTTATAGTTCAGTTAAATTGTATTTTTGCTAGGACAGTTTTGGGGTAGTTCTGATTTTTTTCATTCCATATGTTTTTTGGGGTGCTTAATCCGAATCTGGGGTTTTCGGACAAAATTTCGTGACGCAACATTAAAAAAAAAAACAGAATAAACCGTTTTTTTTTCCTCTTTTTTCGGTTTTTTTGCTTAAAACTCGAAAACTATCAACTTTTGGTAAATGGTCTGTTTACAGAAATTAAAGTACTTGAAATTTTCTACAAACACCAGTATTTAGTTTTTTTTTCAGACGAATCGTTCGGTTTCTAGTGCGAGTTGAAAATTGTAAATTTTTAGCATTTTATGCAAAACCCACTTTTTACATTTCAATATTTAATTTTTATGGATGCTGTCATTTGATAAATGTCACCTAGTTTTCCACATAAGTAATTAAAAAGAAAAAAGGGAAAAATTATGCAAATTCAGTAGGTAGGTAGAACTCGTAACAAAATAAAACTTAAAATCAAAACAAATGACGGTATTATATTTTGATTTGATACAGAGCAGCAACAAGCCGCATATACGTATTTCGATCTCTTTAGATCTCCTCAGTACGGTATAGTTACTACTCCATATCAAACCAAAATATTTTCCCGTCGTAGATTATAGTTATTAAAAATAACTATTTACGGACGTAACTACGCCATCTAAGAACAAAAAGAGAAATCATACGATTTCTACCTGGCGAAATCGAATTCAAATATAGGCCGCCGTGCTCCCTAAGACTTGCGAAGCAAACAGCTTGATGAATGCATCGGCAAGGGAGTCTAAAAATTGCACTCCAAATGCCGTTCATCATGGCCTATATTCGTAGTGAATTCGATTTCTGGTACTCCAAATGAAGTAAATAAACAAAACAAATGACGGTATTATATTTTGATTTGATACAGAGCAGCAACAAGCCGCATATACGTATTTCGATCTCTTTAGATCTCCTCAGTACGGTATAGTTACTACTCCATATCCATTTTTTTTTAAACTTAAAATCTCGTTACTTATGATCATATATTATTATGATTATAAATTATAATATGCAAAATTTATATGAGCCGTTGTCTTTTGGAAGGCCCTGGCTGAGGTTCTTCGATAACGATGAGTCCTGGTTCTGCTTGTTCTGGAAAATAAAAGTTTAAAGTTAAGTCATTTATCAAGAAGAGATGAAGATTGCAAAATAGATTGTGAGATTAAACATACCTTCCGCATCGTAGTGAGGTTCTTCGATGGCATCGGATCCTGGCTCAGGGTCTGATTGCTCCATCGTCTGCGTCGGGAGTCGTTCTCCTGGAAAATAAAAAGAGGAGAGGCACATATCATATATCAAGGAGAGATGAATGACTACAAAATAACTTGTCAGATCCAACATACCTCTCCTCTTTCTTCAGTTTCTTCTACGTCTATGTCAGAGCTGTCTTCTGGGGGCTCAACATTGTTACACAGTCCTTCGCATGATGCGCATATTGGGGAACAATGGAGTCCCGCCTTCCTGCATCCACAATTGCGTTGACAGCCCTTTTTACATTTACATGAAATGTACCGGAGTATTGAGTTTGGTGCAGGGTCCAAAGTAGTTGGTATTAGCACAAGACCACTACTAGTTGTTTGCCATCCCCACTCACTTGGGTCTTTTTGTTGCTCGTTAGGTGTGGCTTAACCGGATAACAACGGCTGCACCTGATAGTAAACTCTCAGTGAATGTTCTCGTGCAGCAGCTTCAGTTGGGGGCAATGAGGAAATGTTGGTCTTATTTTTGAATGATGAAGATACGTATTGTTTATATCTTAAATCGTTTAGTTTTGTCTCTTTTTTTTCATATAGAGCCGTGAGAAACATGTTTCCTGCTGTGGCAATCTCATCTTGACTTGAATTAGGGTATTTGAAAGATTCAATTACCAATTGCAAATCTTTGTTCTTCTGCAGGACTTTAAGAAATTTCAGTTTCCCTTGATTAAACAATGCAGAAGAAGTATAACAACCACTCATCGCATGCAGGAATAAAATATGATCCAATAGGATTTTCTCAGCAGCCAGAGAGGTTGAGGCTTTGCGAAACCGTTCCTTTGCTGGCTTTAAAAAAAATACATTTTTTATATCAGGGCTACAAAGGCCAATCAAAATGACCAGTAGGTCGATATCTTCTCCCAGCACTGTCACATGTTCATTTGACGGGGCCATCTCAAGAGCTGTTGAGATAATTAGGATATCAGCATCTTCCACAGCTTGCTTTGAATAAATTTTTGCATTATGAAGTTTCTCCATTAACATAGATATAAACCGGCTCTTGTTTTTTGGGTTTGCAAGAAAACTATCCTGTGACACAGTGGGTACCATCATTTCTGTTAATGATATTGCAGCAGATTGTTTTCACTTGATTTGTAGTTTGATTTGACATATGATACATAACTGCTGCATATGTCTGCATATGTCTGAGCTTGGCGCCATTTTACCTGGTGTAATAAAAAACCCCCATCGATGACATATTTTGTATCGTTAAACTCAGTCTGTTCAGTATGTGTAAAAGCCTTGTACAAACTGGATTTTGTTCCTTTCCTCATATCATGCCCATCAAAAAGAACAAGAGGATAGGGGCTAAGTTCGTAACGTAAAAATTCTTGCAGCTCTTTATCTGAATGTTTCGCGATGGTCATTGGTTGAAAAAGTGTGATGGGATTGATAACTACAACCCTGTCTTGTATTTGAATGGAGCTGATCATGATCGCAAGCGGCAGCACTCTTTCGCTTCTTTTAAATTTTACAGCTTGAAAATTACAATCAACAATGCGCTGTATACCTTTCATGCCCACCTCCTTGGACTATAATATTTGAGTCAAAACGTGAATTATCCGTGTGACTCGGTCTTTATTTTAATTAACTTAAATACTAGGGGAAATTAACTGAAAACCTTTCAATACAAATCTAAAAAGTGGGTTTTGCAGTCACACCGGTACAAATTGTCAATTTTCAACTTGCACTTGAGACCGAACGGTTCGGTCTCAAGATTCAGATTTAGCACCCCAAAACACATATGGAATGAAAAAATCAGAACTCCCCAAAACGTTCCTACTAGTATCACTTTACAGTACAAATTTACTGAATTATTACTGCGTTTTAAATTTTCCTCCTCCTCAGTCCTAATCCCGTTTGGGATGTGGTAACACCATCAGGCCTTTACAGTTTTTTCACAATTTCCCTTCATCCTTCTCTGTCCTGGGCTAGTTGTTTGGCTTCGTGTAACGCTTGGTTAACACTAGAAGCACCAGCATTTGTGCATACCTAGAAGCACCACCGGCGGTCAAAATGACGGATATTAGAATTTTCTATTGCCAGCCGTTTTTGTATTCTTTTTTATTTGATAAAAACCTATATTGAGTTAATAACTAATAATAAAAGACATATTTAATATATTTAAATAAATTATTTAATTATTTAAGTACAATTTATGCAGTAGCAAAATTTTTCAATTTTGCTTGTACATGACCCACACACAAATTTTTTACATAATAAATGACAAATTTCAAATGTTTTATTTTTGTTGCAATTCCCTGTTTGACACTGCTTACGTTTATTATTTGGTGATTTTTTTGTACCTCTTGGATTTGTATCCGTTGATGTTGTCCTGCCCTTAGTCATGTGATCTTCTCGCAATTCTTCTGCTAACTGAAGTAGGAAATCCTCCTAGATATTTGACTGCCCGTAACTTTCTTATACAGACCCAAGCATTTATTCCTGCCATATCTAAAATATTAAAAAAAACTTGCAACGGCCATCTTCTTGAAGCAGATTTGGTTGAATACAGTCTAGCCATCTGATCTACAACGTCTACTCCGTATTTTGTCTGGTTGTAGAAGATGATGCTTTCCGGTTTTTTCTTTTTATCTGTGCCCATTTTAATATCATTCGAGTGTAAAGAACTCAGCACTAGAACATTTTTGTTGACTTTTCCCTGGTACGCCGTTAGCGTCAAGTCTTCGGTTTCTTTCTTGCGGTCAAGTCTTTCTTGTTCGGTTGATTGTTTCAACAATGCTGGTAGCCTTCTTTCGTAATTCTTTTGCCAACTTTATGGACGTAAAGAAATTATCCGTCGTGACATTTCTTCCTTTATTTATAAATGGTTCCATTAGACGGCTAACAACATGTTCCCCAGAAGTTGATTGGCTGGTCGTTGTTCATCTTTCCCTAGGTAAGGAAATCCGTTCAACAAATATTTGGACTCGACATCAGCTGCAAGCCAGAATTTAATTCCAAACTTATCGGGTTTATTCGCCATGTACTGGGTAAAGCGGCATCTTGCCTTCGTGGAAAAAAGCTGTTCGTCGATAGTTATATTTTCGCCAGGTGTATAACATAATATACAATTCTCTATAAATGGGTTCCATATTCCCGACGCAAGTGCAAATTTATCTGTTGATAATCGCTCAGACCTGGTATTTCTCATATCAAAACGGATAAAACTCATTATTTGTGTAAATTTGTTTCTAGACATCGTCTCTTGAAAAAATTTTGGACCCCATGTACCAGACCACAGCATCTTTATGCTAACATTTCGTGCCATATAAGCTCCCCTAGCATACAGTAAGGATATAAATGCTTCGATTTCTTCAATAGAAATTTGCCAATTTTCATCTTTGAGTTTTCTTCTACCTTCAGCAACAGTACATGATTTTATGTTACGGAGTATGCATTCATCAATCAACAGCCGCCATGCACTAGCTGCAGAATCTCTAATAATGCTTCTCTTAGCATGAGGGGTTGGTCCAGCAGCTTCCTTTAGAACATTTTGACTGGTACGCCTTCCTAAAATGAACGAGATAAATTAGTATGCAGGTATATACTCATTTATTTATTTATTTAAATAAATGGCACCGTAATAAATAAAGAATGGAACAACAACCAAGAAATAAGAGCGCACATCGGAAAAGCTAGATCCACCTTCAACCAGATGGGGGCCTTCTTCAAGAGCCATAACCTCTCTCTTGGTATAAAAGTAAGGATGCTGCGATGCTACGTCTTCTCTGTTCTTTTTTATGGTGTTGAATAGTTGACCTTGACGAAGATATATGCAGAAAATTGGAAGCATTCGAGCTGTGGCTAAATCGGAGAACACTTCAAATCCCGTGGACCACTATCAAATCTCGAAAGTTACAATATTTCGAAAACATTGTGCGAAATGAATCTAGATGCGCCCTTCTACAAGCCATCCTGCAAGGAAAAATATTTGGAAAACGGGGTCCAGGAAGAAGAACATCCTGCAGATAAGGTAAATATTGCCATGATTATCGCCAATATTCGTGACATCAAGAAGAATATGCTCAAAAATATTATACACCTAAGTGAATACATAAATAGAAGCTACTAATATAATATAGTTGCTTACCTGGTGTACTAGCATTGTTGTCAAGTAACTCCCATCCTATGGTATCTATGGAAGAATTCTCTAAATTGCTTCTGCGAATTCCTCTTACCTGGTTGGTAATCATTTCTGAAGATGTATTGAAGTCTGCATTCGAAGTTGAAGCAGAAGTACTGGGCATCACCTCAATCTCAACTTCACCTTCAGAATCACTGCCCGATGAATGTCCTTGATCAACTGTATTAGGCACATACTCGTCAACTTCATTATCGGATACATCTTCATCAGATAACTCTGCTACAGATTCATCTTCTGACAAATTCTGTAGACACTCTAATAGCTCCTGCTGAGTCAAATATCGGCGAGACATGATAACAGCAGAAATAATAAAAATCACAATGTAAAATTAATCAAAATACAGATTGAACATGCAATTGCAAAGAGTATACTCAAACTACATAATAACAAATATTTTCGATGTATTTTATACATAAAATAAGTAAAAACTTCCCAGAAAAGTAGAACAAAAATTAGACTACCTCGTCATTAGGACCGCATTTTTCTAGGTAGACATCAACATAAATATATTCAAAATGTAATTATACTAAGTACCTGTAAAAGAGAAATTATAATCTTCAAGTAAATAATAAAGTCCCAAATCATAAATTTTGTAAAATAAATATGAATGAGTAATACTCTAGACTAATGAGGGTCGAAAATAGAAAGCAGTCAAAATGACTGCTATATGGTAGTTCTAGGTATACGTTACCATATCTTAAAAAGTAATTACGCTAAGTACCTGTAAAAGAGAAATTATAATCTTCAAATAGATCTAGGAAAAGTCATACGTTATCAAGTTTCTAAAACATTTATGAATAGGTAATACAGAGTGTCAAAAATGAAAAGCAGTCAAAATGACCGCTCAGGTGCTTCTAGTGTTAATTAATATTTTTGTTTGATCTACTCAATGGCTTGGAGATCTTCCCCTAGGTTTTTTTCCTTTAACTCTATACGCAAAATACTGCAAATATCTTTGTTGTATTTATTAAGCAATCTATCCTTTACTTTAAGTTGTTCTAATATCGATATGTTAGTGCGATAATCAATCCAGGATATTCTCAACATGTGTCGGTATATCCATATTTCAAAAGCGTTCAGTTTATTTTTATCGGCTTTCTTTAAGATCCACGTTTCGGATGCATATGTGGCTATGAGAAAAATGAGCGCCCTTACCAGCCTTAGTTTTGTGTATATTATTATGCTAGAATTTTTCCAAATTGCTATCATTTTCATCATAGCTGTTCTGGCAATAGTCAACCTTCTACGTATTTCTCTGTCACACCCTCCGTCATTTGTTATTAGGGACCCCAAGTATATGAAAGTATTTACTACTTCAAAGCCCCCAATTTCTTTAATATGTTGAAGATTATTCCGAGCTCTGTCTACTATCATGATCTTTGTCTTACTCCTATTTAGCTTTAGTCCATATGTTTTGCTTT
Organism: Diabrotica balteata; assembly: GCA_918026665.1. NCBI lineage: Eukaryota > Metazoa > Arthropoda > Insecta > Coleoptera > Chrysomelidae > Diabrotica > Diabrotica balteata. The sequence continues at coordinate 41,169,475 of OU898284.1, forward strand.
TTTCCTCCAGAACATCTCATTATGTCTTCCATTTCTTCTTGATTTGCCGCGATTATTAAAGTGTCATCAGCATATCTCAAGTTATTGATTTTTTGACCTCCTACTGATATTCCTCCCTTCCATCCGTCTAGTACCTTTCGCATAATGTGTTCGCTGTAGATATTAAACAGAGTTGGCGAGATTATGCATCCCTGCCTGACACCTGCCTCTGTTCTGAAATGATCGGAATGGGTGTTGTTTATTTTTACTGTGCACTTATTATTTTCATATAGACTTCTAATTAGTTGAATTAAGTGGTGGGGTGTTCCCATTTCCGCTAGTATGGACCATAGCTGCTGCCATTTGACTTTATCGAAGGCCTTTGTGTAATCCACAAAGCACATAAGCATAGGAGTATTGAATTCACGAGTTTTTTCGATTAGCTGTCTGACATTAAGGATGTGTTCTCTTGTGCCTTTTCCTGGGACAAATCCCGCTTGTTCTTCTGATATCTGAGGCAATAGAAAAGCTTTTAGTCTTTCATGTATTACATGAAGTAGAACCTTGCTTGCATGGGATATTAGGGTTACCGTTCTGTAGTTGCTGCAATCTAGCGGAGTTCCTTTTTTGAATATAGGGATGAAAGTGGATGTTGTCCAGTCGTTGAGCCACTCTCCGGTTTCCCAAATCTTTTTGCAGATCATATGCATAACATTTACTCCAACATCTCCAGTCTCTTTTAAAACTTCTGCGGTGATCTGGTCTGCGCCAGGAGATTTTCTATTTTTTAACTTTTTGATTGCTTTTTCTACCTCTGACTTTAGAATGTTTGGTTCTCTCTCTGCAGTGAACTCATCGTGATTTGCATTCTGGGGATCATCTGCATATAGACTTTGACAATATTTTCTCCATACCTCCGCAATCCCTTTCTCGTCATTTATAATATGTTGGTTTTGATCCATTATTGTTTGTGTGATTGGTTTAAATTCCCTGGATAGATATCGGACTTTGTTATATAGCTCATGGGATTCATACCGGTTTGCATGTCTCTCTAGTTCTTCGCATTCTTCATTTATATGATTATAATTTTTATTATCATATCCTATATGCCATTTTAATTTCTCTATTTAAGCTTGCTAATTCGTTTTTGTTGTTGTCGTTTTGATATATGAGAGATTTATCCTTCGACTTCGAGAAGTTGCAGCGTTCTGTCTGCCAGTTTTTTTTGTGATCTTTTTTTCAGTTCTGGTTCTTTCTACAGAGGTTTCTATGGCATTTCTGAAACCTTTCCACATTTCTTCTGGGTTGTCTTGTGTGTTCAACATACTAGTTTCCTTTAATGCATCTTTAAATGTTTTCGGATTTGAAATCTCCAGCCTGTTTTGATTTTGGTGCGGCATTGTTCTTTTTAGCTTCATCTTGAAGCAAGCCCATAACAATTTATGATCGGATTCACATTCAGCTCTTCAGCATTTAAATTTTACCGGAGGGTAAATTTAAATTTAAAAAAATAGTACAAAACCACAGTATATATTTAGAAAAACTTTTATTTAAAAAAAATCATATTATCGTTTTTAGTAGTTAATCATATAATATACATGATCATCATTATATAAAATACAGAAATATTTTCCCAAAAATATCTTCGGTTTATCGACATTACAGAAACTAAAGCCTTAAGGATAGCTTTTTTCTTTTCTTCTGGAATTTCCCTAGTAAGTGTTAGTGGTTCAGGCAAGTAGTGCTCAGCCGCATATTTTTTTGGAAAAAACTTAAGTTTAGTGTAGTCTTCGCTAAAGTTTGTTTTAAAATATAGTTTTTTTGATCCTCTTTTAAAATTAAAAAAAAAAACTGTAGTTACCAGCTGTAGTCCGTTTGAAGAGGTTTACTCTCCGGACACTGGAACTCACTTCAAACATGTTACCTGAAGTCAAATTCAATTTAATATTTAACATCACATTTTAATAACAACAATATGTACAATCTTTAAGAACTAGATGTAATTTAAAGGGTTTTTACCCTGGTATTTTGGTGGCTCAGGCATTTTAACCTAGCAATTTTAAACTGATGATGGACTGTTTAGTCCGAAAACGTTTGTTTTTTTGATGTAGCCCTTTTAAGGGTTTTTAAATAAATATACCCATTTACGAAGACTAACCTCTTTTTTGTGATACGTGGTATACAGCCAGCTACAGGAATTGTTTTCCTTGTGGATTTTCCTTTAAAATTCACTTCTACAACCGAATTTATTTGAAAATTTTTTAAGACATCATTATGTTTTCATGTGGCTCTTTTTATTTTCTCCCATTTATACAATTTGTCGACCTTTAAAACCTCTAATACCTTTCTTGAGGATTTGATAACATCTTTCAAATCATTAAAACCGTATAATGAAAATATCTGAGAGTGAAACTTGAGTGTTTATTTTCACTTCTTTAAAAGTTTAAGTTTTAGTATTAGACCAGAGAACTAACGATTTTCCCACGACATTCGTTGATACAGGTATCAAACACTGCTTTGGATAAATTTGCATAAAATTTAGCTGTTTTTTACAAATTCATTGCTGCTTGGTTTATAAACAATTAGCATTAAAAAAACTATTTAAAAGATTAGAAGTTTATGACTAGACAAAAAAATTTGCAAGCGCTTCCTTAAAAAATGAGCCGTCCATATTGCGCTAAAGATAAAGGATTTAAAAACAAAGTGATTTTACTAGTATTTTAAAAACTCAATTTATGAATCCAAATTTAAAAAAGACGCATTTTCTATGTTTCTAATCAACGAACATTGATGTTCATTTTTTATTTTGAGATATAGTTTATCCAGGCACAATTTTCCATCATAAACATGTCTCCTAATGCTATTTAAGAGACCGGCTTTTGAATCAAGATTCTCCTTCTTCTTGTTTATGTAGACAAGACTGTTTGTTTTTAAATGTGCCTTTAGTAATTCGTCGCTCCATTGTTTACGTGTTCTTCCTACTAATCATCTTCCTTTTGTAGACCACAACTATTAGTTGCCACTAGTTCCATAACATAAACATCTATTAAACACTAAACACCTCGTAAGAGACTTTCGTGCTATAAAATCTAGAATGTACATCCTAAGACTAAGGGGAAAAGGAAGACGATGTCAAAGAAAAATTCTATGAAGAACTAGAAGCTGCATACCATTCATGCCCAAGGAATGACATCAAAATTATTTATGGTGATCTCAACGCAAAAATAGGAAAAGAGCAATAATACCTACCAACTATAGGTAAGCACAGCCTTAATGAGGTATCTAATGACAATGGCATCCGATTAAAATATATATAGCAACTTCCCTTGGTAACTCATTGCCAACACATGCTTCCAGCGAAAAAATCTCTCTATTTACACTTAAAATATTAATCGAAAAGCGACAACAAAGAAACAAAGAAACACATATAGCCCTGATAGATCTTGAAAAGGCATATGATAACGTGCCGATAAATAATTTATGGAGTGAAATGCAAAACATGGAAATAAAACCTTCGTTAATAATAGCAACTCAAAAGTGGTATGTAAACAACACCGCATCAATTAAAATAGGTGGCAAACTTAGTGAGAAATTCAACACTACGAAAGGGCTACGACAGGGATGTTGTTTATCACCTACGCTGTTTAAAATATATCTGGATCGATCTCTACAAAAGTGGCAAAGACAATGCAGAAATATGGGAATACAAATAGATGAGGATATTCTCTATACACTATTCTTCGCTGATGACCAACTGGTGGTAGCAGAAGATATAGACGATCTCAGCTATATGGTTAGGAAACTACAAACAGCGTACGAAGAATGTGGACTGACAATGAACTTACAAAAATGCGAATATCTCTCAGTGGGGAAAAATACAGTCGAAGACCTGACATTGGAGAGTGACAAAATCAAAGGAACAAATAGAGTAAAATACCTAGGAGTAGTGTTTACAAAAGACGGAAATAGCCATGAAGAAATAAATACAAGAATAAACAAAGGCAGAAACATTACCAAATGCCTAAACTCCATTCTCTGGGATAAAAAAATCACAAGAACGACGAAAAAACGAATATATAAGACGATGGTTGAGCCGGTGGTAACATACGGAGCAGAGATATGGGACACTAGTAAAAGAAACAGGAAAAAATTACAAGCTACCGAGATGGATTTTATGAGAAGAAGCTGTAGATTGACAAGGATGGACAGAATCCGCAATGAAGAAATAAAACGTAGAATGGAGCAAGAAAAAGACATTATAGATGAAGTCCAGAAAAAACAACTAACTTGGTTCGGTCATGTAAACAGAATGGCAGACGAGAGGTGGCCAAAGAAAATATTAAAATGGATCCCAACCGAAAGAAGGAAAAGAGGGCGTCCAAGAAGAAGCTGGCGAGATGACGTGAATGAAGCCATGGAAGGAAGACAGCTAAATGAAGCCGACACCCGAGATAGGAAACGATGGAAACTAGGGACAGGAAAACAACGACAGTTGTAAACAGCCTGTACTATATATAAATGTGCATGCCGCTACAGGGAAAAGGAAGACGATGTCAAAGAAAAATTCTATGAAGAACTAGAAGCTGCATACCATTCATGCCCAAAGAATGACATCAAAATTATTTATGGTGATCTCAACGCAAAAATAGGAAAAGAGCAACAATACCTACCAACTGTAGGTAAGCACAGCCTTAATGAGGTATCTAATGACAATGGCATTAGATCAATAAATCTAGCAACTTCCCTTGGCAACTCATTGCCAACACATGCTTCCAGCGAAAAAATATTCATAAGGGAATGGGTAGATCTCTAGATAAGGTTACAGTAAACATGATCGATCATGTTATTACTGACCCTAGACATCACTCAGATTACTACCTAGTAAAAAGTAGAATAAGAGCCAGAATCAGAACAATAAAATTAAAAGGGATCCAAAGTTAAAAAATATAAAATAAAAAACTTAGCAGACAACAGCAAAAAGGCAAAATACAAAAAATAAATAAAAGGAAGGCAGGAAAACAAACAAAAGCACGAGGATATAAACAGAGAATGGGAAACGTTTAAAAACATAATAAAAAACATCAAATCAACTGAAGGAGAGGCGTTCGATGAAGAGTGTCGCAACATAACAAAGAGAAAAATAATGCATATTAACAAGTACAACAACGACATAGAATACGAAAGATAGAGGAGGAATATAGAATGCTAAGAAGGGAAAAGAAGCAAATACATCGCAGAAAGAAAAGAGATCGCATAGGAAAAAAACTCGTGTTACTTGTGTTATTAAAACGTTTGTATACTAAAATACTTTTACATAAAAAAATTGTTTAATTGTATGTGATAATTACTTTTATTAACAATTTTTTACAGGTATTATTATTTTACAATAAGTTCTGTTTAGTGAGTCTATTAGTGTTATCACTCCCTAGATATATCACAGAAGTTAACAACACAATATTTTTTATTTAAACTTTATAGAAAATGAAACTTTTTCTTAAATAAAATTAAATAAAAATAAAAACTTTTATTTAATTTAAAATTAGATATCTACGCTACTGCTCAATAAAGCAGTGACCAGTCTAACATTGTTGCCATTTTCTAGGATTTTGCTCTGCAGCGATCGTCTTTCTGTTTCAATGTTTTTATCATTGCATTAAGTTTTTTTCTTTCTTCCAGACTCGTTTCAAACCTTTTTCTTTTTTTGTGATAGGGGTTAATTAATTTTCTACGACGATATTGTCAATATGTTTGTCTGCATTGTCATTACAATATACATTCGTTTGTTTACTATTTTCATTTGCAGTTATCAGAAAATCAACACTAGCAGCTGGAACACCTAAATCTTCTTCCAAGTTTATATTATCATTGTTTGGTTGGACCACATTTGTAAATAGATTTTCAAATAGTACTTCAGGTACATCTATAACTTGTAGGTTAGTATGTGATTCTAAATAAACAGATTTATCAACATCAAATTCTTCCAGTGGACGTGATATCAGTGTATTTTCACTAAGGTCATAAACTAATATATTATGGTTGTCTGTTACCTGTTGAGTTTTATTGTCAGGTAATCTCACATCTCCAACATCATCTGACAACGTTATAGTGCAGCTAGATGGTTGAGGTTCTTCATTAGCTTCTAATAAATCACTGGAAGGACATTTTGTAGGTAAAATTAGCTCTGATTTCTCATCTTGTACAACTGTTGTGTCAGTCTTGGTGCTTTTTAGAGCTAAGTTTACAATAAGTTCAGAACGAGTTGAGACTGTATTAAACTTTGAAGCACTCATGTTCCAAAACAACAATTAACTAAATGTAATTTATATACTTTCTGAACTACTTGAACAACACAAATATTGGCTTATTAGAACCTAAACTAAACATTTTAGCAAACTCATATGTTACAAACATAACCTCACAATTTACGGTCAACATAAATACAATGCAGTAAGTACATCAGCTGTTTAAATAACCACTAAGCAAGACTGCAGTAAGTACAGTGTACTAAGCATAAATGCAGTATGTACAAAGGAGTTACTGCATTCTTGGTTAGTCTATTGTATTTACGGCAGTCTCGTTTATTATTTTAAAACTTTTGATACACTTACTGCAAAAAATTATTTTATATCTCGATCACTGTTGGAGATACGGCAATTTTGAGTAGCCCATTGAATTCTGCATGGTTGAAAATATAGGAAACCATATATAACTCAATATTCAATATTTTTGGACTAACGGCACTTTTCCTTAGTTGGGCAGTATATAATTGGATTTATAAACTTCCTCTGAGTAAGCTTGACCTTTTGGTACCATTTAAAACCCAGATAAAATCTGTACAATAGGGATATGCCCGTTAAAAATGGAGAGTTTTCTGAGGCATCCTGTACTGTGGCAATATTGTAATCGTCTCTATTCACTTAGTAAAAATCTAATGTACTTAAAATCCACTAAAAAATATATTTCCACAGTTATAATCAAAAAATTCCTGTTTATACCAATCCAGATGATTCCTAACAAGGCAAAAATTCCAATTTTATCAAAAGTAAAAATTTAAAATTCAACTCTCAGCGTTCATGAACCGTAAACACTTGTTAGCAAATTAAGCTGATTAGATCTTTAGTTGCGGTCGGTTTTCTATTACAAAATGGAGTAGTTCGCATAAGAAAATGTTCTCCAGTGCCTCCAGGCCGCCATTGTAAATGCAATCTGCATCTGCCGCCGCTTCTTTGCACTTGCCAAAGCCAAGACGACCCCTCTGAAATGCCGACGGAATCTCTAATAAAGGATTTCGTGGAGTTAGGGTCGTTATTTTTGAGTTACTTCTTTATAACGACTCTTGGAAATGTAGAGGGAGGTAAAGAGATTGGGATGATGTTAATTATGATAAAAAAATGGCAAATTTTAAACAAAATTGGCATTTGTCTCTTTTTCATTCCATTACTAAATTTCAAAGTGGTATTAAAATTCTAATTATTATTATTTTTTTTAAATTCTCAGACTACAAGTAGTAAAAAGTACTTTAAATTGAAAAAGACTGTAAGACTTGTACACACTTCTAAATAGGTCTAACTGGTAAGCAGGTTTTGTATGTTTTCAATAAAATTGATAGTGTGTAAAATAATTTATTAATTAAGCTGAGTATACTTTCGACATAATAAATGTCATCATCAGAGCTATCCTAAAATAACGTTAAGTTAAGTAAATTTTTTATATAAAATACAATGACAGAAAAAACTTACGTCAATTAGGCAATAAATACTTCATAGAAGGAAAATTGTGGACAAACGACATATTAAAAAACAAAGATCGGGCTCTGTAGGCCACAGATCTTGGGTCTAACCCTTATACATATGTATAATTCACATCAAAAATTTTTTATAAAACATGGTTACCACATACAGCAACGACAACAGCTGTTTTTGACTTACATTTTTGAAGTAAAATGAAAGAGGAAGCTCGGATATACGGAAATAAATCCGAGAGCGACCTCTGTATTTAAAATTATTAATTGAAAATTGAAAATGTCTAAACTGACGTCTGAAGGTTATTGATTATTACTTTTAGTTACTATAGAATTTTAAATTTAAATATTTTAAATTGATAAGTTAACGTGAAGATTTAAAATATACATTTATCAATATTATCAAAAAACAAACCTTTAAAGTTTGACCAAGTAGAAGAAAGTAGATGAAAACCAACCAAGGAGAAGTATCATTTGCTAAGTTAAGAGTTCAATAGCTATTATTGATTATCAATATTATTAATAAAATAAATAATGAAGAAGAAAAATATCAAACATTCTCTACTTAGATGAAATCAATGAAAGAAAATTTAAGAAATTCTCTCTTTTAAATCTCTTTTAAAATAAAGGTCAAAGCTTGATCAAATGATGGTTAATTTTATACTAAATGTATTATTAAAGAAACTTCTTAAAGATTGGATCAAACTTACAATTTAAGTTAATTTGAGTGTTGACACAGTTCTGAGGATTCCTTTTCATTTCTCTACTGATTTCAAGATCTTCTAGTAAATTCATTTTTATATAATTATTATTGGGTATACTGTGTAGGATCTTGCTATCTCTATGAGGACTAAAGCCATGCTTTGAAGCATGTATATGATTCCCAAAACTAGATTTATCAATCTTAGACAGATGTTCTTTAATGCGTATATCCAAAGGTCGCATTGTTCTACCCACATAGGTCACCGGGCATTCACCACAGGATAATTTATAAATACCACTTTTTGACGATTTGTTGATTTTGTCTTTAGTGTGGGAAAAAATAGATTTGATATTTTCTTTAACTTTGAAAGAAAGTTTTAGATTAGGGATGTTTTTTAAGATTCTGGCTATATTATCTGAGGGATAACCTATGTACGATATTGATCGATAAATAACTGTCGAGTTAGAAATGTTATGGACAGTGTTGTATGCTAGTGATCTATTCCTTTTATTCCTTAATTTGTTGAGTATGTTATCAACCAAAGTAGGGGTATAACCGTTACTATAAGCAAGTTGTTTAATAATTTCTAATTCTGATTTAAAATTTGAATCTGACAGAGGTAAGCTAAGTAAACGATGGATATAGCAATAAAAGGAGGCCATTTTCTGTTGAAAAGGATGATTAGAAGATCTAGGGATGGTATGGTCAGTCTGAGTTGGTTTTCTAAAGACTGAAAAATTTAATTTGTTATCTATTCTAGTTAATGTTAAGTCTAGAAAATTAATAGAATTGTTGGATTCTCTTTCTAAGGTGAAACCTAACTTATGTCATTGTATTTTATATAAAAAATTTACTTAACTTAACGTTATTTTAGGATAGCTCTGATGATGACATTTATTATGTCGAAAGTATACTCAGCTTAATTAATAAATTATTTTACACACTATCAATTTTGTTGAAAACATACACAACCTGCTTACCAGTTAGACCAATAGTACATTGTTTACCGGGTAGGAAAAGCTTAACATTCCTGGACGACTGTGAAGATTGCTAAGTCGAGGCGCAAGCCGAGACTTAGCAACACAGAGTCCAGGAATGTGGCTTTTCCTACGAGGTAAACATACTATTTTTCCGCAAATCGTTTAAAATTCGACAGATATTGATTGATTTAAAAAAAAACGCGATAATTTTATTCCCAAATAAATGGTGCTTTGAAATTCCTAATAAAATTACTTGGGTTACTATGGAAACGTATTGAGGTTGAATTGTCAAACTTGTATGTAGAACACTAACAACTGTACGGAAATATCATTTCCTTACAGTAAGGAAATGACATTTCCTTACAGTAAGGAAACTGTCCTGACTTTTTCTTCAAGAAATTTTGACAGGAATGTCAAAATTTTTTGGCGATTTGCGGAAAAAGTATTTTATTTTACTTGAATAATATAAAGATTTAATTCATCTAAGTTAGTCCAATATAATGATGTAGTATGATGTAGAAGCCATTCAGGAGATGAGATGGACAGGGTCTGGAACAATACACATGGAGAAGTCATTAGTACTGTGGTCTGGATATGAAACTCGACATGAAAGAGGATGTGGCTTTGTAATACATGAAAGACTACAATCAGAGTTATTAGACTTTAAACCAATAAACGAACGAATCTGCATCATAAGATTAAGAGGTAAATGGTTCAATTTAACTATATTTTCAGTGTATGCACCAACCGAAGACGCATTAGAGGATAATAAAAATGAATTCTACGACTCTCTAAATCAACTCTACACAGAAGCTCCTAACCACGATATTAAAATAATACTAGGTGATCTAAACGCAAAGGTAGGCACAAAGGCTACGTAATACCGGTGGCAGGAAGATATAGTCTACATGAAGTTACAAACGATAATGGATCACGTTTGGTCGATTTTGCGACAGGCTGCAACTTAGCCATCAAAAGCACCCAGTTCGCTAGAAAAAAAGATCCACAAGGCAACATGGAGATCAAACGATGGAAGAACAAATAATCAAATAGATCACGTATTGATTGATGGGAGACATTCTAGCAGCATAATAAGTGTAAGAACTATGAGAGGGCCAGACAGCGACACAGACCATTTTCTCGTAAAGGCCAAGCTCAGAACAAGAATTTCAACACAAACAATAGATAAACACACAAAGATCGAACGATGGAATGTGGCGAAGCTGAAAGAAGAAAATAATCAAAGACAGTACCAAGTAGAATTAAGAAATAGGTTTCAGGTTTTGGAAATAAATGAAAATGAAAGTGAAGATATAGATCAGCGATGGAACTCCATAAAAACAACTATTACAGAAGCAGCAGAGAAATCTATCGGAAGAACGAAAAAAACAAAAAGAAAAAATGGTTCGACGACGAATGTGAAAGAACTCTAAAAGAAGCAAACAAAAGAAGAATTGATTATCTGTCGAATCCATCAGAAGAAAAACGTATACGATTCCACAGAGAGAGAGAGCCGCAGCTAGAAGAACACTTAGACAAAAAAGAGACAATATCTGCAGCAACAAATTGAAAAAGTAGAAGGAGAACACAGACGAAATCAAAGTAAAAATTTCTACAGAGAGGTAAGACAACATAAGAGAGGCTCGTATATAAGCACACCCAACTTCGTAAGAGATAAAAATGGAGAAATGCTGGCTGCCGAAAACAAAATAATAGAAAGATGGGCTGAATATTTTGAAGAGCTCCTGAATATCCAAAATTTCACTGATGAAAACAATGAAAATGGTGGAAACAACGGAGAACATGAGTATCAAACGGTCGAATTAGAAATACCCCCACCAAGCATGGAAGAAATTACGCATGCCATAAAAACGCTTAAAAACGATAAATCCCCTGGTCTGGACAATATTGATGCCGAGCTAATTAAAACAGGCGGTCATGAACTCATAAGTAAAATCCATCAATTAATAGAAATGGCCTGGCAACAAGAAATAATGCCGAAAGAATGGTGTGGTAGTATTATTGTACCAATACACAAGAAAGGAAAAAAGGAATCATGCATGAATTACAGAGGAATCTCACTAATCAACACTACATATAAAATATTGGCTTCGATATTATTAAAAAGATTAGTACCATACGCCGAAGAAATAGTTGGTGACTACCAGTGTGGTTTCAGGCCTGGCAGATCGACTATTGATCAAATATTTACAATAAGACAAATGCTTGAAAAGTATTGGGAATATAATCACGACGTGCATCAGATTTTTATAGACTTCAAACAGGCTTATGATTCAATTAATCGTGCAACATTATGGAAGGCAATGATCGAGCTCGGCGTACCCAAGAAACTAGCTGCGGTAACACAAATGTGTGTAAGTAACTCTTTTGCACAAGTTAGAATAGGGGGAAAATATCAAATGCTTTCTGCGTAAATTCTGGACTGAGACAGGGAGATCCGTTGTCCCCATTGTTGTTTAACCTGGCCTTAGAATATGTCATGCGAAAAATATATCCAAAAATCAAACCAGACATAACTGCTCGGGGAGCAAAAATCATACTCGCCTTTGCCGATGACGTAGACGCAGTAGCACAATCAACATTAGAAATTAAGGATATTTTCTCGAGCTTTGAAGAAGCTGCATTAAACATCGGTCTAAAAATAAATGAAGACAAAACAAAATACATGGTCGTCTCAAAACAAGAACGACGGCGAATAAGGCAAAACATTACTATAAATGATCACAACTTCGAAGTGGTTAAAGAATTTAAATATCTAGGAGCAACAATCACAAATGACAACAAATTAGAGCGAGAAGTTGAAACGAGAATAATGGCAGGAAACAGATCTTTCTTTGCAATGCAACATCTAATGAAGTCAAAACTTCTTTCACGAGGTACAAAAATCCGGATATATAAGACCATAATACGACCAGCAGTCGCGTATGGAAGCGAAACATGGACGCTAACAAAAAGAGAAGTAAATAAATTGCTGGTGTGGAACGTAAAATTCTTCGAATGATATGGCCTTGCAGAGACGTACAAGGAGGGGCAGATACAATAACGAGCTAGAGTCTCTATTCGGAAAAGAAAATCTAGTCAGATATATAAAGGCCAATAGACTCAGATGGGCAGGGCATGTGATACGCAGTAACGACAATCGCCTTATAAACAATGTGTTCTGGGAAAGGCCAGATGGAAGAAGGTCTGTAGGGCGGCCTAGAAAAAGGTGGAAAGATGCAGTCAAAGAAGATCTAGAGAAAATGGGAGTGCGACAATGGGAATTGTCGCACTCCCATTGTCGCAAAGTTAGTCCAAATATCTTGACAGGATAGTTAAAAAAGGAGAGAGACACAATATATACATTTGATTTATACCAGATAGTGATTGAATTCAACATGCCTATGTACAAAATAATTTCTCTATTATTAAGTAATTAATAATAGTAAGATCGTTGCTAGAGAATAGTAGTTCGCAATATTGTTTCCACACCTCTGCGATACCGTCTGGGTTTTTTAGGGTATTTCCACTATTATCTTTGATAATATGTGACTGCAGTTTGAATTCTCTCGCTAGATACTTGACTTTTGAGAAAAATTCTTTAGATTCTTGCGGTTCCTTTAGTTGTACACATATTTTTTTAATAGATTTATTTTTGGTTCTTCTGCATAAGTGTTTTTTGAATTTAATGTGCCGTTTCCAAGTTTTCGTCTTTCTTTTACAAGATTGAGTCTATTCAGTCATCCAATGTTTTTTCCTAGCTATTTTGTCTTTGGGATTAGTATTGTTGATGGCTTCAGTGATCCATTTCTTTATGTATTTCCTCGTTTTGTCAGGGTCTCCGGTAGTCACTGGTAGGTTAGCTTCTGCTAATGCTTCTCTAAACTTTTCCGGGTGTTTTGTAAGGTAAGTTGACCAAATAAGGCCCACTTAATGTTTGTTAGTTGTTTTTTGATAAATAAAATCACGATATAAATCTGAAAACCACAGAGAAAATAAATCACATATTTAAATTTAATATGAGATTGTTAAATTTTGTTAAAAGTTTTATGAGTTGTTACTTTTTAGTCTTTAAAAAATAGTTGCTTCTGGGCCTAATTAGGAACACCATGTTCTTAATAAGGCCCACTTTTTAAATGTGACCATTATGCCTAATTGCACCAACAGATCTTCAGCTCCAGTTTAGCCCAGTTCAGCTTATGTCGCATTGACGTTCCACGTACGTCTTAAGCTTAAGGTCTATTGGTGCAACTATACATTAATCAAATTAAACAAAGGTGACATGTAGGACATTTATTTTGTAAAAAATAATAGGTACTTAAAATAATTATTGCAAACAGTCTGGACATATGAAAACTAAGTCTTTATCATCTGCTGAAAGTCCTACACACTCTTCATGGATATATCTTTTGCAGCTGTCACAAAGTCTCATATCCTTAACGACATCCTCATTGCAGACGAAACAATACCAACTATCTTTTCGTTCTTCTTTGTTTTTTGAGGTTTCAAGTGAGCTGTGTTTATTTTTCTCTTCTCCTTTTTTTAGTTGTTTTTTGACTATTTTTCCGTTTGCCAAGTTTTTTCCTTTTCTTGATTGGTTTTTAGGGTCATTTAAACCAGCTTCATCAAACAATGATTTTGTGACTTCCTGTGCTCGATAGTTCAGGGATTTCTTTCTAGCACCTTTGCGTTTTCCAGTTTCCAATTCTGGTGTTATTAACACTGCGTTAAAACTTACTGACATTTCGTTTTCTTCTTCTGAGCTGTCATGTACTGAAAATTCATTGTCAGAACCGTCAGAACTCTCAGAGCTATCTTGCGTATTTTTCTCCTTTAGAGCTTTTATTTTCTTTTTTCTGTCTGGAGTGGAGCTGCCAATAGGATTATTCGTTGCGGAAGTCGAAGCTGATGGAATAGCAGAATCTTCCGAGTCTAATTTATTTTCTGTTATTTCTGATGGGCAAAAAGCTATGTCAGGAATGACACTCGGATCATACGGGTATATTCCCGTAGCACGAAAACCTGAAATAACATTTGATGCTGTAGTTGCTTTTGGCCATACTTTTGAGAAAATTGTGCCAAACGAAAATTTATTGATCGTTCGATCTGGTTTATTTGTCCAGTAGGTGATAACTTCGTCGTCCCAGTAAGATTCGAAGGCTTTAAATACCGCCTTGTCCATAGGTTGCAGTTCATGTGTGCAATTACTTGGCAGGCAAAAAAGCGTAATTTCATGCGACTCGGCTTCATCAACAATACCTGCATCCAGATGGGACGATGCTCCGTCAAAAATAAGCAGTATTCTTCCTATTGGCTTGTACTTAGCAAAATGTTGTACCCACTTAATGAAAACTGGCGTAGTCATACTTCCTTTCTCGGTCATTTCAATAACTGTTCCAGCAGGAAGATTGTCATACCATTCATTCTTCTTTCTTTTTCCTTTGAACAAGATCATAGGTGGAATTATTTGTCCTACAGCATTTCCACAACCGACGATTGACACATTCTCAGCGTGCTCTTGCGAAATCAAATGAACTCGTTTGACACTTTTAGCTTAGCACTAGCACTAGCTTTTCAAAATAGTCATTGACTATGAATCTGTTTAATTTGGTGGCTCTAGCTGGATTCATGAATTGAGATTTTCTTTTAACTACTTCGGGATGTCGATTTAAAAAAAGTTTGAGCCATTTTCGACCAGCTAAGTTTTTATCGATAAAAGGTGCAGATATGCCATTTCTTTGGCAATATTCATGGACAGAACGTCTTATCACTGTTGATGTCAGAGGCATTCCAACGTCAGCTAGCCTAAAAATTCTTCCACACAACTCAGATTCTTGTTGGAGGGTTAAACATGAAGGGCGCCCAAGTTTCTTTTCCGCTTTTCCACTAAGCAAATGATTCCTAAGTGTTCGACGGGCAATATTAAATTCTTTGGCGGCTGTTCTTACTGACATCCCATTTTTAACTGCTTGCAAAGTCAAAGCCATTTGTTCTTCAGTCCATAAAGCTCTAGGCATCTTAAGCTTTTTAGTATTCTTTCTGAAACAAAGTTAAAAACTTATAAAACGTGTTATTGTAGTGGTCTTAACAAGGCCCACCCGTAGTCTTATTTACCATTATTTACGTTTTAATAAACATAAGGTAATTCAGAAACTATGAAAGTACAACTAATAAGTACACAAATGTCATGCAAAATAAAAAAAATCGCACTCATAATCGTATTAAATTACAAAAGCATACTAACCTCAATATTAGATTGGATGTTTACCCATTGACCACTGTAAACGAATGATCATATAAAAGCGACAGTTCGCGTCGCTGCTCAACTTAGTGTAACAATTTGCACCTAGATGGCTCTACTGCATCTGTACATTGCAGCATACTGCCAATATTTGTCCATCCTGAGGAATATGGGCGAGTGGGCTTTATTAGGAATCGGGCTTTATTTGGCGAACCTACCTTAATCAATTTTTGTCTTTTATTTGTGATTGTTTTACTATGTAACTTAATGTGAAATTCTGCTTGTAACATTTTGTGGTTGGAACCACAGTGTGCATGTGGTTTTGCCTTCACCTTGATTATTCAGCTCATCTATCATTTAGTGACAAAAATATAATCTATTTGGTTCTTGTATCTTCCTCCAGACGAAGATCATATTGATAATCTCCGCGGATGATGTTTGAACATTTTGTTTGCTAAACTAAAATCCATGTTTGGGAATTTTTTTTCTGCTAATTATTAACAGGTACAAAATTCGCTGTGTCAGCTAGTAATTTATAAAACTAACATTATTATCTTACACTTAAATATAAACCAAGGTATACAGGGTGTCCCATAATTAATTGGACATTAGCTAATGGGTGATAGCTGACATCAAAATAAAGCGTTTGAGCTCAAATTGCTTAGGCAAAATGTTGCTAGTTTTCGTTCTACAGGGTGATTCATTAATATTTTTTTATATTATTTTTAGGGATATATTGAAAACTATTCAACCGATTTAAGTAAAATTTGGTATCTTGCTATTATTTAGTATGCTTAATATGAAAATGATATTAGTTTTACCGATGACACTAGGTGGCGCCACCTACTATAACATTGGTTCATTAATGGGGCCATAATTTTTTTTCCCGCCCTGTATAAACATTCTAGGAAAAAAACATGAAATAACATTCAATTCTACACAAAAAAGGTATTCTTGTTTCAAATAAAAAAAGTACACCGTTTTCGAAATAAACGTATTTTTTAGAGACGTGCATAAAATAAAAAAATTTACAAAAACTTATGTAAATTCAAACATTATTCAAAAGGTCTTAAATAAAAGTGAATATTAAATGTATTAGTAGTAGATAATTTTTGCAAACAAAATGCATATGATTGAAACAATTATTTTTATTAAACCTTTGACTCAGTAACAAATTTTAAAAAAATCAGAAATTAAATTAAACAATGAAGTGAATATAAAACAATTAACAAAGTGAATAATTCAAAACGAAACGAAAAAAAATTACAATAAGTGTTCAAAATGTGCACCATTAGATAAACTACATAATCTAAATCTTTTGTGTAAGTTTTGTCTTATTTTAAATAATGAGTTTCTTTGGGCCCTAATTACGTTAACTCCCTCTACAATATTTTGCCATAACTCTTGACGGTTATTTATTTTTTTTATAAACAAGTGACTTTAGGTAGCCCCACAAGTGAAAGTCTAGGGGATTTAGTTCGGGACTGCGTGCTGGCCATGGGTATACACTACCTCTACCAATCCACCTTTGAGGATAAATTTCATCTAGATAATTTCTAACTTCTAGGCTATAATGTGGTGGTGCACCATCATGCATGTACCAAGAGTTCCGTCTCAAATTTAGAGGTATGTCTTCTAAAAGAGTTGGTAAATCTTTTCTCAAAAAATTTAGATACGTTACTCCGTCAAGCCTAGTTGGTAATTCGAATGGTCCTACAATACAATCCCCAAATATGCCACACCAGATATTTATGGAAAACTCGTGTTGAAAATGATGTTCTTGAAATGCATGAGGATTTTCTGTCGCGTAGGTATGGCTATTGCGCCAGTTAAATACACCCCTTCTAGTAAATGTGGCTTCATCGGTAAATAAAATTTTATTATAAAACATTGGATCGTCTAAATGCCGCCCCATCATAAACTGACTAAATCGGAGCCTTGCTGGAAAATCCTGTGGTAAAAGATTCTGTACTGGAGTAAAACGATACGGATACAGATTTTCTGTCCGTATTATTCTTGACACCGTAGATTTGCTTATACCAGTGGCCGCAGAAACAAGCCTTGTACTGGTTTCTGGATCTTCTGCAACACGCACAACAATTTCATCCTCCATATCCGCATCAATTACTCTCGGTCTTCCAGCATTCCTGTTTTTGGGATGAAATGACCCTGTTTCGCCTAATCTGTCGAACAATGATCTAATAGTTTTATGGTTTGGTTGCCTTCTATTGGGATAAAGTTCGAAATAGAGTTCAGCTGCTTTACGAGAACAAAAATTTTCCTGGGCATACAAACAGATCATATCGCGCATTTCTACATTAGAAAATTCACTATGACGTGGCATTTTTCCTTTATCTTAAGTGGTTTATAAAAAACTTAATAGCACTTTGACAAATAATGACTCGCACTGCACTTTGACAACTAATAATAAATAAATTCGTAGTTACCTTTGACAACTAATAATAAATAAATTCGTACTTACGCCTTGACTTTGCCATTAAGTTCACAGCATACCTAGGTACCTGCTTGTTTTGCGAAAAACAAAATACGTTTATTTCGAAAACGGTGTACTTTTTTGATTTGAAACAAGAATACCTTTTTTGTGTAGAATTGAATGTTATTTCATGTTTTTTTTCCTAGAATGTTTATACAGGGCGGACAAAAAAATTATGGCCCCATTAATGAACCAATGTTACAGTAGGTGGCGCCACCTAGTGTCAATGGTAAAACTAATATCATTTTCTTATTAAGCATACTAAATAATAGCAAGATACCAAATTTCACTTAAATCGGTTGAATAGTTTTCAATATATCCATAAAAATAATATAAAAAAATATTAATGAATCTCCCTGTAGAACGAAAACTAGCAACATTTTTCCTAAGCAATTTGAGCTCAAACGCTTTATTTTGATGTCAGCTATCACCCATTAGCTAATGTCCAATTAATTATGGGACACCCTGTATAATAAGAGACCTCTTATTTTACGTTAAAAAAATTTACGAAATTATGTCCGTTCACGAACTGCCTAGGGTGTTTCAACAAGGTATGCCATCAATTAATTCTCGCATTCCGGGACAAAAATAAATTGATTGAATGCAACTTATCTTAAGTACAAAAGTGTAGACAAAAAAGTTACTGCCCTTTGAAGTTACAAAATAAAATTGTTTTTTTGCATTATCTCCTAAACTACTTGACATTTTGTAATAAAAATGGACACGTTACTTTCTTGTTCTGAAAGCATTTTTCATAAAAATGAAACAACAACATCTATGCGCACAGAAAAATTTTAAAGGGGGCTGTGCTGTCTTAAATCCCCTAAACTTTTGAGTACGTTCAAATCAAATTAATTTTGTGACATCATTAGTTTTACACATTATTTTTAAAACTTTTTTGCCTCATCACTTTTTGAAAAACTAGTTTTTTCTAGTTGGCCATAAAATTACAATTAGTTTCTACGGATACAATAATTACAAACAGTTCCATCAATAATAGTCAATAATTTGAAGCTATCATTTATTGTGTGAATAAGATTAATATTAAAAATTTTGATATTACAATGGCTACACATTTCAGGAAATGGCAGATATGCATTTAACTTTGGGTAAGTTGGATCAGATTAAATTATGATTTCAATAAACTATCGGGAATATCGTAGGTAAATGTCAAGGAAATAGTGCAGCAGCCGCAAGGCGTTATGCGGTAAAATACCCAATCGAAATACACCGATAGACGATTATATTTCTGACCATTGATCGTCGCTTACAGGAATCAGGTACATTCCAACCGCAAGTTGCTGGCAATAGTGGTCGTGCAATAATGGACACAACTGATGAAGATAATTTAGAAATCATTGAAGAAGTTCCTGGAACAAGTACAAGGTTAATAGCTGCTCAACTTAATGTTCCTCACGTAAGGGTTTGAATTTGTTTGAAGGATCAGCTGTTACTAATACAGGCTTTCAACATCACCCAAGACGACTATACACTTGGATATCACCAGGAAATAGATACAGAAATCAGATAGATTTTATACTGGTAAAAACCCGTTGGAGGAGCGCTGTTAAGGATGTTAATACCTATCCAGGAAAAGATTGTAATGGCGACCATCAATTTTTATCAGCTGAATTCCGCATTAAGTTAAGAAACAGTACAAAAACAGGAAATCCAACAACTAAATGGCATCTAAGATATAACGATCCGTACAAAAA
Source organism: Diabrotica balteata (assembly GCA_918026665.1). Taxonomy (NCBI): domain Eukaryota; kingdom Metazoa; phylum Arthropoda; class Insecta; order Coleoptera; family Chrysomelidae; genus Diabrotica; species Diabrotica balteata. The sequence goes on from OU898284.1 coordinate 41,189,328, forward strand.
ATCCGCAATACAAAAGCTATGTGACCTCAAACAATCATTAAATCCAGAATAGTCCTCAAATAGCATATGGACAAAAAGAAAATCCATATTGCATAATGCTGCGAAAAAAAATTTAGAGTGATAGAGACGAAGAAGTAAACAATGGATAAAGACTCCACGTGGACTAAAATACAGGAGAGGGAGTGCTTAAAAACCACAGGACTAAACAGTGAAATTGATAAAGAGGCCTATAAAGCGCTGAACGGTCAAATAAAACGACTGCTGCACAAAGGACAAGAACACATCACTTGAATAAAATCTGCATGGAAATAGAAGGGCATAAACCAAAACTGAGACCAGAGATATGTTTAAAAAAATAAAGCAGATAACACGTTCCTTTACACCAAACTACCTTGCTATCCATCTAGCACCAGAATGTGCTAGAATGGCAGAAGATAGAAAAACGTGAAGGAACATTGGGAAAATTTAGCTAATAGCTTCATGATATCACGATACCTGCATCAGGTTAACGATTAAGAAGAAGAAGGATCAGCTGCTTAAATCCTATCACTTAACAACGGTACAAGAGTTATTGGTTGAAGATTATCCTAAAAGGATTGGATTTTGCGATTGGTTGTTAATGGAAAACACTCGAAATGTTAATTTTATTAGAAATATTTTGTTTACCGACGAGGCTACCTTCAGTAGAAATGGAATAACAAACCATCATAACGAGCACATTTGGGCCGACGAAAATCCTCACGCCAAAAAAACGACTCATCACCAAAGGACTTTCAAAGTTAATGTTTGGGCAGGAATTGTGGATAACAATCTAATAGGCCCAGTATTTCTTCCCAACAATTTAAATGGTGATAATTATTTGCAGTTCTTGGCAAACGATTTACAAGAGTATTTGGAAGAAGTGAATATTACAATAAGGCAAAATATGTGGTTTCTACAAGATGGCGCTCCACCGCATTACAGTAATGAAGTCCGGGAATACCTTTGCAGGCAGTATCCTGGTCGGTGGATTGGAAGGGGTCGTGACGCACCTATTTCTTGGCCACCCAGAAGTCCAGGTCTTAACCCCATGGACTTTTGCTTTTGGGGGTTTATGAAAGAGAAAGTGTATTCTGTAACAATAGAGGACGAACAACAATTGAGGGTTAGAATAATTGAAGCTGCAAATCAATTTCGTCAGAAAAATATGATTTTTCAGCGCATTCGGTTTTCCTTATTAAAACGATACCGAATGTGTATTGAAGAAAATGGGGTCATTTTGAAACATTTATTGTAATATCATAGTTATTGAGGTTATAGATATTTTTTGTACTTATTAATTATTTAAGCCATTTACATATTTAGTTGCACGTAAAACTAATGATGCCACAAAATTCATTTGATTTGAACGTACTCAAAAGTTTGGGGGGATTTAGGGCTGCATATCCCGCTTAAATTTTTTCTGTGCGCTTAGATTTTATTGTTTCTTTTGTATGAAAAATGTTTTCAGACCAAAAAAGTAACGTGTTCATTTTTATTACAAAATGTCAAGTAGTTTAGGACAGAGTTTCCCAAACTTATCTAAACCGCGACCCCTTTTTGCTAAAAAATTTGTTCGCGACCCCCCAATTTCCCCCACTCATTTATTCAATATTATTTGACAGAAATAGCGTGCCTAATTTACAATTATCTGATGGTTTCTCAAATTTAATTTTACTTTACTGTTTAAGTTTAAATCAAAAACAATTATTTTATTTTAATACAATTATTTTAATGATTGCGATCTGTCCCACTAGTAATTAGTAGTAGGTACTTCTGCCAGAATAGCATTTACAATAAAAATAAATAATAAGAAGTCGACTGCACATTGTACACCGCGACATATTAGCTTGTGTCTACATCGCAAAACTCTTCCATGATAATCGCGAAAGCGCTCGCTACTAGATGGCACTCTGGAACGTTCTCGTAGCCTCGTTTTGGCTTTATATAAGCGGCGATGCGCAACGAAACCTCAGTTCGAATCCAAACAGCCTATGGTGGCGAACGCGGTGTTGAGTAATGAGTAAATATTTTACGACTTACGTATTCCCGTTTACGTATTTACGTCTACGATAAATTATAAATTATGGATAAGTTTTTAAAAAGAAGTGCAGAACCATCTACGTCTGAAAGTGGCAGTAGCAGCAATAAAAAGAAAAACAGATTCTACATTGATGAATATCTTAAATATGGTTTTACCGTTATTTCCAATAAACCACAATGTGTTATTTGTGGACAAGTCTTGTCAAAAGAAAGCATGAAGCCATCAAAGTTACTTCGACATTTAAATAGCAAACATCCAGATAAAAAAGACAAGCCCGTAGAATTCTTTGAAAGAAAGCTGAACGTCCTTCACAAACAGCAAGACAGTTTTCCCTTGGCAACCACTACTAATGAAAAAGCATTATTAGCAAGTTATAAAGTTGCTTATCGTGTTGCCAAAACTAGTAATCCGCACACAATTGCTGAAAATCTGATTTTTCCAGCAGCTGTTGAAATGGTACATATAATGTGTGGGGAAAGAGAGGCTGCAAAATTAAATACAATACCTCTGTCAAATAATACTATCCAAAGAAGAATTAGTGATATGGCAGAAGATATTCAAGCGCAAGTTGTGGAAAATCTTAATAAATGCACGTACTTCTCTCTTCAAATGGACGAATCCACAGATATATCTAACTGTGCCCAATTCATTACGTTTGTAAGATATGATACAAATAATGGCATTCAAGAAGATATTTTATTTTGTTCCCCATTGGAGACCAATACCACTGGAAAATGTTTACTCGACACTTTTGTGAAACGTACAAGTAAATATGATATTGACTGGGGTAAATGTATTGCTATATGCACAGATGGCGCTAAAGCTATGACAGGACATAAATCTGGTCTTGTCGTCAAATTACAAGAAATAATGCCTAATGCCAAATGGAGACATTGTTTTTTACATCGAGAAGCTCTTGCGTCCAAAGCTTTACCTCCTGAAATGGACTGTGTTATGAAAACCATCATTAAAGTTGTAAATTCCATTAAAGGAAAAGCTTTGCAGACCCGTATTTTTAGAAAAATTTGCGAAGACATGGGTGCTTTATTTGAAAATCTTCTCTATCACACCGAAGTAAGGTGGCTTTCAAGGGGCAACGTCTTAAAAAGAGTATTTCACTTAAGAGCAGAGCTTTTAATGTATTTGAAAGATGAGAAGTCCCCATATGAAAATCAATTTTCCGATCCTATTTGGCTTCTGAAACTAGGTTTCCTTGCTGATATTTTCGAGCAATTAAATATTTTGAACAGTAATTTACAAGGTCGCGACATTAATATAATTACAGCCACAGATAAAATTAAGGCGTTTCTAAGAAAAATCGATTTATGGTCGACCTCACTTGGCAAAAAACAACTCGATTCATTCCAGTGCCTTCAGGAAATTATGGAAAATGTATCCAATTACAGTGCTACAAATTTTGAACAAGTTTTTGCTGACATGCATGTTACTTTGCTCAATTTAAAACAACAGCTCTGTGATTATTTCCCCGAAGAAATTCAAAACAGTTACGACAGTTGCAGATGGATACTAAATCCGTTTTTAGCCGATTCCTTTCAGCATGTTGAAATACCAATAAACATGAAAGAAAAACTTATTGAAATATCAAGTGATGGAATGTTGAAGCTCCAATTTTTTTCCCAGAACTCGGACCAATTTTGGACCGAAAAGATGCAGGAATACCCCCAGTTGGCGAGTGAAGCTGTAAAATGTTTGGTTCCATTTGTAACATCATATTTGTGTGAGTTAAGTTTCTCGTCTATGACTGCCATTAAAACAAGAGTTAGAAATCGTCTCGTACTTGAAAATGATATAATTGTGTGTGTCTCAAATACACAGCCTAGATTTGAAAGATTAGTTTCACAGAAACAGGCGCATAGCTCTCATTAAGATTATAATATTTGACTTTGTTTTACTCTTTTATTTTTACGGACTTTAATATTTAGTTTTATATTTCGTCTGATAATTAATTGTTAATTTCTATTTACGGCGTTGTTAAAATAAAAATACATGATCTAACAAAGTGGTGCTTTTGTCTTATTTTGGAAATGTTCGGCGACCCCCCTAGTACCTCATGGCGACCTCCACTTTGGAAAACACTGGTTTAGGAGATAATGCATAAAAACAATTTTTATTTTGTAACTTTAAAGGGCTATAACTTTTTTTATGTACACTTTTGTACTAAGGTAAGTTGAATTCAATCAATTTATTTTTGTCCCCGGAATGCGTGACTTAATTTATGACATACTTTTTTGAAACACCCTGTAACTAATGTTATTTAATTTACTTTTTTATTTAAAATTACAAAACATTTAAAATGTTTCCGTTTGTTTATACGAAAATACAATTTAAACATTAGTGAAAAGTTGACAGAAAAAACAAATTATAAACCGGAAGGAAAAAAGAACTATGGGATGCTCCATGAAATGTTGAGCCATGCTTGATATTGGTACAGCAAAAAATGCCTTAATCTTAAAATAACAAAGAAGTAGAGACTTTTTAGAAACTGTTTAAAACTTTGATCTGACAAATATCGACATCTTCTGAATTAAACAACTTTAGTCGTTCTAAAACACGATCTGAATCCGCAAATAAGCCGGCTGTAACAATCAGATCTACCTCCCTCGCTCAGCCATAAATAATTAAATTCTAAAACAGAAAACAAGAAATTTTCAATTGACAGATATATTCAGGTCACCAGCCGTAGCAGCCTTATTGAAATTCCGTCGGATAACCACCCTCGCTGTGAATACAATCAAAGATACATTCTTGGGAATTGGAAAGTGTCCGGTCCAAGATTGGAAAGATGCTATCTGCTATAAGACGAGACTGCGAGAGAAGGTGGAATAGAGGTGCCGGCCACACAATGTGACTTGTGATCCGATTGTGGTCTGGCTACGGGCTCGTTATTTAGGCTAAAGTGACGTAGGGTTATTGCGGCATCGCTGGAAGCTTCGGGAGATTTTGCTCGTGTACCAATAATTGTCAGAGGGAAAAGCCCCGCACCGATACAATGTCTTTGGCTGGAAGAAGTTTTCATTAAAGGATCGCAGAAACGGAAATTGGAATGTAAGATATTGAAATATAAAAACAAATGTCTGTAGTTGAGTATCAAAAATGTAGACACTTATTTCTGAGAAATGATAATTGCGAGATTTTAACGACAACGCTATTGTCAGGTTATGATTATAGATATAATATATGAACTTTTATATTAAGTAACAATAAAACAGTGAAAACTTTGTTTTCAAACTTCCACAAAATTTATTTTAAATCTTATCACTACAGCTGTTTCGGCTGATTGCCTTTCTCAAGTGATCTATTTTTGGCTTGGGTTTACAAATTTATAGTCTCTAATGAAATAGGTTGAGGAGGGGAGAACTGTTTGTCTCAAGTTGGTCATTCAGAATTATATCTGTGTTTTTTAATTTGTTGATTTCCATAGATTCTAACAAAGATAGCTTAAGGCCTTTATTTTGAATGTGAAGAATTTTAAATTTGTCATTAAAAGAATGATTATGATCTAGAAGGTGAAGTGCGTATGTCGAATCTGTTTTTCTATTCTTGAAAGCCCTTTTATGTTCTGCTATTCGTTTATCAAAGTTTCTACCAGTTTGACCGATGTAAGTTTTTGGGCAGTCGCCACATTGAAGTTTGTACACACCACTATTTAAGTGTTTTTTATTTTGGCTCTTGTTATTTTTAATATATTTGCCTAGGTTGTTATTTGTTCGGAAAGCTGGTGTTATTCCTTTCTTTTTTATGTGTTTGGCAATTTTTGTTGTTATTTTGCCTGTATATGTAATCGAGCAGAAGGTACTGGGTTTTTTCTCTGGTGGTGGAAATACTAATTTCAGGGCTTTCTTGTGTAGTTTTTGATTTAACATTTTATTAATTGTTTGTTCGTTGTATCTGTTGTTTACTGCTATTTGCTTAATTATATTTAATTCTGTCTCATAGTTGCCAAGATTTACTTAATCGTTATTTTACAGTAACCACTTCGAAAACATGGTACGTTGGTCTGGTATCGGAAATTGTTTCCGATAAAGAAGTGAAAATGACATTTTTAGATCGACTAGGAAGTTCTTTTAGATGGCCAATGCATCTGAAGATTGAGAATGTAGCGGTAGAATCAATTATAATGGAGGTATTTCCAGAAGGCAAAAATCCCGTAACATTATACCCTTCTATTAAGGACATTGAACAAGCCTGGAAAGAGTCGAAGATTTCTCACAAATAGTATTGTTTTATTTTATTTGTTCGTTTTAAATTTAGTTAATCACTTAGTTGACAATGTACCGTTTAATTTCTGAATAAACTAGTAAGAGAAATTATCGATTTTATTATTTTTTATATGCATTAAATGATAAGCTTTTGTCTTCATTTACCCATTTTATTTTATAGGTGAGTTAAATTGGAAAAAATTGCAGTCTTCATTTACCCCGTACATTGGGGCAAATGAGGACATTTGACTTAAGATTTAAAAAAATTATAGAGTACTTGCTTTACACAAATATATGTTGAAAGTCATAATTTCTTGAAGGATTATCTCTCCTCGATCACATAAAAATATACGAAAAATTTAATCACACTAATTGTTCCCAAAATATCTTAATATATTTGAAATTGAGGTAAGTGTCCCCCATTACCCCTACTGACCTTACCCCTTCTATTTAAAAAAACTATTGATGACGTCACACGTGCTAAGATAGTAGGAATAAAAGTTATTTTTTTTTCAAAAAGAAAAGAAAAACAAAAATAAAAATCAACCTGTCAGAGCCTTAACTCTGAAAATATGAGATATCTCAAACTCATGAGATAATAAACCGTTTCCACAATTTATAAACTCACTGTGTGTTTTTGTGAGTAAATTATCAAAAAGAAATTAATTCTCATAAAAAATGAATATAAAGTAATTTAAAAAGTCGCAATTAGCGAACCTCTCAAGACCATTAAAATAATTGTCAACTGAAACTTATAATATTCGGATTGTCTCTAACATCCGCCGCCATTCATAGATGCTAACATTATTCACTTCTTAATTATAATTTGATTTTAACTTTCTACCGTCTACAGCTTTCATTTCATTTCAGGTAAGCAGTTTCCTTCATTTGCGTTGAAAAGTGGCTCTCTTGCTTCTAGGCTTTAACGGTAAGTTCATTTTAATTATGTCAAAAATCGCTGTGGGCTTCCTCTTTAGAGATTTGTTAATTTCGGTTCGAATTAATTCGTGGAAGTTTTCGTTTTCATGTACTTTTGATGTCGTCAATTTACTAGAGATAGGATAATTTATATATATATATATATTATATATATATATATATATAATAAATATATATATATATATATATATACAAATACATCAACAAAAGACACAAATAACCAATACCTGACCTGACTAAAGTTTTAGAACCTAACTGTAATTTATTATAAACTCATGTAACTACCTAAAGAACATTCATATCTTTAACAAATTATAAATTAGTTTAATGTTTCAGAGATACTTATAATTATTACAAAACTATAATTGTTTAAAATAATAACCCAACCAAAAATTCTAATTTACTTTCGTAATTTTATATCGTAATTATTTTTTTTTGTTCTCCCACTAATAACCTTCAGTAGTTGATGCGGTTGATAAAAACAAACAGAAACTGTCATAGTTTGCGTTTTAATAATTCAATCGCTAAATGGTAGCCAATAAAAGAATTATCCGTGATTATGTTTCGCAGAATTCTGAACATCTTTTATAAGTCGTAAATCCACATTTCTGCCCTGATGTACGTAACGGGGCTTTTCCTGTATACACTTCTGCACAATACACATACGTAGTTATGACATCAGATAAAAGCCATAATTAAATTCCATAAATTCTATATTTCACACCTGGTTTTGTTCAAATGTACTGTCTGAAGGGACACTTACCTTTAAATAGTACAAGTTGTTCGTCGACAGTGAGACTTTCTACTAAGGCTGAAAACTTCTAATTGAAGCTAACATGTCGTTACTCCGTCGAATTGGTCTATCCTCTTTATTAATAAATCGCAAAAAGCGGCTGATGTTACAAAATAGTTTCAGAGACATAGTTGCTCTAAAAATGGGCCTACCATCAGACTTACTGCAAAGTTCCTGCAGAGATTTTCCGGTACCTTTATGAACACCAGCCAGAAAAAGTAAACCTTCAATAAAAATAAAATATTTCAAGGTAATTTATTTTATAAGTGTAATGAAAGTATTTACCTATAAAAACTTCTAACTTTTCCAGTGATATTTCTTTTACAGTTAACAGTTTTTTTCATTGACAGTTTGTTGTTCCACTAAGACTAAATTGAGCATTTCGTCAGTGAAAAACAATTTACTAAAAAAAATTTTTAAAAACTGGTTTTCGAAAAACATGCTGGGTCGTTAACGACCCGTTGGGCATATAGGGGTACAAAATAATACTAATAGTAACTTTTATGCAATTACATTTTATTTTATTTTCTTTCAACAAATTAAATATTTACTCCCTAAAATGAAAACAATGTTTTGTTTGAACATATGCGACATCTTCTTCTTTGAGCACCAGTAATAATTAGATGCTGTGTTGATGAGGATGGTGTAGGAATTATTGCAATATTTTGTGGTCCAGTGGAACGGGGTGACTTTCCATAATTAGATAATAATGTACGTACTATATGTCTTCTAAATTCTAAGTTGTCATTTTTGTATCCAAATTGTCGTGCTAGTGTCCAAGCATTAGTAACACAAACATCCAGCATCCATAGCCATATCGGAAAGTACCATTTTTTTCCACGTATTTTTATTCTATAGTTTGAAATGTTGTTGTCCATCAAGTCAACTCCACCCATATATTTATTATATTGCGAAATTACAAATGGTTGATCTATTTGAATTTTTAGTTTTTCTTTTGCTGAATATCGGCTTGCTTTTTGTATTGGCTCAGTTCCATGCTCATTGGATAATATAATGACAACATTATTATCTTTCCATTTTACAGCCGCAATTTTAGCGCTCCTTCAAAAGAGCTACAATAATACCCTCTTGGCTTTTTTATCATAATTTTTTTATCTTCTAAAGGACACTTTTCTGTTCTGTTTTCGCGTACAGTTCCAGTGCCACTAAATCCCATTTCTCCAAGTGATGATAGCAAAGACATGCTTGTAAAAAAGTTATCGAAATATAAGGAAAATTTTATATTTTTATATGTATTTCGCAAAATCTCTGCAAAGTTCAAGACCACACTTTCTCCTAATCCACAATTTTTATCAACACTAGTAGCTAATTTTCGGCCTTGATATATGTCAAAATTTAGGCAATATCCATTTGATAAAGCCATTACCCATGCTTTATAGCCAAATCTTATTGGTTTGCCGCGAATAAATTGTTTGCACCCATTACGACCAAAGTAAGGAATCATAGATTCGTCGATAGAAATTTGATTTTCAATGGGTGCAAACGTTAAAAACTTTTTATTTAATTTTTCGATGAAAGGTCTAATCTTGGCCAATTTATCATTTTTTGCCAGGTGGTTGTTGTCAGCAGCGTGAAAAAATCTAAATATCTCTTCAAATCTATTGCGTCTCATAGATTTCGTTACTAAAATATTATGTGTATCATCACAGTTTTCCCAATACATTCTTCGCCTTGGTAATGGAACGTAACCACTTAAAATTAAAATTCCCAAGAATACATAAAATTCTTCAACTTCTATTGAAATATTATGATTTTTCGAGGCAGCATAATTTGTTGTTTCTTTAACTAAATACTCTATTATTTCTCTGCTCATAAACAATTCAAAAAATTCAACTGGATTACTGTCAGAAGTGAGTGTTAAAACTGGTAATCTCGGTAGATCGGAATCCGCACGTAATGTTGGTAAATTTATAATGTTCGACCATTTTCGTGGCGTCTTCTTTATTTTCTTTGTTGGATGTTGTACATTAAAATCAGATACTTCTTGAAGAACTTCGTTTTCTATGTCTTCTTCATCCCTCTGAAATTGTACTTCAGCGCCGGCATTCAATTGACCTCTATTTAGTCTATCCGGATCATTACATTCCTCGTCTCCAGAATCCGAATCTGTTAACCAACCATTATTATCTGGAGGCAAAATATATATGTCATCCGGTATAACCTCATTATTTTCAATTCTTTCTATTTCCTCCAGAATTTCTGCAGTAGATAGTGGTTTCTTACTAAAAAAACATTTTCTCAGTATGATATGTCATGTGCCCAACGGGTCGTTAACGACCCATCAAAATGTAACATTATATTTATGGCATATATCAAATTATTTTCATACTAGTATTATTATAATATGTTAGCACAACCTGTGCTTAACTAGATAAAATGACTTTAAATAATAAAATGATTTATTTAATTGTACTTACAAATTTTTCAATGAAGCCATGCTGCGAACGTTATTCGAGTTCTATTTTGATGTGCACTCTACAACCACTACGAGTAAAATAAACAGTTTGCACTAAATAAACTGCTTACTTGCATAGTCAGGAATAAACTTGTCAAGAAACGGCGACTGGCAAATTCGACATATTTGCTTGGAACATCTTTTTGTTAGATGGGTCGTTAACGACCCGTTGGGCATAAATGGGTTAAAGATATATTTTCATCGTAATTCGTTGAGTAACATATCTGGTGGGACCTGGCACAGGATTTAGTATATTGATGGATCTAAACAATATACAACGCAATTACTAAAACCCACAAATTAAGTATGAAAATAGGTGTAGCACTTAAGACACCACTCACCTACACGTGACTGAGGTGGTGGATATTTGTTCCAAACTGTCCCATCGCGAGCAGTATATTGTAAATCTTCTTGTTCAGGAACTTCTATTTCATTTTCCGAATTTTCGCTTTCATCTTTGTCATCATCAACCGTAGATACATGATCTTCTTCAGAAAATTCTTTATTTACTAACTCTTCATCACTAGTAACAGTTTCTAAAATGATAGATTCATCTTCATTCTCTGAGTCTTTTTCAAGGATTTTACGTAATTCCTCTTCCTGGAGCATAATACCTTGGAGCATTACGTACATTTGGAAACACTTCTGGATACAGGTAGATCTATAAACAACAGATGTGTTTCTTTCATTTCAAAGGAAACCAAACTGATATTTCAAAACGCAAATACGTTAAATTGTATATAAACCTTATGTTAAGGATATCATAAAACATCACGTCTCAAATTTACGATATAATAAATATATAAACATTTGAATTTTACTACTTGGTCCAGGCGTACCCAGAGACAATACAAAGGTTAAAAACCTAAATAAAAAATATTTTGCTGTTTTTATTTAAAAACTATAAACTTTTGAAACATCCCAAGCTATGTAAGAGTAATGTAAATTCCCATATATTTCCTCTTTCTCCTACTTGAAATATTTCTACATATTAACAAAAGTAATTAAAACTATTTCGATTTCAGTAGGATCCTCCAAAACTTTCCAGCCGAGTCAAGAGTTGTGTATTTTTTATTTATAATCACAATTTATCTCCCACAAGCGTATACTCTCACGATGTAGGTTATTTCCTTAGTTTAATGTACAGCAAAAAGAGAAAATGCCTCTACCAATTGGAACGTACACTGCGCCGACTTATCTAATGAAATTCCCTTTGTTCCTTCATTGTAATTTTCCCGTAGGACAAGCTATAAATGCAACTTGCGCTCCGCGATGAATTAGCTTCAGCTTGTGATTAGATAATCTGGGCGTGCGAAGAGATATTTCTAATTCCCGTTAGCTTGATGCTGGAGCAGGCTTTGTGGATGGATGGTGCTTGTCTAACAATAAATTGTCAACAATTAATTATAAAATCTAATTAATTTATCATTATCGTAAACGCCACTTAATAAATACTACTACGTGTTTGGCGTATATGAGTTTACTCTCTTTATGCACAGAATTTTGAATGGAAAAATGCTTAGAAATTATTATTTATGCCTTTTAGATAAAAATAAGGGTCAGCTATTAAGAAATTACATATTTATAATGTGGTCAAATTTAGGGCATATAAAGTAAAACTATATGAAGAATAGTAGAAAAATGTAACTTGTATTTCGCACACAAAACAAACAATTCAAAACGCTAATTGATTAATTAAATTACCACTTGAAATATTGTTACGAACATGCATTCAGCGTGGCCCGCCTAACGGTTGCATCTCGAAGCATCTCAGGCATCGAGAACCATCGATAGATCCCTCGACCGCAAGAGAACAATCAGTCACGTATTTGACTGAATTAAAATTAGAGGTGGGAAATTTCTAGAACATAGTAACTTTGGTATATATATGTAAGGAAATTAGAAGTTAAGTTAGTTGATAAGAGACTACCGAACTGTAAAGTAATAAATAAATATATTTATATAAATTCGAACCGCTGTTTTATTTAATCTCGCTACAGTTGGTGTCCGGTGTGAGATTTGAAAATAAATGCAGCAAGGACTTTTAAAAAAAGACTTTTGAACTTTTGAAAAGTTCGTCGGGAACATCCGCGTATTTCGGTAGTGATCTTTGCCCGAAAGAACATTTAAGATAAAAGTACGTGTGTGTCTGATCAAAGATGCTGATAGTAGAACTTTCAGTGAAGCAGTTGCGTGAGCAACTAGAAAAACGTGATGAAGACTGCAGCGGGTTCAAGAAGATACTCCAAGAACGACTGAAGACTGCTCTCAACAAGAATGGAGACGACCCAGAGACCTTCCAGTTCCAGTCAGCAGAAGAAGCCGTTTTAACTAAAATAATTGATGGAAAATTCGAGACTGTTTTAAAAAGATTCGCTGAAACGTCTCAAATGATTGAAGAATCTTCAAAAAAAAATGATGAAGAGATTTAATGATACGTCTCAAATTATTAAACAAGTAGCCAGACAAAATAACGAGAAACTCGAAAATGTGTCTAGAAGATTCGACGAGAAATTTGAAAATGTTTCTCAAATGATGGAAGAAACTTCTAAACACAATAATGAGAAATTTGAAGAAGTCTCAAAAACATTCGATCAGATCAGAAAAATGTAAACAACGTAGAAGAGAAAATCAAACAATTAGAGACCGTGATAACTAACACAAAAGTGCTACCAACAATTAATACGGTAGCTTTAGATTCGGTAGTGAAAGAAGAATCACCGAGAGACGAAACGACACATCATATGAGATTCAAATTGCCACCATTTGATGGAATCTCTTGGTCCATATACCTTAGACAATTTAAAGCTATTGCGACAGCCAATCCTTGGAGAGAACAAGAAAAAGCTGTTTCCTTGACTGCTGCTTTACGAGGTGATGCTGCAGATATCCTAAGATCGATTCCTAAGGGTCAAGAAAAAGGTTACCAGACCCTGGTTACTCGACTAGACAAACGTTACGGAGATGCCCATCTACAACAAGTCTACAAAGTACAAATAAGAAGTAGAATCCAACGAGCAAGTGAGAGATTGCAAGAATTTGAAGCAGATATTGCTGGTATAGCGCTGTTGGCCTATCTAGAGGCACCAGACAACATTTTGAAAGAAATTGCTGTAGATGCCTTCGTCAATGGGTTAAGAGACAGTGAACTACAGAAAGCTTTACGACTAGCAAGACCGAAAGTTTTAGATGAAGCGCTCGCCATTGCGTTGGAACACAAGATAGCTAGTCGAGTTTCACGGAGCTATCAAGTACGAACCTCTGAAGAGAGTGACGAACGAAACAATAAACATCTGGAGAAAATCGTACGAAAAATAGTTCGTAACATGATGCCGAAAAAACGTGAACCCAGATGTTGGAATGGTAACAACGAAGGTCACATTCGCCCCAAAGTGCAAGAAAAATAATATAACAGTCAGAAAGCTAGAACAGATCGAGCACTGGGCTGGAAAAAGTGATTCAAATGCTGATGTTCAATCAAGACGGCTATATAGTGCAAATCTTAATCATTGTCTTGAATTAGAAGAACGACTTTGCCCCGTGAGGCGAACCACCGTTATTAATGATTAATGGCAGCCTCAACAGCTACAAGACGCTCAAGCAGATGATCCATGTATAAAAAGAGTATTGGATTGGGTGCGTCGACGTGAAAGACCTTCTTGGCAAGACATTAGTGCATGTAGTCCCGAAGTCAAGTGTTACAGAAACCGGCGCGTACGAATTACTGTGTGTTGCATTAGCCCGAAGAGATTGTGTTCTTCAAAATCAGTAGAACTGTTATTTTTTTTTCTGAGGGGTTTATGCAGCGTTGGAGAGTCCTGTAGATTCCGCCATCCTGAGCGTACATATAGAGTTGCTGATCGGGACGCTCAAATCTAAGAGGGAGCAGAGTTACGAACATGCATTCAGCGTGGTCCGCCTAACGGTTGCATCTCGAAGCATCTCAGGCATCAAGAACCATCGATAGATCCGTCGACCGCAAGAGAACAATCAGTCACGCATTTGACTGAATTAGAATTAGAAGTGGGAACTTTCTAGAACATAGTAACTTTGGTATATATATATGTAACGAAATTAGGAGTTAAGTTAGTAAAGTACCGAACTGTAAAGTTATAAATAAATATATTTATATAAATTCGAACCGCTCGTTTTATTTAATCTCGCTACAATATGTAGAACACAATAATTATTGGATAAATACACAATAGTTAAAGCACAATAAATAATAATATTTTTCATTATATTTAGATATAGATACCCAATATTAGGCTTATGAAAAGTAGACACAACGAGTCTGTTGGAGTCTGAATGGAAAGATGGTAAGAAGAGTGGAATAACAAGCAAGATGCTGATCCCGAGCCTAAGGGACTGGGTACATCGTAGAAAGTATAACGAAATAGGCATGAACCCTGTGACTGTAAGGGAGATGATCGTGAATATGACGGGAAATACGGAGGGATGGAATAGTGTTTACAATTACATACGAACAGTCATTAAAAAAAAAAGGAGAGGAAGATCAACACCAACCGGGCCAATGACAGAGATAAGATCTAATTACTATTTTGAACTGACGTTTGAATTTTTGATCTTTGATCTTGCACTGATAACTTGTTTATACTCCAACAATTAATAGAAAAAAGAATAGCGGTTGATACCGAAGTACATCTAGTCTTCATCGACCTAAAAAAGCGTATGATTCCGTTTGAAGACTTAAATTGTGGCATGCTTTACAACAATACAACAAAGAAGTACACAGGGATAACACTATGTAGCGAAATTAAATAAAACGAGCGGTTTGAATTTATATAAGTATATTTAGTTACAAGTTTACAGCACTAAAATATCTTAACAACCCCACTCAACTCATGATATCGTTACATACATATATACCAATAACAGTCTACTGACTTTAAGTACACGATCTCTTAGGGTTAATACAACACACAGTAATTCGTACGCCGGTTTCTCGGAAGATTACTTCAAGCATGCTTATGACAATCTTCCAATTCATATTTTCTACTGCATGGTCTATCTTGGGTAAGGTCAAATTCTTGATTTCATAATTGCTTACAATTTTCTTCAAATTAGTTAGAGCACGCCATATATTCTCGTAGGTTGCCCTGTCTGTATACGACTTCCTGCCCACCATATACAGCAAAGATCGAGGACTCTTTTAATCTCAGTACTCTTCTAACTTTAGGCTGCTGATTTTTTAACTCGTCTAAACGGCCGAACTCCTTATAAAATACAGATTTAGTCATCTCAAGATCTTGGCAAGACAGTGGGCTAGAGAGACGTTATGCGGAACACTAAAAAGATCCTGCTGAACTTCTGTCGTCACACCGAATCTAGCACTCTTTCTGCATAATTTGACATAAATTTATTAAAGCTTGGTCGCCGGACATCTTTGATCTCATGTTGAAGGTTCGGGCTTCTTCTGTTTCATTTGAACCAGCATAAGGTGCAAACGATTTGTGTGAACTACTTTTGGTTTACATTTCGGCAACTTCCTAATTCGGTATATTACGTCATTTATTCTCTTTTTAATTTCATACAGACCCTCCCATTGTCTTTGCAGTTTGGAAGACAAGCCACGACGACGTTGTGGATTATAAAGCCAAACAAGATCACCTACTTCGTAGCTTTCATTCTTGCATCGAGAATCGAATTGATTGATATTCTGTCACTGGCTAACTGGATGTGTTGTCGGGCAAGTTCGGGCAAACCAACTTCACGACCATCAGGCAGGTTGGAGTCTGGCCAGTAGTTTTATTCACTGCCGAGCGGTAGGCCATTAGGAATAAATGAAAGTGCTGGTCCCAATCTCTTTAATGTTCTGATACAACTTTGGACAGGTGTTTACCCATCGTTCGGTTAATCCTCTCGACCATTGACACCAATCAATTGACAAACGGTATGAAAGAGGGTTAACTCGAAGTTTCGTCCTTGGTCGAAGTGAATCTTAGAGGAAACACCTAATCGGCTAAAGAATTCTTTAACAAGTACCTCTGCAACGGTGGCAGCTTCTTGATTTTGTATCGCATAGGCCTCAGTCCATTTCGTAAAATAATTCATGGCTACCAGGATATATTTATTTATTTCATTCTTCTCTGAAAAGGGACCTGCAGTGTCAATTGCTACTCTTTCCATAGGACTACCAACATTGTACTGTTTCATGAGTGCCCTCTTTTTACCAACTGGACCATTACTGGTTGCACACAGTTCACATTTCGGATACCATCTTCTTACATCATCTTTACAGTTTACCCAATATAACCATTCTCGAAGCTTTTGTAGAGTCTTCGTAATACCAAAGTGTCCACTTGATGCACCATCATGCAAATGATGCAATAGTTCTGATACTTTACTTTTAGGTACAATCAACTGAAGCTTACAATCTGTACCATAATCGTTCTGAAAGGTTTCATGCAGAAGAACATCTTTTAGCACTAAGCAATTCCATTGGCTCCAATAACACTTGACTTCGCCACTACATGCACTAATGTCTTGGCAAGAAGGTCTTTCACTTCGACGCGTCCAATCCAATACTCTTTTTATACACGGATCATTTGCTTGAGCGTCTTATAGCAGTTGAGGCTGCCATTGATCATTAATGACGGTGGTTCGTCTTACGCGGCAAAGTCGTTCTTCTAATTTAAGACTGTGATTACAATTTGCACTGCACAGCCGTCTCGAAAAGGCATCAGCATTTAAATGAACTCTTCCAGCCCTGTGTTCGATCTTGTAATCATATTCTTGTAATAATTCTAACCATCTGGCTATCTGGCCTTCTGGATTACGGAATTGTATAAGCCATTTTAGAGTAGCTTGATCCATGCGAAAAAGAAACTTTCTACCAAACAAGTATTTATGGAAATACTTGCAAGCCTTCACAACGCTAGCAATTCTCTCCTGGTAACGCAATAGTTTCTTTCTGGTTTCGACAAGACTTTGCTAAAGTAAGCGGCGATGACTTTCTCCTGCCCATCTTGGATTTGGGAGAGAACAGCTCCTATTGCACTGTTGCTTGCATCGGTTTCCAACACAAATTTGCCTGCCTGTCTAGGGTAGCTTAAAATCGGTGCACTGATCAGAGCCATTTGTAAGTGTTCGAAAGCTCTTTGACACTCTTCGCTTCATGTATATTCTTTGCCTTCATAAATATTTCAAATAGGCCGGGGGATTACATAAACCAAAGGGCATAACTGTGAACTGCCAAAGCCCTAATCCTACAGAGAATGCAGTTTTTTCACGATCAGCTAGTTCCATGTCTACTTGCCAATATCCACTTTTCAGATCGAGTGTGGAGAACCAACGAGAACCAGAAAGTGTATCCAAAGTATCGTCTATTCTGGGCAAAGGATAACTATCTTTTTTAGTTACGCGCATGAAGAAAACAAGTTTCTTAGTTAAAAAACATTCGTGAATGGAACTCAGAATACAAATATTATCACAAAAAGAAGAAATATATGTAGTTATTGTCAAGTAGCTTTATGCCCAAAAATGTTTTAAATCATTTTTTAACACTGCTGTAGTTGTTTAATAAAATAAGAAATAAGAAAACTTTAAATAATAGATTAGATAAAATGGTCTGCATGCACGACGTTCCAATTGAAGGTTCCCATGTTACTTCATGGAAATCATTGACTCAGATTAGGATGGGTACAATAACATGTGCATTGGGGCTTACAAGAATTGAGTTCTTTATTATTGACAGATGGAGCTAGTTTTTGTATCTATTCTTATTCGAAAAGCATAAAAGATAGGGGAAAACCTGGTAGACAAAAGATATTCAGACATGCTTAGGCTGTTCGTCCATATAGTGGTTTATAAGTTATGCTATGGACTTGAACAATTTCTGTTATCGAACTGTTACCGTTTTTGTGCAAGTCACTTCAAATTAATATTAATATATTAATCGTATCTTATAACTCGTTTTTCTTCTCTTTGTTACTACTGCAGGTCCTTATTTGCGTCAACAGCACCAGCTCTCATATAAGCAGGCAGCTGGAATTGTTTTATTATGTTGTGAACAAACGATAAACTAGAAAGGAAACTATAATAGATTTCTTAAAAATAAAAGCACAAGAATTACCAAAGATATAACTATATAGCCTAAGGTGTACTGGATTCCATCCACTTCGTCTTGACTGGCTCACCAAAATCGGAATACCACGACGATCTCTTTCTCTGCCAGTAAAAAAAGACACGCAGATGGGCCATCGGTTTATAGAAGGGATCCGGAATGCCATCGTATAGAGGCCATATTTTAGATCCTCTGTTTACTGTGCAGTGCGACATCGTCGATTTATAACCTTTATAGTCAAGGATAGACCTTGTGAACGTGGTCATTGTGACATGTATGCATAAACAACGGAGATTTTTTGACTTAATTATATGTTGTTGGTGAAATTTTTCCTTGGTGAATTTTCAAGTTGTGTAAGTTTTGACAAAAGGTAAGTTTTTTTTGATTATTTATGTATTTAACTATTATATTGAGATTAAACAACTGAACCTAACCTAAAATAACCTTATAAAATTTAAACTGTGTGTTCAATGGCGTGGCCCGTCTCTACCGAACCTTTGGGATAGACGGGCCACAGTATATCGGTATAGATGGGCTAATAATAAGTATTGGATTTGTATTATTCAACATTTTTTTAATAATAAGTATTAATAATTAATTTCTATATGTTACAGGTTACAGTATGCCTTCATATTATAAGCGGAAATCTACTGTTGAAAGTACAACAAAGTGTTGAAAGGTACATGGAGCGAAGAAGCACTCCAAATGCGGTTGCAGCTATCAGAGAAAAACGCATGGGACTTAATCGAGCTGCATTAGCTTATGGCATACCTCGAAGTAGCATACAGAGAAGAATGAAACACAATCGTCTTCTTCTTCAACTCTTGGGGATGAGATCGAGATAAAATTAGTGCTGCATATTAAGAAATTGCAAAAGTATGGTTTTGCACCCACTCGTGACCATGTACGAACTGTGGCATTTGAGTAAGCAGAAAAATTTAATGCAAGTCACAAATTAATAGAAACAACAATAAAGCTAGTTTTGACTGGTTGCAGTCTTTCTTACGGCGCCATCCAGACATATCAGTGCGAAAAGGTGAAGGAGTTTCTTTGGACAGGACAAAAGGATTAAACGAGGAGGTAGTTAAACAGTACTTCCATCTGCTGCAAAGTATTTTAACCAATAGCCAACTAATAAATAAGCCGGAGCATATTTTCAACGTAGACAAGACAGATTTGCAGTTAAATAACAGGCCTGGAGATGTACTCGCGTCTAAAGAATCTAAGAATGTTTCTGTTATTACATAAGGAGAGAAAGAAGAAACGATTTATGTGATAAGCTGCTGCAATGCTAAGGGCAAATGATTACAAAATTCCACGAGGAAACTAAGTTCCTGTAGCTGGCTGTATACCATATATCACAAAAAAATTTTGTTAAAATCCTTTATAAAAGGTATATAAAAATGCCTCAAACGGGCTATCACAAACACATTGCAAAACGTTTTCGGATTAAACAATCCATCATCAGTGCAAACGGTTGTACATGCTAGTAGCCACCAAAATATATGGGTAAAAACCCTTTAAATGTTATAAATTTGAAATTGTTTTACATTATTAGTATTTCTAATTTGTGATGGTTAAGTTACCGTTGGATAGGTATATGTGATGGTTAAGTTACCTATCCAACGGTAACTTAACCATCACAAATTAGAAATACTAATAATGTAAAACAATTTCAAATTTATAACATTTAAAGGGTTTTTACCCATATATTTTGGTGGCTACTAGCATGTACAACCGTTTGCACTGATGATGGATTGTTTAATCCGAAAACGTTTTGCAATGTGTTTGTGATAGCCCGTTTGAGGCATTTTTATATACCTTTTATAAAGGATTTTAACAATTTTTTTTTTCAAATGATTACCTCCGTATTCTATTTTTAAAGGAAAAAATAGAAAAGAAGAATACGTGGATGGAATGCCATATGAAGCAATGTTTGTAATATCCGAAAAATCTACCTACGTAAGTGCAGATATTTTTTTAAATTGGCTAAAAAATCTATTTATTACTCGAAAGCCTCAAGGCAAAGTTTTGCTGATATATAGAGAGACATACGTCCCATACAGCAGCAGTTTAAGTATTAGAATGGGCTGAAAACAACGAAATTATAATGTTGTGCTTACCCAGTCATACCACACATTTTCTGCAGCCATTGGACCGAGCTTTTTTTAAATTTTTAAAGGCTAATTTTTACTCGAGACGTCAACACTATATCAGAAATAATCCAATAAGAAAAATTAACCGTTACCAGTTTGGTGAGTTGTTAGGAAATGCGTGGAAAATCTCAGCGACGGTGAAAAATGAAACATCTGGATTTGTTGCCACAGGAATTGTACCGTTTGATCCCGATAAAATTCCAGAGCACGCATTTTTGTCCACAAATGAGAGCTTCTCAGCTGTAGTAGAAGAACAAAGTAATACAAAAATAGATCTAAATATTTAAGATCAACCAGGTCCTTCACATGCAGGCATTAGTCTAGTCGTTGATGAAGAAACTGCAGCTGGTACGTCTAATGTTGAAGACTCAAATGTAACACCTGGAAAAGTATTGGACACGTTATTGCCTGTACCTAAAATTGATGCCGCAAAAAAGAAAGTAAGGGGCCGAGCAAGAAGAGTGGAGGAAATTCTTAATTCTGCAGACAAAAAGAAAAAAAGAGAAACAAGAATAAAAAAGAAGACAGTTCCAAAGCAGCAAAACAAAAGACATCAATGTCAAAAGTATAAGTTAGATTCGTCTGATGATGATATGAATGCAAATGTGCCAGTTTTAGATGACAGCAAAGACGAAGAACAATTTAATGAAAATGCATTGGTTGTGGTGAAGATTACAGCAAAACATCCAGAAAATATGACTGGATTCAATGTTTGATTTGCAAACACTGGTGCTATGACAACTGTACAAAATTTGAAAATGTTTGTGATTCGTGTTAAAAATGATAACCTATTTCTTTTTACTAGCAATTTTTTATGTGTTTCAAATTAGCCCAACTCTACCAATAGCAATGACCCATCTGTACCTACGTATTGGTATACATGGGCCAATAAGAAGTATTTATGTTAATTTCTATAACTTTTATATTCCTCAAGTTACATGTTTTTTATTTTGCACAATAAATATATAAACTATAATAAGTATTTTTTTCCAAAAATTGTATCATACACTAGTCAATTTTTCAAGTAATCTGTGTGAGAAAAAAAGTGGCCCGTCTCTCCCGGACTTACCCTATAAAGAGTGGAACAAAATGCTACGACGTTCCTCAAAGTTTTGTTATAATTTAGACTTCGGCAAATATGTATATTGCATATTTTGCATATTGTGCATATTTTATGCAAATATTTCATATTTTGGCATATTTGTATAAAAGTTTGCATAAAGTGCATAAAAGTTCAGATTTTTATACTGTATTTGAAAATTTTTAAACATACCAATTTATTTCAATTCTTGTATAAAATTTTGTAGTCATTTTAATCAAGAAATGATCTAAGTACGTAATCTCTACAGGTACAAAACATTTACAATTTCAAAGAAGATCAATTTAAGTAGCCCTCAACATTCTTAGAAAGTCTCGGTCACTGAGGCATTCAGTTATTGGATAATCGCTAAGGGTTCGCTCATTTGCATTTTATGATCTAATCCCCAAATCTATCTACAATTTATTGTATCTTAACAGCAGGTAAACGGCTAATAGTTTTGTTCCTAATTTAGGGATTTTCCAAAATCTCCCAGTTTATTGAATTAGGTACCTAAACATTTCTAATTTGATGCTCAGATTTGTAAATCATTTTTGTTTTGATATTCAAAGCGTAAACACTCGTTGTGCGTAACAAAAAGGAAGATTGTGATTTTATAATGCCTAAAACAACCAGTGCTTCAACTTGGATTAAACCTTATAAAGAGCTGTCTATGGATATGGGAAAAATCTACTGTTCAGTCTGTGGCAAAATTGTAAGTATCTAATATTTTCTATTAAATATCTAATATTTCATACATACAGGGTGTTTCCAAATGACACTTACAACGTTTGACTGTAGATACTTCTCGAAAAATTGAACAAAACGATATAGTTAATGAGGGGTCAAACTTATTTACTTTTCGAGATACAGGGTGTTAAAATTAAAAAAAATTAAATTCTTTTAGTTAATAACAACAATAACTTTAAAACCAATAAACGTATTTACTTGAAATTTAGTACTCGTAGGTTGTTTTTAAATGAAAAATAGCTTCCTTTAGTGAGAAAAAATTGTCCATGGTACAATACAATGGTGTGTATTTAGAAAAATTTTTCACCTTTACTTTTTTTTATGAAGTCAGCTATTCTAAAACACAATTATTTTTATTGTAATTGAATTAACAAAAAAAAACTTTTGTTGAATTTTAAAATAAGTTATATGATGTACTAATGGTTAGTAACAAAAACTAATTTGTGGATTAATACTGCATTTAAAACACTTAGCGAGTGTTTTTTTTTCCAAACCAGTTATTTGATTAACCAAAAACA
The DNA here is from genome assembly GCA_918026665.1 of Diabrotica balteata. Lineage (NCBI taxonomy): Eukaryota > Metazoa > Arthropoda > Insecta > Coleoptera > Chrysomelidae > Diabrotica > Diabrotica balteata. Next base: position 41,212,406 of record OU898284.1, read on the forward strand.
CCTTGTATATTTTTATATTTTAAAGGTTGGGTTAAAATAAAGGTTTTTATTTTTATTTATAGATAGCATGTGAGAAGAAATTTCAGATAGACCAACATGTGAGAACTGCTTCACACATTGCAAAAAAAGGAAAAATAGGAGGAAAACATCAAACTTCAATGGCTAAATGTTTCCAATCTACTTCAAAAAAATTAGATGAGCAAGAAACTTTTAATGAAGACTTGTGTCGCGCATTAGTGTCTGCAAACATACCGCTTTCAAAATTAGCAAATGTAAATTTTAGTTCGTTTCTAAAAAAATATTGCAAACTTAATGTTCCAAGTGATCGGTCTCTAAGAAGAAATAATGTGAACGGGCTATACTCGTCGGTGTTAATTAATATTAAGGAAGAAATTGCAGATAATTATTTTTACATATCTGTAGACGAAACCACTGATTCCTCAGGAAAGTATATTGCTCATTTATTGATTGGTGTTCTTAAAGAAGATACCTTACCAAAATCTCATCTTATTTCATGCCAGCAACTTGAGAAAACAAATGCTTTAACAATTTCGCGTTTTATACAAGAAACATTAGCAACTTTTTTTCTTCCGACAACTATTCCTTCTAATAAATTACTGCTTATTTTATCGGATGCTGCTCCTTATATGGTGAAAGCAGGACAAAATTTAAAAATATTTTTCCCAGATTTAATACATGTTACTTGTGTAGCGCATGGATTAAACAGAGTTGCAGAGGAAATACGAAAAAAGTTTCCTCTTGTAAATACCATGATATCCAGTGTCAAAAAAGTATTTCTTAAATCTCCTATAAGAATTCAACTTTATAAAGAAATGCTACCTAACATTCCTCTTCCACCACAACCTATTTTAACGCGATGGGGAACATGGTTAGAAGCAGCTAATTTTTATGCAGATCATTTTGTTAAAATAAAGAACATAATTGATACGTTAACAGATGAAAGTTCCCAATCTCTTTTGGATTCTAAACAAACTTTTCAGAGTAACTTGCTTCAACAAGAACTTTCATTTATAAAATCAAATTTTAGTTTTGTTCAAAAAACAATTACTCAGTTAGAATCACCAAAACTGTCATTGTTCGAAAGTACAGCATTAATAAAAGAATTTGCGTCATGTTGTCGGAACGTTAGAGGTAATATTGGAAAAGATATTTTAAAAAAATTTGAAGCTACTATGGAAAAAAATAAAGGTTACCATATTCTTTCTGAAGTAGTCAGTGTTCTAGCTGGAAATATTTCGGAAACAATTAATTTAGAACCAAATGTTTTGGTTAGTTTGAAAAATGCTCCCGTTACATCAGTTGATGTTGAACGAAGTTTTTCCATATATAAATATATGTACTCAGACAGAAGCCACAAGTTTTTGTTAGAAAATTTTGAACACCACTTGGTCATTTATTGTTACCATAATTCTAAATAAGTTTATTCATACTTAAAAATGATGTAGTTACTTAAAATAAATGTAAATCTTAATGAATAGTAGGAAATATTTAGTTATGTACACTTTTTTTTAAATAAAATTGTTACTATTTTACGATTTTTTTATTTATTTGTATGCATATTTTGTAAAATATTTGCATATTTTCGGGTCGACCGTCAAGGTTTAATTCCGACCATTCTGATAAAGAAACTAAATCATACATCATTGTTTTTATGAGCTCCTCTCATGCTTTAATGTTGTCATTAATGTTAAAAGAAATTTAGACAGCCTTATACTGTGGAAATCTTAATTTCTCTTTTCAAATTTATTCTCAAAGCTGTTTAAAGTCTTGTTAAGATAATGTTTAACAAGTCGCTATGGAGAAATAACAATGAGAACATTTTTTAACTCAATAGACATCCTATATTTATTATAGCTTTTTAAAATACGACTTTTAAATCGGTTTAGTACTCAACGTCAGTAGTAAATCACGCAAACCACAAAAATACAAATCTACCAGACCTAATATACACATTGCAGAGATTCTATCAGCCCGTTACCAATGGTGGCTGAATAAACAATCGCTACTGGACTAATACGGTTATAATGTAGTTACTGGTGTCCAACAGTGCTAATTTCGTCCATTTTGGTCCATTTTCCGCGATCAACTAACGACATTAATGAGAGCTGGAGCATTATTGCACGGTTTATATTGAATTTTAACTGTGTATGTCTACGCCCCGTAATGCAGTTGTTGCAGAAAGTAAAATATGTAGTCTGTGTATTCTAAAAACTTTTTAAAATATTATTTTATATCTTAAGTTATAATTACCTTACGTCATTATGTAAAAATACTCTTTAACTATTATTGTTGAATGGAAACAAATATAAAAGTTGTAACTTATTTTTTATTTAATAAACTGTGAATAAATCTGTAACATATGGAACTCTAAGGATGTTATAGTCTTATTTACAAATCTTGAAATTGTAATACACATGCCTACATTTTTTTTTTCATAAAAAAGTGTTTTAGGTTTAATAGGTGTCCTATAATAGTAAATTGAATGTGCTTATTACGAATCTGTACTTGATTTTTACCAGCACGTCAGGTTTTTAAGAAAAGTGGGTTTAAAATTTTTCATAGAAACTGACAAAAATACTGAGAAAATATTTATTGAAACTTTATTTATCACAAAAAAAAAAGAATTCAGTATAACCTACCTTAGACAATATTTGTTTTTTTTTTTTTAATAAAACCGTTTGACGTTTGTTGTTTCGGCTGTAATTAACCCGATTTATCGAGAGTTACAACGAGAAATAAACAATCAAAATTAGTTAGAGTGCAAAACAAAGTTAAAAACTAATCAGTAGTATAAAAAGTGGACTTCTAAAAGGTGAGTCAGTGAAATAATTATAAGCAATTAACCAAAATACACCGAAGAGGTTAACTGATAAGCGCGATAAAAAGCAAAACATTCACTGATGTCTTCACCAATTTTTATGCGACGTTGCCACTGTGAGCAAAATATCTCAGGCGACAATACTTTAGGTGGTTGTAATAAATAAACGGTAGACACTGTTTTCCCTGAACCGTTGAGGTGGAAGATAGTGCCTGGCGCCGAATAATGGAAAAGTTTTTGGAGAAAGGAAAAGATTGGGAGAGCGATAGCTCAGTAACCGACGACGGAATAAACAGAAAAATGAGGGAGGATGACATTGAAGATGAAGAAAGAGGAGAGCATACGAAGAATAGAAAGCTCTCAACAAACTCACCACGAAATAAACATAAATCAAAACTAGATACCATAATTGAAATGATGAACAAGTTGGCAAAAGATGTCATGGCTCATCGAAGATAATAAAAAGTTAAAGATGGAAAATAAAGACCTAAAACAAGAAAACAAAGACATCAAAGATTAATTGAGAGAAATCAAGGAGAATATGGAATTTATGAAAAAACAAAGAAGGAAAATGGGAAGGAAAAACAAAGAATGGGCGGAGGCAATAGTAATACCTTTATTGAAAGCAAACAAAACACGAACTGGCCCTACGTCATATAGACCAATTTCCCTTACTAACACAATATGCAAAATATTAGAAAAAATGGTAAATAAAAGGTTATTGTGGTTTCTAGAGGAAAATAATTTAATAATTAACGAACAAAGTGGATTTAGAAGAAAAAGATCAACTCTGGATAATTTAATAGATTTAGAGTCAGAAATACACGAAAGTTTTGCTATCAAACAGGAATGTCTTGCAGTATTTGTTGATATAAATAAAGCTTTCGATATGGCTTGGAGGTATGATATTTTAAACACATTGTGTTTAGTCAACATCCCAAGTCACTGGGGAGTCAAAGGTCACATGCTCTGTTTTATTCGTAATTTCCTAAACAATCGGAAATTTAAAGTACGTGTAAATGGTGTTACATCAAGTATGAAAAATCAAGAAAATGGAACTTCACAAGGATCTGTTATCAGTTCAACACTTTTTTTGATTTCAATAAATAAAATATTAGATAATTTACCAAAACTTGTTAAAGCAAGATTATATGCTGATGATTTAGTGTTATACGCAAAAGGAAAAAATATTCGCTGGATACAAAAAAATCTACAATGTACATTAAATCATCTTGAGAATTGGTCAAAAGCTGTGGGAGTACAATTTTCTACTACCAAAACAAAATGTATATTGTTCTCAAAAAATCGACATTCTACAAAGCCAAATCTGCACATATATGGAAACAGCTTAGAATATGTTGATCATATAAAATTTTTAGGTATGTTTTTTGATAACAAACTCTCTTGGAAAATGCACATTATGTACGTCAAGAAAACTTGCCAAACTGGTCTGAATTTATTGCGAACTCTGTGTAATAACAATTGGGGTTCAGATTTTAAAAGCCTTATTAACATTTACAAATCATTTATACGATCAAAGATTGATTACGGATCAATAGTTTACGCTTCTGCCAAGAAAACATTACTTGCTCAGCTCGAAACTATACAGAATACAGGATTAAGAATAGCCACAGGAGCTTTTTGTACCAGCCCAATTGAAAGTCTACAATGTTTTACTGGCGAACCACCTTTGAAATTCAGGAGAACATATCTATCGTTAGCTTATGCTTCAAATATTCAATCAATAAAGTCACATCCCGCTCTTCATAACACAATTGGGGACCGTTTTAAAGATATTTATATTAAAAAAACTCGAACAGATCCTCCATTCTACGAGAGAATTCGAAGGTTTTTATCCTCTTATAGCATTCAATTTCCAAACTTCTTTAGTAAGCCGACTACGGCTGCATTTCCACCATGGACAATACCCCCTTTACAATGCGATCTAACTCTTACCAAATACAACAAATTTAAAACTCCTCACAAATTAATAAACCAAGAATCACTTAACAAACTCTCCTGTTTTTCTGATTATTATCACATCTATACAGATGCATCCAAATCCACTGATGGTGTAGGATCAGCAATTGTCACTCCAAATACCACATTGCAATTCAAACTATCACCTACTAGCAGTATTCTCTCTGGAGAACTGTACTCGATTCTACAAGCATTAATTCACATAAACAACCACAATATCTCAAAAACCCTGATAATTACTGACTCTCTTAGTGCATTACATTCAATCAAACAGCTCTATACCAGTAACCCTATCGTTCACCTAATACAACATCAATTACACCTTATAAACCAGGCAAAACAGCAAATTCGTTTTTTCTGGGTTCCATCACACACTGGTTTGGAAGGCAATGAAAAAGCGGATCATTACGCTCGTGAAGCAATACAAAGTGCATCATCAATAACAGTGAATACAGTGTCTGTGTCGGATTTTAAATCACTCGTAAAAAAGAAAGTGCTAAGTGAATGGGGAAATAAATGGCAACAATCAAAATCATTTCTAAACACTATTAAGCCTACAACACATTCATGGTGTGAAATAAACGTTGACCGCCGGGTATTCGTTAAAATGACTCGATTGCGTATAGGACACAGCAGACTAACTCATGGTTATATTATCGCCAAATCAAATCGCCCTATATGTGATCTTTGTAACTCTAATATATCCATACCACATATTTTGGTAGATTGTCCCAAGTTTATTAATGAAAGAAACAAACATTCAATACCTGGAAATATCAAAGATGTTTTAGGAGATAATTGTAATCAGAAAAACCTCTTTAATTATCTAAAGGATATTAATATTTTAAACAAATTGTAAATAACTTTAATTTATATTAATATATAAACAGGTTTTACTTTAGTTACTAATAACACCATATTGTGAAATTAATCTTAACTTAAATATTGTACTACAAACCTACCCACTTAATTGTAATCTTGACTGTTTGTAATTTAATTAATTGTAAATTGTATATTATGTCCTCCCGCTAATAACTCCAAGTAGTTGATGCGGTTAATAAAGAAAAATAAAAGAAGGAAAAACAATGTAGTGTTGAATGGTATATTAATAGATACCTATGATCGAAGAGTAATAAAAGAGGCGATGCTGAATATATTCAAAACATATATGGGAATTGAGGTCAAAATCAAAGATGCAAACAAGCTGGGAACAAAAACCTGCCTGATCGAACTAGAAGATCAGAAGAAAAAATCAAAGTCATGAAGAACAAATACAAACTAAAAAACCACAAGGAAGAAAAAATATATATCAACAACGACACCACAATGAAAGAAAGAAAATACAAAAAAACTATAAGAATGATTGCACGAGAAGAGATAGATAAAGGCAACGACGTAAAGATTGGCACAAATAAATTGTGGGTAAATAAGGAAGAGTGAAAATGGAATAATAAAGAAAATAAGATAGACAACCAAAAAAGTAATAAAAACCGGCAATGGAAAAACGATGACGAAACAGGCAATGAACAAGGACATGAGTAGTAGTAAAGCACTATACAAAGACCAGTATGGAAACTTAAAAAAGAAGGAAGATGAGAAACGCTTACAAATACACAAAGCAACTGCAATCAATGAGATTAAAAGTGTGAAAACAACGGCAACTCAAAAAACCAGAATACCTGAAGGATGGACAATAGGAACATGGAACGTAAGAGGTCTCAACGGCAAGGAGGCTGAACTTGTAGAAGAATTTAATAAGGCTAAAATAGACGTACTAGGAATCACAGAGACCAAAAGAAAAGGTAAAAGCACACAGTTTCTGGAAAATGGCCATTTTTAATACTCAGTGGAGCACCCCCGTCAGAAAGAGCATGTGAAGGAGTTAGTTGTGTCATCAATAGAAACATATGTTTCTACACAATATGTTTCTACAACATAATAAACATACATATTAGAAAGTTGGCTGTGGAACTTATTGTTGATGCTGCTTTTGTGAATGCTTTCGTATTATATCAAGAAGTAACGAAAGACAAAATAACAATAACGAAATTCAGGGAAAACATCATAAAAGGCAAAAAGACATATGTTCACTACCAATTTTTTATTCTCTACATGTTATGAACTTTTTAGCTTTGACAAAATAAGAAGGAACTGACCCACAAGAAGTTTCAACTAAAAATCATTTTATAAATGTAATGGAGAAATGGCAAATTTGTGCAAATTGTTACAAAGAAATTGTTGCATTTATGGATAGGAAGTCAGCGAAGAATAAAACAAAAAAACTAAATATCGGTGCCAGTCTGCGAAACATATTTTTGCTTTGACTCTTTTTTCTAAAACATAATTTTGTTTGTAAAAACTAGTTTTAGGCCTTGTTGCCATATAATTTTTTCTTTCTAAATAAAAAATATGACATCTGTTTTGCTAAAAAAAAACTTTGACCGTTTGTAGGGACTTGTAAATAAAATATTTATAATAATAAATAAGCTAACAAATTTCTTTGGTGGCGCGAAGAAACAAATGTGAGCGGGCACACACATCGATAGTCAAACGGCACAGCATCGTTGCCGTCGTTCCAAGGCGTATAGTATCAAATGACCGCGCGCACACACATCGATCTTTATCGACCGACCAGAGGACCAGTTGCGGTTTTTTGACACTGCTCAAGGTACGTCGCTCCGTGTTGCTACGTGGTTCTGTGTTGCTCATTGTGATTTTGTGTACTTCACCTAACAAACCTTTGTGGATTAAAAAACGTCATCGAATAAATATCGTGTAGTGTGCGCGCAAGGCATCATCGACAAAAGTTCGGTCGAACTTTTATCGACCGTCCAAATTCGATGTATATGCGCCTAGCCTTTTGTGTGTAACACAGAAACCAACTTTACTACCATTTTTGTATATGCTTTACAAACCTCTTCATAAGCATTATTCAGTGGTTTGGTGAATTTCCGTTACCCACGATGGCTAAACATAAATTCTAATCTGGTGCATAGCGCATGTCCACCACGGCCACTGGGGATATTTTTTTCTTAAAAATTGAATATACGTTATATCCACCATGGTACGCTATTTGCTAATATTAAAAACTGTTGTTCTGCCTTAAAATGGTTCGCTATGACAAAAAGTGACTAACCATCTTCTAATCTCGTTACAACTTGCTTTTAGTTATTTGCTAGCATGTGGAGCCATTTTTTGAGGTTGAAAGAATAAATTATCTGACAAATTTTAAGATTTGGCAGTGACAGCGACAGTATGTAAATAATAAGTATTTATCCCTCAAATAAACTGCTAAATTTTTTACAAAATACGCTTTAAGGGTCGTATCAGCTTTTAGGAACCAACTGTATATTATTTATAAGTTATTTACTCCATTGTAAGTTTTTATACTACGGTATACAGCCAACCACAGCGTAATATTTTCACTTTTACTAGTTAATTCACAAGAAATCTACGTTCCTGTAGTTGGCTGTATACCATGTATTAAAAAATTTAATTAAAAATCCTTTGTAGAAGGTATATATTTAAGTTATATATAACTAAGGTGTCTAGTTTATATTTTCTGGTACGAAATGTTAGGGGAACATAAAGGGCCATATAATAAATTTTTTTTCTATATTACATTGCTACATACATGCATAGTTGGTTGCCTAACTACAACCATACAATTTTTCTCCCTTATATCATCTTATTTACATAAATTTAAAACTACAACATTGATGGTTGATACTGTTATATTAGTTTACTTAATTTTCACAATTTTAAATAACGTTGGCTTTTGTCTTAAGTAGAAACATACAGTTACATTGACTGCTCTGTGATAATTTCCGTCATAACTTAACAATATTGTCATCAAATGTCATTGCCAATCAGTTGCACTCATACAGTCCTCGAAGACATACCGTCTCAGGACTAGCAACTTCAACGTGGAGTCATATGTCGCCATGTTACCTAATCCATCGGTAACTCTATCATCTTAAATTATTATAACGTATTTTTAAAACTAAATGTAATTAAACATCTGTTAACGGGTTTTTACCCATATATTTAATCTTGGTGGCTACATTCATGTACTCCTAGTAAGTATTAACCACATTTTTCATTAACCTTAGTCAAAATTTTAACCTATGTTCTTTTTAATTAAGTGGTTAACTATTTTCTAGGACACTGATGATGGAACATGGATTCCGAAAACGTTATGTCTTTTTAACTTAGCCCGTTTGGGCCTTAAATATATACCTTTTACAAAGGATTTTTAATTAAATTTTTTACTAGTTAATTAATTTGACATATAGATGACATCTTTTACTGGCAATGCTTTACAAATGAAAAAATAGTGATAAAAAGTAGAGAATCATGTTAACTGCTAATAGTACATAAGATATATCATTTTAATTGAGAAAATGAATAAAAAATGGATTTATTTTAAAAGAGTCGTAGACATAATAATTATTATATTATTAATTTAATTTGACTAATTATTTTGAGTGAAATACGTTAATTATTTGATGTATTTTTCATGTGATTAATTGGTCTTCCAATTAGGTAGGCAAACATACCAACTAATGGAAACGCTAAATTACCAAATTTACAAAGTCAAACGTATGTAGAATTCTCATTAAAATTTACAAACGATTTGTCAAAATTTTACTGTAAATGATAATATATTGCAGATCTGTTATTGAATAAAATGTCCAATGGACTATTTTGCTATATATTTGATTTACTCGAGTATTCGTTTTAGCAAGGTTTTAGGCCAGTCAGTGTACAGGTATAAATATATTTTTGCCTTTACTGCCAATTAAATTTATCTACAACGTTTTTCTCTTTTCTATTTTGGAATAACTAAAACCAGCTTTAGACCTTTACCAGAGACATTAAAAGAAAATCTGAGCGAATCTTCTTCTACAACAATACAGGCCAAATTCTTGGCTTTCAAACCGGTCTCTTTTCCTACATTCTATCATTCAGTGCTCTTCTTTCGGTCACCCGGAACCATGGGACTTGTCACCACAACCATGAATTAATTTAGCCGTGCCAAGAGCAGTTTTCCTATGGACTTATAGTGTTACTAAGATAAGTTGTTTAACTATTTGACTTTTTGTGTTACTTTCTATTTACTGTTAACTTTTCATATGCATATGATAAGGTGAATACATTTTTGATATTGGGAGAGGGAAAATACATTTCACGTTTTAAATGGGATTTTAAATAGAAAGTCTGACCAAACTCACTTTTTGATATAATATTTTTTAATACATACATTTTGATATAATAGAATTTTGATATTGGGGAGGGAAATAAATTTCATGTGGTTTTTTTAAAACATTATATAAGGAGTATTGAAGACTCACTTTTGAATGTAATATATTTCATATAATTGTAACAGATTTATCACTTTTGATATGTTTACAATACGGTAATTAGTATCTCATTTTAGTAGAACTATTTAAATTTAAATTACTAACCTTTAGTGTTAAGACCTTGGCTACCATACGGACTATTCTTGGTGTTACTAATATTTTAAACTTTATTTGGCCAGTGGTAGTGACTATTCGCTTGTTGAGGGGCTATTAGGTCCTATTGTATCTTTACACCACCCACTACCACTGTTATTTAGCTTTGCATTATATGTAAATTGTTCATACATATATATCTATATACACGTTTTATAAATATATTTATTGTTACTATTTTGAGTTTTATTTCAGTTTCTACTAACCAGTATATAATATAGCAAGACAAGATTAGTATTTAGTATTTTGGATTTCAGGTTATTATCTCTAGTATCATTTGTTTCCGGTCATTTGTTACTTCAAAATCTCAACTATCGTTGAGTTGGCGCCCTTCTTTTTCTCTTCTTATTGTTCTCTTTCTATAAATTTATTCCCAGTGACCTTCTTTAGTTGTATCACGTTTGATATTACCAGGTCTCATTTCGTTTCTTGTCTCATTAGCTCAGTATCCTTGCTATCTGTTTATATCTTTAAAGCCACAATCCAGTGCATTGAAGCTAGCCCGAACACTCACTTGAGATTTAGTGTCTCTTTGGCCATTTAACTTTGTTCCTCTGAGCTTAGCCCTATTTTTAGTATTTTTTCATCACTTCTCTTTCAGTTCTTCTGAAATTGTAAGTTCTACTCTTCCTAAAATCCAATACTCCCGGAGTATTGAGGTTTTACTATCATATCTTATTCTTATCACATATCCGCCCATTGCAATCTTTGTATTTTAATGAAGTTTGACAGTGATGTTTTTTATAAAGTTGATAAAGCTCGTTGCTGTATCGATTTCTAAAGATTCCGTTTTCCCTTGCAGGTCCTAGTATTCTCCTCAGTACTTCTCTTTCGAATGTGTCGATTTTTTAAGAGGCCATGCTTTACTGCCATAGCATGCTATTGGTCGAATTAAGGTTTTATAGATTCTTATCTTTGTATTTCGGTGGACATGTTTAGACCGAAATATATGGGAGAAGGTAAAATAAGTTCTGTTCCTTCGACATATATTTCTACTTCCAGGTATGTAAACTTTCCAACCGTTTCAATGTTATCTTCGTGTATAATGTTTTGTGGGACTATATTTCTTTTCGTCTATATCATTATTTTTGTTTTTTCTGTGTTAATTTTGAGACCTAGCCTTTTTTCAACCTAGTGGGTTGTCAGCCCACTGCCCAACCTTCCTCCTTTACCCGGGCTTATGACCGGCAGTGGTACTTGATCCACCCATTTGCCACCACAGGCGGAGTTAAAGCTGAGCGAAAAGGTAGAGAGAAAATGCAAAAGTAGAGAGAAACAAAGTAAGTGTCGGTGGAAAATCAAATGATTAAGAACGATTCAGGAGTTTTTACAGAAAGTAAAACAAATTAATATAACATAGGGATGATGAAACATACTAAAGCATTACGAAAAACGCTTCATACATGTTGGCTCAGTGGAATTTCGAATGAAAATTTATGGAACCAAATCAAGAAAATTTTAAAAAGCAAATAAGGCAAAGAAAATGGAGAAGACCAATGAAAAGTAAACGGACCTAAAAAAACTTGAAAAAGGACAGTACCGGTCGAAGTGAACTTAAAACACTAGGATTTCTATTAAATTATTAAGAATAAAAAATTAACAGGGATGTTAAATAAAAATTTATAGGCACTTATTAACAAAATATTATCAACATTAATAAATACAATCTGTAGAGTTATCTCTTTCTAGCTCAGTAGAATCTTCCTCTTCGTGATACTATAACTGGTTATGAAATGGTTTAAAAACTTGCTAAATTGACACTACAGTTTAAAATCATTTCTTGGAAAACTAGAATAATTATAAATACTTTTTTTCATGTTTTTTCACCAATTAAACTCATTCTGCAGACAACACCATTCTTCAGCATTTTCTCATCTTTTTTTCCAATATTCCGAATATATGAACGTAGAAAATAATAATAGGAGGTACCTGTAGGACATAATTTTATATTTACATAGTTACATAGGATTTGTAGGAAATCTTCGTATAAGTTCAGCTAGTCTATTAGTATTTGCAAGTGTGTAAAGCTAATCAACTGGGTTTGGTTTTTATTTTGTGATATGTGTTATAAGAATATATGTATAGTTTTGTCATTATTAATGTTTTGTCATGAAATTTTCTAGAAAACCTATTTGTATTTGGCAAAACGAGACCGGGACGCAGTCGTATCTTGTAGTTGAAAAACGCCCGACAATGATTTGGATTAAAAACTAATGCTCCTTTAGTACCCATTTTATGTCGAAAATAAAACTGCGTCTCAATAATATCCTCCTTTAATTCATAATCCGGCTCAAAGAGCCATATCTTCTTCTTTTTGCAGTACCGTCTCCTATCGGAGGTTGGCTACCATCACAGCAATCTTTACTTTGTTGGCTGCAGCTCTGAACAACTGTATTGAACTGCACCCATACCACTCCCTTAAATTTCGCAACCAGGAAATCCTCCTACGTCCCACATTTCTCTTTCCCGAGATTTTTCCTTGGATTATGAGTCTAAGCAGAGAGTACTTTTCTCCTCTCATTATGTGGCCCAGATATTCCAGTTTTTTCGTTTGTATGGTTTTTATGACTTCGCATTCCTTCCCCATCTTCAGCAGAACATCTTGATTTGTTACTCTTTCTGTCCATGGTATTTTCCACATTCTCCTGTAACACCACATCTCGAATGCCTCAATGTTTTTGATGTTTATCTTTTTCAGTGTCCAGGCTTCCATGCCGTACAGCAGAACGGAGAAAACATAGCACCTTAACATTCTCGTTCTTAAGTTTATATTTATGTCCCGGCTGCATAGGAACTTTTTCATTTTGACAAACGATTGTCTCGCTATCTCTATTCGCCTCTTGATTTCTCTTGTCTGGTCATTAGTATCAGTGAAGCAAACCCCTAAATATTTGTAGGACGTAACTCTTTCAACTGGCTGATTATTTATGGTTAAATTCACATTGGTGTATAGCTTCTGACAATTGTCTTGATGTTCAGTTTTAGACCATACTTATTGGTATGAGTGTTTATGTTTTCCATCAAAAACTGTAAATTTGCTAGGTTATCTGTTACTATTAGCGTGTCATCAGCGTATCGTATATTGTTAATTAACTCTCCGTTAATGTTCATACCAATGTTTTGCTCTAGGAGCGCTTCCTGACATATTGTTTCGCTATATATATTGAATAATAGTAGAGAAAGCACACAACCCTGACGCACACCTCGACGAATCTCAATTTCTTTGGTTAACTCATTATCAACTTTGATTTTTGCTGTTTGTCCCCAGTACAACCTGGATATGATGTTAATGTCGCGACTGTCGATGTTTTTGCTTCTTAGGATTTCATACAGCTTTTGGTGTCTGACTTTATCGAAGGCCTTCTCAAAATCTATGAAACCTACGTAGAGATCTTGGTTTACATCCAAACATCTTTGCATTAACACACTCAGACTAAACAAAGCTTCCCGTGTCCCAGTCCACCTCTGAATCCAAACTGTGTGGCGCTTATGTCCACTTCTAATTTATTAAATATTCTTTTGTGAATTATTTTTGCCTGTTCTATACATTGTGTTAAAGAGGTTCACCATTATTTCAAGTGCGTCGTCGTCTATAAGTTTCAACAATTCTACAGGAATTTCATCTGGTCCTGCAGCTTTACCCCGTTTTGTGTTCCTTATAGCATATTCTACCTCACTTTTTAGAATTTCAGGCCCTGTTGTGTCGTCTGTAGGTTCTGCACACTGTTATTTCTGGTCTTTCGTCTGCAAAAAGTTCTTCAATGTATTCTGTCCATCTTGCCAGTTTTTCATTTAAATCTGTAATTATTTTACCTTTTTTGTCCTTTACGATGGATGCTTGTTTCACTTTTTTACCTGTTATTTCCTTGATCTTTTTATGCACGTTAAAGCTATCGTACTTTCTATCATATTCTTCTATTTCCTTGCAGTTGTCCAGAACCCAGTTCTCTTTGGCTTCTTTAATTTTTCTCTTAATTTTACGGTTCACTTCTTTGTATTTTGTCATGTTCGTTTTATTTCTTCGCTTTTCCTCCATGAGATGCAAAATTTCGTTTGTCATCCATTCCTTCTCCTCCTTAATTTTATTTGGAGCTAAGCAGCCTTCACCAGCTGTTATAAGGGCCTTTTCTATCTCCATCCATTTATTCTCGACATTGCCTGTATTCCTATTTTTTGCAGTGATGTTTCTAAGATTGTTGTTTGGCTGTTCTTATCAAATCAGAAATCAGAGAAGCCCTGAAGAAAATGAAAAATAATCGAACTCCGGGTGGAGATGGAATAGTATCAGAAGCACTAAAAATTTTAGGAGATGTATTACTTGAAAAAATTAAACAACTTTTCATTATCTGCCTTCACAGCACCAATATTCTAACAGACTGGAACAACGCTACTATGATTCTATCACACAAAGCAGGAGACAAAGCAAATTTAGAGAATTAAAGACCGATTAGCCTCCTCAGCCATATATATATATATATATATATATATATATATATATATATATATATATATATATATATATATATATATATATATAAGTTGTTTACGCTAATACTAGTTAAGAGAATGGAAAAAAATTAGAGACTTATCAACCAAGGGAACAGGCGGGATTCCGAAAAAGTTACGAAACAAATGACCATCTACAAAGTATAAAAATCCTAATAGAGAAAGCAGTGGAATACAATAAACCTCTAGTTCTAATATTTATCGATTTTCACAAAGCCTTTGACACAGTTGAGCTAAGCAAAATATTACAGGCGCTTAAAGAATGCAGGCTAGATTATAGATATACTAAATTAATATACAAAATATACCTGCAGGCAACAACCACTGTCAGATTACATACTAACAGTAATCGCATAAAAATAGAACGGGGGTTAGACAAGGAGACCCAATGTCACCTAAACTTTTTAATACGGTGCTAGAACATGCTTTTAAGAATTTGGATTGGATAACAAAGGGAATAAAAATAGATGGAGAATATCTAAACAACTTACGTTTCGCCGATGATATACTTATAATAGCTGAAGATCTAGGTATGGCAAGAGAGATGGTACAGGAACTCGTTGTGGTCACAGAAAATGTAGATTTAAATATAAATATCTCGAAAACAAAAATCATGACCAATTTGGTACCCAACCAGAACATCATTATTGGTGGGAAAGAAATAGAACTCGTAGATAGATATAAATACCTGGGACATGAAATTATGATTGGCAGGGATAACCAGACTCATGAACTGAAGAGAAGAATCGGCCTTGGGTGGGCAGCATTTGGAAAACTGAGAGAAACTTTTAAAAGTGAGCTGCCCACATGCCTAAAGAGAAAGGTATTTGATCAGTGCGTCCTCCCAGTCTTGACGTACGGAGCAGAAACACTTACCTTAACAAAAGCAGCAGCTACCAAACTGAGAGTCACGCAGAGAAGAATGGAGCGGTCCATGTTAGGAATAACTCTGCGAGACAGAATAACCAACGAAGACATCAGGAGAAACCGGAGTGACATCATCGAGAAGATAGCCAGACTAAAATGGAGATGGGCAGGACACATAGCCAGAATGACAGATGGGCGATGGACAAAGAGGTTATTGGAATGGAGGCCAAGGGAAGACAAGAGAAGCGTCGGTCGACCACCTACAAGATGGACTGACGATTTAAGAAGACTCAATAAAAACTGGATAAGAGCGGCGCAAGATAGACGGGGTTGGAAACATGAGGAAGAGGCCTATGTTCAGCAGTGGACTCTTGAGGCTGGATTATGATGATTGACATCTTACCCAAAATTTACCTTTTAATGACTATCACATAATTTGGAAAAAGTTATCCATCATGTATCTTTTATTCCCGAAGATTTTTTATTGTCTAACGTTTGTACGGCAATTTTGCCATGTTACAATAGTTATCTATCAGCCCTGGTATCGAACCAACCATCCAATTCTATTTTAAAAAGCCCCCGTAAGTGTGAAAAACTTTTAAACAAACAAGGTTTTAAAAGTTTCTCACTATTTAAATAGGTTAATGCAAATGAGAAACTACAAGGAGCTAAACGTATTCCCAGGCAAACTTCTCAAGTAAAACAAACAAAACCTCTAGTTCAGTACATAGTGTATTGATGTTAAAACTTCTCCATACACTTCGGGAATATTTATGTATAACACGAAATGCAAATTACGAGCCTTATAGACCATAAATCTAACTGATTAGCAAATGAACAAGGCAAACGATCCAGAGTATAGTGCTGGGCGAAATATGGGCCAATGAGCCTCGCTAACGGCTATCACATGGGACTAAAAACGGGGATTCTCATTATTTGCCGCTCCAGCACGGGATGATTTATCTAGTTGTGGACCTAAAAAACTTAATCTTTGTTCTGCACTCCTGCTTGGCTTTGCCCCGAAATATTCGAATAATCAAAGATAGTTTTTATGTAGAGTTTGAAGAACTGAAAAATATTAGTATAATAATATTATTATATAAATGAACATGCATGCATGAACATAGAACTGTATGCCGGAGGTAAAGGACACCATGTCATAAAAATAAAAATGTTCAGGGGAGCCATTTTTGTTTTTTTTTGTTTTATTTTAAGTTTTCTGTTTTAATTAAAGACATAGCTTATTGAAGTTTTAACATACTGTTTTTGGTCTTTCATATTAAATAAAGATATTTTTACAAAAATAAAATTTTTTGTTTTAGCTACAAAAAATTTTTTTGGACATAGTGTTGTACACCTCTGAACATAAACATTAAAATTTGGATATAATGTTGTGAATTTATATTTTGACAGCTACTGTTTTAATGGTTTTTGATGGTATATAACAACAAATAAAGCAAAAACACTACACTTATTCATACATCTTTTTATTAATAATAAGAACAATCTTAATGGGTTACAAATAAAAAATTGTTACAAACGTGAACACTACAAAAACTCAAGTGGACCTATTATCAAAAAACATTAAAAAGTTTGACTTATTGTCTAATAAAAATAAATTTTTGGACCCTTACTAAAAGAAACAAAACTCAGTAGTCAAAATATTATTTAACAAAAGTGTTTTAATTCTCTAAAGAATCAATATCATTGTTCTCAGGATAGTCTTCATTATTATCATTGGTTTTCTGAAGATTTTTATAAAATGCGTGACACACACTGGGTACATACGGTAATAATGAAATTAAGTCATCGTATTTTTTTTGTGATATTGGAACTGGTGACTTAATTGGCAGATGTAATGGCAAATCATTATTTTTCGATCTTGTACTTCTCGTCAATCTATTAAGGTTAACTGTGATAAACTCACTATCAAATGATGACTTTAAGTAGACCATACCAATGGTCTCCTGTCGCATTTGAATATGAACACATGTTGAAAGGAGAACCTTATCGTTTTCAACATTCTTTTTTCGATGAATGAAGGGCGCAGCTTTTCCTGAAAAAAGTGTATTAAAGTGCTTGAAGTCATTTTGCTCCATATTGTACACACGATAATTACTTGAACACATGCGAACCATCTGCTGCCAGTCCCATGGGGTTAATATTGTCATGTTATTCAGTTTTTTTTCGTTTTCTTTCAATTAATGCATGGACTGTATCGGCCTCCATATGCGTGTGCCCCTTAAGAAGGTATTTTAGATTTACATATTTAATTTGAGGATACTTGTGCATGATCCAGAAGAAACCCATAATAATTGAAATATTTTTGTTTTGGCCGTAGCAGTTATCTGACCATAACGTAATTTCAATTACCTCTGATGTGGGGATTACACTGTCAGCCCACTTCAAAATTGCTGATGAGATTTCTTCTCCACCTCGGCAAGCTTTACTCTCATCCCACATCATACAGTGAACACTTTTATCTGATGAATCAAAAAGAGTGTAATTTAGTGTCCACAATTTCCGTTTATAAAAACTTATGCCATTTGTTACAAGTGGTGTGGGCAAACATTTTTGAAGATCACCAGTTAAAACTTTATGTGTCGGAGTGCTTCTAGACATTTTTGTATCTTCACTTTTAAGGTTGTACCGTCGCTTTGATTCTGCCAAATGTGACTGATATTCAGCTTGAAGTACGTTTCTATTTATTTGACTTAAATGGTTATCTTTAAGCCTGGCCTGGAAAGAGTCGCAGTCGTCACAAGTATCTACCTCTGGTGGTTTAAATGACAACTTAAATTGTTTATCAAAGACATCATAATAGGCCCATTTTTTAGCTATAAATTGTTTTGCTATTTGGTTTTCTTCACAAAACTGTAGATACAAAGTGTACATTTTTTCTTTGTTTAATTCTGGACCCAAGTATTTAAACTGCGTCTTTTCTCTGCTATAATGACTCTCCTAGCATGGGAAAGGAGAAATCTGTTGAACAACATTTTTTAATTTTAATTTTTTTTATTAAGTAAACCGCGTCAACCATGAAAGGTTATTGGCGGGAAAGAGTTGTACATAAAATGAGATGTTTGCTTATAACTACTATTTACAATTGATAACTTAAGTCTATTTTTATATTAGACTGTACAATTTAGTTAGTTTTAGAAACTTAGTCACTTTATCACATTTACTATAGTTCAGAGCACTTTTCAGATCACTTGGTAAATCACTTTGAAGTCGTTCCAGGTGATAGAGTGGGCAACTAACAATAATGTGTTCGATTGTCAGAGGAATATCACAAACATAGCACAGTTTTTGTTGTTCTTTCTTCATTAGGTACTGGTGGGTTAACCTGGTATGTCCTATTCTTAAGCGGTGTTGTATGACTTGATCTCGTCGTTTTTGTGGCATTATCCCTTTTGGTGACAAATTTGGGTTGATGCGTTGTAGTTTGTTGTCGTCAAGTTTTTTCCATCTTTCGAGCCATATTCTCATTGAAAATTCTTTGATGGTGTTTTGAATGTCGGAATGAGGAATTTCTAGGAGCTCTTTATCTGGTCTATTCATATAGCAGGCTTCTTTAGCTTCCCGATCAGCTTTTTCATTACCTATTATGCCTACATGAGATGGAATCCAAACAAATTCTACCCTTTTATTCTTACTGTAAAGTTCTTCTAGATCAATTTTAATTTGGCATAGTATTGGGTGGTTTGGGTAAACCCTTAATATTCCTTGTACTGCGCTTAAAGAATCTGTGAAAATGACTGCTTCCAATTTGGGCTGGTTTGATATATGTTGTAGGGCTTTAGATATGGCATACAATTCGGCGGAATATATGGAGTACTCCTTAGGTAGCTGGAACTGATGTTTATTTGTTTCGTCAACGAAAGCTGCGCCTACCGTTTCCATTTCAGAAGTTTTTGACGCATCTGTATATATTTGGTAATATCTTTTGTACTTGTCTTTAATCGCTTGAAACCGTTGTAGAATTATATGTGATGAAGTATCAGATTTAGGATACAGTAGAAGATTTGTATTACATGTGGGGAGTTTTATGGTCCAAGGAGGAGGGTAGTTTATATCATTGGAAATAACTTTTGGGAAATAGAAACCTGTGATTATTTTACTAAATGATGAGAAAGAAAGGTTTTTGTTCAAAATTAAATAAAATTGTCAGAAAATGTGTAGGAGTAAGCAGGGTTATTAGAGTTTGCTCCTGTTTTAGCTGCATATTGTAGGCTTAGTCTGTGTCTTCTAATTGAAAGAGGATGGTTCATCAGCTTCTACATAAAGACTTTCTACTGGACTGGTCCTGTAGGCTCCAAGTGCAAGCCTTAATGCGGTATTTTGTATGATGTCCAATTGCTTTAATAAGCTATCTTTAGCTGAACTGTACACTATTGATCCATAATCTAGCTTGATACGAATCTGTGTTTTATATATATTTAGTAATTGTGATGTATCAGCTCTCCAATTATGATTGGCTAATACTTTGAGAATGTTCATATTTTGCATGCAAGATTTTTTAAGTTGTTGAATGTGGGTTTTCCAAGTGAGTTTTGTATCGAATATCATTTCCAAAAATCGATGTTCTTCTACATACTGCAAATTTTGATTATATAGTGTTGATTTTGGCCAACTTGTTTGTTTGTTTCTTGAAAAACATATTGCTTTTGTTTTGTTTGTAGAAAAACGAAGACCTGTTCTCTCTGGCCACTTTTCTAAAGATTTGATGGACTCTTGCAGAATAGCTGCAGCTATCCGGCTATTCTTATTGCTTACGTAAAGAACAAGGTCATCTGCATATAAACCAATTTGGACTTTGAGAACGAAGCCGTTTGAGTTAGTGCTATAAGTGAAAGAAAGTCTAAAAGCAAAACAAAATGCGGCTAAAGGGTACACGTCAGCTAGTATTACTATAATGTATTAGAGCCTGAGAAATATTGTTGAATGTAACCTTAGTATATATTTTGTATATATATATATATATATATATATATATATATATATATATATATATATATATATATATATATATAACTAACTTGCTTATTGATCATAGTGAATGATCAGATAGCAATAATCATAAGATTCCAGTTGGAGTGTTATTAAATAAAAAAAAATAGAAAAAATAAATAAAAAAAAATAATTTACTCGGAAATAGATAATAAAAAAAGTTTTTGACTCGAAATTTGTCTATTTGATTTACTTGAAAAGTGAAAAATTTTAGTCATCAGCCAATTAACACTAATGAGCAAAAATTTCTTAAAAACGCGTTACTTTACCTGGTGCCATCTATTTAAAATGTAAAAAAACTTAACTTTTTCGTTGTTTCTTTGACAATTATTGTATTATGGAATTGCTAATTTTAATTAGTCTCTATGCATTTGAGCAACACTGCGCAATATCTTAATTACATATAAAGTTTTCCCATCCACATTTTGCCCAGTGTTTACTTGTATCACGACAATTAAAACAAATATTGTGAAATACAGAACATATCTAGATTTTAGACAATGTGGAGAGTTCTCTGTAACTGAAATCCGTTTGTACCGGAGGAGCAAGTTCTTAGTTTATTAATTTTCGCGTGTTCAAATTGCAAAACTTCTTAATTATAATAATTCCGGAAGATTACTTGTGTATCGATCCTGCTTTATTTTCAATTAAATGGCGTTAATTAAAGTTTACTGTATATTGTTTGATTTTAATAGGGAATGAGCAAATAACTAATTACTTCATTAATTATTATTAAAGTAGGTTTCTTACTTAATATACAGCTTTAAGTATGATTATTATAATTTCTCGAAAGTCGCCAGAAATTTAAGTAAAATTTATCGTTTCTGCTCTTTTTGTAATTCATAATCTTTACTTTTGTTTCCTATTCCTTATTTACCTATTTTTTCCATTCATTTTCATTAGCCATTGTTTTTAATTCTTTAATAGTTTTCCGTTTATTCCTTCCAATTTCTTCGATCTATTTCGTTCCGCGTTTTCAACTTCTCTTATTTCTTTTACTTTCCAGTTCTAAAGCGGATGCTCTCTAGATCATAGTTTTTAAGTGAATCAGTCATTGGTCCCAGTATGGTTCTCATAATCTTTCTCTCCGCTATTCTCAAGTCATCTTCATCTTTGTTTACCATCGTCATTGTTTCTCCTGCATATAATAATATTGGCCTAAATATGATGTTATAAATGTAACAATAAAACACTGAAAACTTTGTTTTCAAACTTCCACAAAATTTATTTTAAATCTTATCACTACAGCTGTTTCGGCTGATTGCCTTTCTCAAGTGATCTATTTTGGCTTGGGTTTACAAATTTATAGTCTCTAATGAAATAGGTTGAGGAGGGGAGAACTGTTTGTCTCAAGTTGGTCATTCAGAATTATATCTGTGTTTTTTAAATTTGTTGATTTCCATAGATTCTAACAGAGATAGCTTAAGGCCTTTATTTTGAATGTGAAGAATTTTAAATTTGTCATTAAAAGAATGATTATGATCTAGAAGGTGAAGTGCGTATGTCGAATCTGTTTTTCTATTCTTGAAAGCCCTTTTATGTTCTGCTATTCGTTTATCAAAGTTTCTACCAGTTTGACACAACTTGCCCCAAAATAATAATGAGAGAACTTTAAAATATTTAGGTGTAGAATGTGAAGTAGCGTTAAACAAAACTGCTAACAATATCGAAAAAAGTATAATTGCCAAATCTATTACAGATATGTGTGTAGTGACACTAAGTATCCCTGTTACAAAGAGAATAAAACAGCAATTTCAATGAAAAATAAATCAATAGAAAACAACATTGTGTTTACAAAAGCAGACAAAGGTAACACTACTATTGCTATAGATAAAATAGAATATAATAACAAAACAATAGAATTCTTAAATAATCAAAATATTGAAACTTTACACAAAGATCCGACAGAAAAATATCAAAAACAAATTAAGCTAGCGTTAGAAAATTTAAAATCAATACTAAATCCAATAGAACAGAAATACCTCAGTATCATGAACCCACAGCCTCCTAAATTATATTCTTTCATTAAACTACACAAACCGGATCACCCAATAAGACCTGTAGTTTCTTTTTATACAGCTCCGTCATATAAAATTTCAAAAAAACTGTTAGAGATTATTTTAGAGCACACTAAATTTTCACCTAAATTTACCATAAAAAATACAATAGAACTAGTTAATAAAATACAACATTTTCAATTACCTAACAACTTCAGATTAATTTCATTTGACGTAAAAAATCTATTTCCTAGTATCCCTCCTACAGAAACTTTTATTCTAGTAAAAAACCTTTTAGACCAAAATAGTACAAATCCAATAATTACATCTGAAATTTTACATCTTCTTGAAGTTTGCATAAACCAGGACTACTTTGAATTTAATAATAAAATTTATACAAATAACAGTGCAGGACTTATAATGGGTAATCCTCTAAGCCCATTGCTATCAGATATTTTTATGGATCATCTAGAGACAAAGATTTCAAAACATCCCGTATTCAAACAGTTTTTATATTGGTGGAGATACGTAGACGACGTACTGGTATGTTTCACAGGAACTAACAGGCAACTGGACCAATTTTTATCATATATTAATTCACTTCATAGTCATATTGAATTTACAATAGAAACAGAACAAAATCAATCCATAAATTTTTTAGATTTAAAAATTAGCAGACTTCAAAACAAACATGACTTCTCCATATTTCATAAACCTACCCATACTGACACGACTATACACAATTCGTCATCCCATCCAATACAACATAAACTGGCAGCTTATCATAGTATGTTACATAGATTAACAGAAATTCCGATGTCAAAATACAACTTTGAGACAGAATTAAATATAATTAAGCAAATAGCAGTAAACAACGGATACAACGAACAAACAATTAATAAAATGTTAAATCAAAAACTACACAAGAAAGCCCTGAAATTAGTATTTCCACCACCAGAGAAAAACTCAGTACCTTCTGCTCGATTACATATACAGGCAAAATAACAACAAAAATTGCCAAACACATAAAAAAGAAAGGAATAACACCAGCTTTCCGAACAAATAACAACCTAGGCAAATATATTAAAAATAACAAGAGCCAAAATAAAAAACACTTAAATAGTGGTGTGTACAAACTTGAATGTGGCGACTGTCCAAAAACTTACATCGGTCAAACTGGTAGAAACTTTGATAAACGAATATCAGAACATAAAAGGGCTTTCAAGAATAGAAAAACAGATTCGACATACGCACTTCACCTTCTAGATCATAATCATTCTTTTAATGACAAATTTAAAATTCTTCACATTCAAAATAAAGGCCTTAAGCTATCTCTGTTAGAATCTATGGAAATCAACAAATTAAAAAACACAGATATAATTCTGAATGACCAACTTGAGACAAACAGTTCTCCCCTCCTCAACCTATTTCATTAGAGACTATAAATTTGTAAACCAAGCCAAAATAGATCACTTGAGAAAGGCAATCAGCCGAAACAGCTGTAGTGATAATATTTAAAATAAATTTTGTGGAAGTTTGAAAACGAAGTTTTCAGTGTTTTATTGTTACATAAAATGAGTTTCCATCAAGTAACGGTCGAATCCATCGATGTTATAAATGTTTATCTTAGTTTTCTTAGTCAGTGTTTGGCTTTTTAGTAATCTTTTGTTTGCAAAATAACCTTGATTCTATATAATAAAATAAGCTACATTTTTTCTTTTATTCTGGACTTCCTTTCTCTGATTTTGCTTATTGTAACTCCTAGATATTTGAAGTCTTCTATTTCTTCAAACTAAGAACTTCCTATTTTGATTTTTTCTTTCATTGGTTTTATCCCCTTATCTTATTGTTTTTGTCTTATTTTGATTTAATCTTAGTCCCATTACCCCCCCCTTCTTTTTTATTTCTTTTAAACATTTCTTTTATTATTTTGCTGTTATTTTGCTGTTCATAATGTCATTTTTTTATATGTTGTATTTAGTAATGTTATTCCTCTATAATTTTTACAGATTTGTTGGTCTCCCTTTTTATGTATTGTTATTATCTACCCTGGCATTTTCTCTTCTTTCCATATATTTTTTAACTCTTAACTCCCTTTCTCCGTATTTTATTAGTTCCATATTAATTCTATCTTAACTAGGGCTTTTCCATTTTTGCTTCTCTGTATTACTTCCTCTAATTGCTTTAATGTTGGTTCTTTTGAAATTTCGATATTAAGTTCATCTACTTTGTCTGCTTCTTCTTTGTGTACCGTTTATCTTCCTTCTCCTCGTTATTCATTTCTTCTCCTGTTGTTTCCTCCGTTAAAGGCTCTCTGTATCCTTCCATACTTGCTTGTATTATTGATCCTTTATTATCACTGTGGTAGAGGGAGGTGTTCTGGCAATCGTACTAGTTGAACGTGTGTAGTGTCGCTCCGAAATTAAATTCCAATTTTGGGTGGTTTCGAGTGTAATCTGCATACAAAATAGCTCAAAGTGTGATTAAAAAGGACCTTTATGTAATTAAATATTCAGATATCTGTTTTTGAGCTGTAATAATAAATTAATAGTTAGTTTTTAATTGCCCTACGGATAAAAGTAATACTTCTGAGTTGTCGAAACGAGTTGAACTTTTTGCTCTGGACGGGTGATTAAGAACGATAAACAATAATAATTATCAACAAAACAATAGGTCTGTTATTCAGGTTTCGATTAAACTAAACAGATTTAGCTGTTGAGGTGGGTGCGGAGCTTGTCGAGATCCGTAACCGTTACAAATATTTTATAAATACGTTACTTATTTGAATTAGAAGAAAGATGGCGGATGGTAAGGTGGATGAAGATAGTAAAAGAAAAAGTAAAGAGGAGCTAGACATATTTAGCAGGAGTAGAAAAGTGAACCGAACACCAGACAGGTCGAATCCATCAACGAATGAAACCAGCAGCCAGAACGAAATGATGGAACTAATGAGACAACTAGTAAGCGACAATAAAAAGAAAAACAAGGACCTAGAAGATATAAAAAATACAATGGGTAATATATTGAGGAACTAAAAGAAATTAGGAAGGAAAATAGTGAATACAAATTGCAAATGAAAGAAATAATAAGAGAAAATGAAAATCTAAAGCAAGAAATGGCTACGATGAAACAAAAGATAGATAAAATAGAAATAACCTTGGAAGCATGTCAGAAAGAAAAGAAGAAAAATAACCTAATAATGAGAGGCTTACCAATAGACACAATAGACGCAGAGCAACTAAAGAACTTTATAGAAACAAAAATAGGAGTAAAATCAGAAATAAATAGGGTACAAAAAATAAATGAAACAATGTGTGTTATCGAATGTAAAAAATTCGAAGATAAAATGAAAATACTGAAAGCCAAGGGTAAACTAATGAACTATAAGCAACATAAAGTATATATAGAATGTGATCTAACATTAAAAGAGTTAGAAATACAAAGAAACCTTAGGAAGATAGCAGCAGATGAAAAGACTAATGGAAAAAGGACACAAATTGGATATGGTTTCATAGTTATTAAAGGCATTAAGTGGAAATGGAATCAAAAAACAAGCCAGATAGAAAAAGTAACATACAATACTGAACCAACTTGTTCAAAAAACTAGCTGAAGAAAACACAATGACGGACCGAGAAACAAAACAGGCACAGAACATGGACATGAGCAGACTTAAAGATAACAACACAAACGGAAAGAAAAACAAATTGAAGTATAACTTAAACACAGAAAAGAACAAAACAACTTTGAAAATGGCATCATGGAATGTAAGAGGTATAAATGGGAAGGAAATAGAACTGGGGGAAGAAATTAGAGATAACAACATTGAAATAGTAGCTATAACCGAGACAAAGAAAAAAGGAAGAGGATCAATAATATTAGAAAACAGAATGTTACTAATATACAGTGGAGTGGAAGAAACGAAGAGAGCTCAGGCAGGAGTAGCGTGCATGATAAAGAAGGACAGTATCAACAAAGTAAAAAATTGGATATATTACAACGAACGTATACTTAGAGTAGACATAGATATGGATACAGAGGAAACCAATACAAACCTAATAATATGCTATGGACCAGATGAAGACGCAACAAAAAACGAAAAGAATGAGTTCTGGGACAAATTACAAGAAGTGATAAATGATTGTACAGAGAAAATTGTGATCACATAAGACATGAACAGTAGAGTGGGAAAAGAAGCAGAAAAATGGAACAATGTCATCGGACCTTATGGGGAGGCAAAAATAAACAAAAATGGAAAATTACTACTCGAATTCTATTTAGACAATAAACTGGTGATTATGAACACACACTTCCAACATAAAAAGATACACAAGATCACAGAGAAGTCAAATCAAGATCAAATTATAGACTATACTATAGTGCAAAAAACAGAGAAGAACTGGATAAGAGACGTAAAGGTGAAAAGGAGTTATGAAATTGGTAGTGACCACTATCTACTAGAAACCACATTCAAATGCAAAAGAAAAGAAATAAAAAGAAATGAGAACATAAACAAAAAACACAAAGAAATAATAAAAATTTATAAACTAAGGGAAGAAACAACGAAGATAAGATACTCAGAAGGGCTAGAGAAAGTGATGGATAATGAACATGAAATAACAGAAACAATAGAAGAAGAATGGGGAAAATTTAAAAATGCGATGATAAAAACAGCTAAATCAATATGTGGAACTACAAGAAATAACAACAGAGGGAGACGTACATCTTGGTGGAACGATGAAGTGAAAAGAGAAATAAAAGAAAAGAAGAAGTTATGGAAAGAATACATAAAAGACAAAACACAACCAAAGTATGAAAATTATAAGAGACAAAGAACAAAAGTTAAAGAGATAGTTAATAAAGAGAAAAAGAAAAGTTGGGAAAAATTCGGAGAAAAAATGGAAGAAAACAGCACAGAAAACGTAAAATTATTTTATAAAACACTGAAAACCCTAAGAAGCAACAAAGAAACGAAACTAAAACAAATAATGAACAGGGAAGGAACAATAATAAAAGACGATAAGACAATAATGGAAAGATGGAGGGAACACTTCCAGCTGATACTGAATGGAAATCAAGCGAATTCAATGGAGAAGGAAAGCCACATCAAGAGAGTATCCATGAGAAACATAGAAAATCCAGAAACTATAGAAAAAGAAGAACTGGAAGAAGCAATAAGAAAGATAAAGATTGGAAAAGCACCAGGAAGCGATTAAGTAGCACCAGAAATGATGAAATATATAAGAGTAAAAGCAAAAGAAAAATTGTTATACATATATAACCTAATATGGAAGAGAAAAGTAATACCCAAAGAATGGACAAATGCAGTAATTATACCTATATACAAGAAAGGAAACACAAGAGACTGTAAGAACTATAGAGGTATATCACTACTATGTGTAGCAGCAAAAGTATACGAAACCATAATAGAAAGGAAAATCAGAAAGAAATAAAACATAAATTAGAGGACGTACAAAGTGGATTCAGGAAAGGACACAACACACAAGACCATATATTCACCATGCAACAAGTAATAGAAAAAGCCTTAAAGAAAAATAGAGAAATATATCTGAGCTTTATAGACATGGAAAAAGCATTCGACTCAGTCAAAAGAAAAGATATATAGGAAAGCCTAAAGAAGAAGCAAGTAAGTGAAGAACTGATAGAAGCAACAAAAAGTATATACACGAAAACAACAAACACAGTAAGAATGTCAAATATGCAGTCAGAACCATTCGAAACAACTCAAGGAGTTAGACAAGGAGGAAGTCTCAGCCCAGTGCTATTCATAAATGTAATAGATGAGATAGTGAAAGAATGTAAGAAAACGTTCAAGAAATACTGCATCGGTTGGAACAGAATGCAAATGATAAACGCTGAGATGTGTATATTTGCAGACGACATAGTATTAATTGCGGAAACATCAGAAAAACTTAAATACAACTTAGAGAAATGAAACCTAGAAGCAAGCAAATACAACTTAAACGTAAACAAAGAGAAGACTCAGATAATGAAAATATCAAGAAAACAAGGGACGGAAGATCAACTAGAAATAATGATAGACCAACAAAAAATAATACAGACAGATTCATACAAATACTTAGGAACAGTAATCAACAACAAAGGAGACATCGAGGACGATCTTAACAACAGAATGGAAAACACAGGAAAACTATTCCAAGCACTAAATAGAGGATTTCTTAATAACAAAGAAATATCAACAAAGACCAAGATGACAATATACAAAACAATATATAGACCTACAGTGACATATGGAGCAGAAAATTGGATACTAAACAAAAGGCATCAAAGCAGAATTCAGGCAGCAGAAATGAAATACCCCAGAAGAACGATCGGAGTAAAAAGAACTGATAGAATCAGAAATGAAGAAATAAGAGAAAGACTAAAAATCAAACCGATTCTCGACTCAATCAAGGAGAAAAAATTGGCATGGTTCGGACATCTAACCCGGATGGACAATAATAGACAAGTAAAAAGAGTGTGGGACGCCAAACCAATAGGGAAGAACAGAAGAGGAAGACCCATTAAAGAATGGAACAGTGACATCTCGCAGATACTGCAGAGTAAGGGTAAGACTTGGCAGGAAGCAACACAGATGGCTTCCAATAGGAAGGAATGGAGAAAGTTTGTCAAGAGCTAGGACACCTCAGAAGATTGTAAAATATTGTAATATAAAGAATTGTATTATAAACAGCCCAACACCGAAAGGTACAAATGGGTCTACTGATTAAGTAAAGTATTATCACTGTTCCCTCTTTATTTTTCATTCCGTTTGTTTTGTCTTTGAATTTTTTGTTTTGTTCTTTAATATTTTTTAAAAAACTTCGTATTTCTGTTTGTGCTTTCGTGCTTTATTTCCTGCATTTTTTCGTCTATCCGTCTTCTTTTATTTGGCCGTTCACTTTTTTAGTATACTTTCTTAATTTTTTATATTCTCCTCTGTCTTCCTCTTTATCTGTTTTTAGCCATTTAATTCTGGCTTGCACTTTTTTTCTGTCATTTCTCTAAATTCTTGGTTATACCACCCGTTTTTTTTATCCTGACTTTTACCGACCTGCATATTTGCATCTTTTTCTATTGATTTTTTGATCGTTTCTCATTCTGTGTTTATATCTTCTACTTTATATTTCTCTTTTATTTGAACTGTTACTGCCTCTTTATATTTTTTTCTTACTTCTTCATTACTTATTTTATTGACATGCCACTTTTATGTCGGTTTTTCTATTTTAACTTTTTGTCTTATAGTGGCTGTGACCATGTAATGGTCTAAATCTGCACACGCACCTCTAAATGTTCTTACATCTTTTATTGACGATTGTTTTCGTTTATTCATCATTATGTGATTAATTTGACTGTATGATTTCTGATCTGGTGACCTCCATGTTACCTTATGTATTTTAGGTTGTTCAAATTTTGTTAAGATAGGTTACATAGTCTTTTCCCATTGTCGTTCGTGTTTTCTCGTGCATTGTATGCTTTCTTGCAATTTGTTGTAAAAATTCCTCTTTACCAATCTGTGCATTAAGGTCTCCTAGTGCAAATATGATATCTTCTTTGGGTATTTTTTTATCTCCTCTTCGACCCTATCATAAAAGATTTCTTTTTCGTCCGCATTGTTTTTTTGTTGGGGCGTATAAGTTCAACACTGATATATTAAATGGTTTGTTGTTAACTCTTACATAGGTCATCCTTTCGCATATTGGCTTAACATTTATATTTTCTCTCTTAGGTGCCCTAGTATCATAAATCCCCTCCCTTTTTACCCTTGCTTTTTCCTCATGAATATAACATTGTAAAGTGTTGTTTATCAATCTGTTCTTGCTCCTCTCAACGTAATTATTGCAGTGCTGCAATATCTTTTTTTATACTTTTTGGGTTCTTTTCCTATCTCTAACATTTTTCCTGGAGCTAGTATAGTTCCAATGTTCCATATGTTTATTTTCAATCCTTTATTTTTTTTGTCCTGTTATCTTCGTCTTTTATTTTTGTTTTCTTGTCTGTCGTTCTTTATTTCTGTTTACTACATGATCTCTCCTAATAGTATACTTAATATTTGACGTAAGTGGATCATTATTAAAATAAAATTTGTTATTGATATCATTGTTCTGCTGTACCATAGCTCTCTTTGTAAGCGGAAAAGCGCTCAGCTAGAAATTAAAATCTTTTACACGTTTCAAAAATACTTCCCTTTTCCATCTTTTGATTTATTAATATAGAGCTAAGCCCTGTTTACGCCAACAGCGTTTTTTTCTCAGTTTTTGTAAGCGACCTTTTATGCATATACATATAAATATTAAAATAAATTCGAAAATGACAAAGTGTAATGAAATGGAAATGGATGGCTCGTTCAGAAATGACGTGCAAAAAGGAAAACATTTCCTTTGCTGTCCATGAATGATAAAACTATTCGAAGAATTTTAGATGGATGGTGCCTTTGTTCGGTTTAAACGGTACGGAACAATAAAGAAAATGTATTTTTTTCTGTCTCAAGTCTTGCTCTCTTGATATCAATCGTTTCGTATATACCGGGTGTCTAAATTGTTTTGTCTACCTTTAAATATTTATTTAAATATACAGCTGGTTAGGTTAGATTAGGTTAGGTTTGATTATTTTAAGCAGTGTATTTGATTAGTCTGGCGTTATATTATATTTATTATGACAACAAACAATTGATTACATATGTTGTAACGTTATAAACGTCACATCTCTATTAATTTATATTTAAATAATTATTTCATTTTAATTTCTTTATTAATTTATTAATTTCTTATCTTCAGTTTAATTTTTACCATTTTTTATTTAAAAAGTAGTTGGCGCCCTCTCTTTCTCCCTCTGTTTTCTTTTCTTCCTCTGTCTTTATTTACTCTCTCTTTCTGTTCAGTAGAATACATATTCGCCCTCTCTTTTTGTGTTCGTGTTGACAGACAAGCTAGTTTCATGAAAAAGCAACATCCTATGACATCTGTGCTAACTTCATTTAGTCCATGCCCACGGTTCCTAGACTTACTACGGTTGCCTCTTCCGCCTAACCAATGAACATTAAGCCGGATTGTACTCCTGTGACGTAATTTGAATCTTAACATTCAGCCCTGTGATTGGATGGATGTATCAAAACAAAAATGTTTTATAAATAAAGTAGGTTGATTTCATGTAATCAAATAAACTATTTTACAATAAAGCCAAGTTAAAGTTATTTATTTATGTTAATATACAATAAAGTACTTACATATGTCAAAAAATAGTATAAAATAAAAATTAACATATTAAAAACATAAGGTATAATAATGCATATAAGCAAATATGTTATATATACGTTAACGCAAACATTACACAGAATATTATATTCTGGGTTCCCAGGTATACACAAAATAGGATTCATCATCATCAATACACAAGCCAGTTCGAAACATTAAAGTTAAAATTTAGGAATTCATTACTTGAAAACTGCTTCCCCTTCAACCAATGGACTCTTTGCTTCACCACAATACTCAAAGATATCATTAAGGTTAATTTCCATTATTAAATGATACAAATAACTCGTCTTAAACCAAACTAAACATGGAAAAGCAATGGTAAATATTCGAATGTTATGTTTGTTTTTGTTTATACCATTTATATCGGCCATGACACTGCAATCGACCTGCCCTCTACATTCAGTTTCAATCGCGAATAAATGGGTTTTGTATTCTTGTGTACTCCTGTGACGTAACTCAAGCATCCCCACCCCAGTCGGAAGAGGCAACCGTAGTAAGTCTACGAACCGTGCTTTAACCCCAGCGAGTTAATAAAGAGAAATGACAGCCTATCTCTCTCACGAAGACTTTAACCAATCATTTATTTTAACACAGTCTCGGGGTGTCAATAAAATAATCAAACGAAGCTTAATTCGCAATGTCAATTCTGTCAAAAGTAATGACAGATCTTCCGTTTGTTTACAAGTTTTCAATTTTATTTTATTATCTTTAACTTTCGTTTGCATTTATTCTT
The DNA here is from genome assembly GCA_918026665.1 of Diabrotica balteata. Classification (NCBI taxonomy): domain Eukaryota; kingdom Metazoa; phylum Arthropoda; class Insecta; order Coleoptera; family Chrysomelidae; genus Diabrotica; species Diabrotica balteata. The sequence continues at coordinate 41,245,127 of OU898284.1, forward strand.
AGTAATTTTAATTTAAGTTGGTTACTTAGTTTTTAAAGTTTAGTTTGAGTTACCTATTGTAGCAAAGAATTTTTGTGTTGTGCTAGTAAAAAAACTAAACATGGTGAAGTATTGTATTGTTCCGTTGTGTACAAATCATGGAAAAATTACAAAAAGGATGATGATAGTAATAATAAATATTATGTAGGTAATTAGTTTATAACTGTCTTAATAAACATTAATATACGTATATCTAGAAAAAAATGTGCATCTTTTATATATCTTTATTTTCCAGTAAATTTTAATTAGTAACGAAATAGCCCGCAAGAGGCGCTAAAGGGTATGTATGTAAGGGGTGTCCATTCGAATTTGCCGCCAAAAGATGATTAGTATTGACCCCAGCCGCAAGGGGTCCTAATGAACGAAATTTATACATTGAGTTGCCTATCTATTTTTACTATTATATTGTTTATCTATGATTTAGTCTCCCACTTTCTGTCAGTTTAATTCTTTTCTAACATGGTGGGATTATTTTTTGCCTTTCTTTGATATTTATAAAAGAAGGCAAAAATTATTATTAGACTCATTTTATGGTCTACAAATTCTCTTGGGGTAAGTACTTTTATCGTAATTTTTATTCTATAATTCTGACCGCATTTCCAATTTTCATAACCTTACTTCTTTCACTAAACCACGTTTCTTAAATATGATTTTTTTATCGATTATATGCATCTAGAAATCTTAACAAAATTCAGCTAAAATTCAATAATAATTGTATTTCATTTTATCCTTGCTATACGCTATTTGTTTAATTGTAACTTTGTAAGATGGCAAGAAAGTTAAACTTTTTTTGTTGATTTGTCTCTAATGCAAGCTATTCCTTTTATGTTTTAGTTTATTGCCAATATTAACAACTTTATTGGGAATACTAACAATTTTATTGGATTTGTTGGACACATTAACAACTTTATTGGGAATATTTACGACTTTATTGGACTATACAACCACGTGTGACAGCAGCTCTCCAAAAACTACCACATTCAATTAAAGGACCTAGCAGCTGGAATACACGAGCAGCCCATCGAACGAAGCAATAAGTATTTTACACGAAGCAATAAGTATAACATTGAATTATGGCTTATTCTCATTTAAATAGTAATTACTTTAAAATGCCACAAGAAAATAGCTTCAGAACAATACTAGAGAATTTAATCTAGAAACATATTTGTGCTTCGTCGACTACTCGAAAGCGTTCGATAATGTAAAGTGGTATAAAATGTAGGGAATACTGAGAAAAACGGGTACCCGAACATCTAATATACCTAATGAAACAACTGTATATCAACAACACAGCAAACGTAAGAGTCAACAACATCTACTCCGATAATTTTAAACTAAAAGCAGGTGTTCGTCAAGGATGTATTATCTTTTCCACGTTATTCAATATACACTTGAGTGCAAAACAATCGACTAAAAAGCGATATTTGAGATTACATCTTCTGTTTTAATGTAAGAAGTATGAAAATAACAAGATGTAATGTGGAAACAATAACTTTATTATTGAACTTACAAAAACTGCTATTTGATTATTTGGAAGACGCATTATAAAATAATATAAAATACGAACAGAGTTTCTCAAATATTCATCATCGGAACTATCCCAAGAAAGACGTAATGAACAGAGAAATCAACAATTACAAAATGAATTTTTTTGTTTTTCAGTATCTGATATTACCACCCCTATTCCTAATTACACTTTCCAATCGATTTCGCATGGATCGGATGATTTTTCTAATAAATTCTTGAGGCATTGCTTCCCATTCATCATTAAGCGCAGCTCTCAATTCCATTATGCCCCTTGGTGCAAGATTTCTGCTCCGGACCTTCGTTTAAGCTCATCCCAAATATGCTCTATTGGATTTATGTCCGGACTCAACGCAGGCCAATTTATTGTAGGTATACCGATCTCAGTCAGATAGGTGGTGGTGACTCGTGCGGTATGACATCGTGCATTATCATGCAATAAAATAAAGACATTACCAATAAATACCGCGTATGGAACCACATGTTCCTCCAAAATATCTCTGATGTAACGATCCGCCGTTAAACCTCCTCCACGTCCTCCTGTGTCCAAAGGCTGGTAACCACACCTCGGACCTCTCTAAGCTCTTCTTTGAGATGAGCACCAGTCAAATGTCGATTTCTCAGAGATTAGATACAAGAAATCGATCTTCTCTCTCTGTTGTTATTCGTTTACGACCTCCTCCTTGTCAGCGGATATAATCACCAGTATCTCGGTACCGACGATACACTCGGGACACAGCAGATTGGCTTAAATTTAGTCGATTTGCTACGGCTCTCTGGCTCAGGTCTTCTCTCAATAATGCTACTGCTTGAGCTGCTTTGACGGATGTGGGATCCATTTGTTATGAACTTGAGAACTTAATTAACTGATGTATTAGTGGGTTGCTATGGACATTGATGCTTACGATGGTAACCAAATCGAGTCGATTTTTTTGCACTCAAGTGTATATAGCGAACACATCATACGCATTGTATTCGATGGATAGCAAGGAGGAATATCAGTCGGATGCCGAAAAATCAGCAATCTCCGCTATGCTGACGACACTTTAGTACTAGCATCATCAAAAAATGACCTTGAATACATCATGAACAAACTAGATACTATTAGTCGTGAATATGGACTTAAAATTAATGTACAAAAGACCAAGGTCATGATAGTCGATCGAATTAGAAATAACTGGAAATACGCAACGTAGCAGGGTTTGAAGTGGTAAACCGTTTCAATTACTTAGGTTCTGTTATCACAAACAATGGTGGATGCGAAGAAGAGATACGTCGACGCCTTACAATGGCCAAATCAGCAATGGTTAAACTTACTAAAATCTGGAAAGATACGGAACTAATCAGGAACACGAAACTGCGTTGCGTCAGAAACTTGGACCATTAAAAAGTCAGACTCACGACGTATAATGGATTTGAAATGTGGGTATATCGTAGAATGATGCGCATAGCCTGGACAGCACATCGCACAAATGTCTCAATATTGACAGAACTCACATCAATACTAGGCTTACCACAATCATCAACCAAAATATATTGAGATACTTTGGACACATTACCAGACGAATGAAAGGCATGGAGAGGTTGGTAGTTGAAGTCAAGGTAGATGGTAAAAGAACTCGACGAAGATCACCACTCCGATGATCAGATCAAATAAAGTGCGCTACCGGTTACTCCTTGTCTGAGGCAGCACACCGCGCCCAGGAGAGAGAAGAAAGACTAGCGACCATTCGTCAAACACCATAACATTACCACATCCTTACAAAGGAGAAAGGATAGAGGAGGAAGACACTTTAAAGAGTCATCTGTTTTTTCAGGAATCAGCTGTACATCTCTTGATTTATTATGCACACCATGTAAAATATTAAAAAACTTCCGCTTCTCCTTTTACGTCGCCAGTAACAATTCAAGACGTTAGGCAAAGTTAGAAGTTGTAGATATTTTACTGTTTTAGATATTAATTCAACTTTCTAGTGCATCACTATTAAAATTTAAGATAGAGAAAAAAATTTCTTTTGTAAGAAAATATGGTATTAACTAATATAATTTGTCGAAATAAGTTAGACGAATTGTTTAACAATTATCTTTGTGGCGAAAAAGCTGACAAAAGTAAAATGAATAAAAAACTTTTTGTTCACCAATACTTAACGGGGACCACGTTCCTCAAATCAGCAGCTTCATTGGGAGCGGGTAAGGGTATAGAAAAAGTGCAGATTAAAGACATATAGATAAACCACAGATCATAATTAGATAACAGTATGACAAAAAAAAATAAGAAACACTGAATTCACCTAAACTGCAAACCAAAATGAGTGCCAATGAGTTTTAACCTGAAACTCATGAAGGAACTCAAGACTAAATAAAATAAACAACATTTCTCTCAAACACATCAAATAATCTTGTAAAAAAACGTAAGCTTTTCGTGTCTGCCTAAAATATAATACAAGAAAAAAGCTAGTTTGTTATTTTCTTCGACATTCTGGACTGCTGTAATACAAGTTATTGTGTTTTTATTTTTGATTTAAAACAAGTAGGAATAGGTAGTAACTAGATGTTTTGTTTACCAGCAAACAATAATTATATTTAGATGGACGAATTCTTGTTTTTATTGCATCAAAATAGACTTTTTTTGTTTTTGTCTAGGCACCTGTTGCACTAAATGTTGATCTAGGATTTCAGAAATGTTTTTACTAATCGGTGTACTAACAAGTTGGTTCACAATAAAATTCGTGTAAAGTGGAGAATTTTCTTCGGTATTCTGGACTGCTGTAGTATGAGTTATTTTGTTTTTATTTTTGATTAAAATCAACTAATAGGTTTTATACTATAAATAAAACTTTAAAAAAATCACGGCTTTTGGTGGAACCTGACACTTACTCTACGGGCGAAATTCCCAGTATATCCAAATATACTGCCAAATAATTAAGTTCTTGTATATCACACTGAATTTTAGCTTATTTTTTATCATATAAATATGACATTTCAATTTTAAAAATAATAAAACAAATATATAAAACGCAAACAATTCAAGTAATTAAATAAATTTCAAAACAAGTATTATTTTCTCATCAAATTTATTTAGCCATTTTATTAATCTAAATAAAAATGTCCGTTTATAAAACTCGATAGTAAACATTGAATGATTTTATATCGTTGGTGCATATGTATTTAAATTATCGATAATAAATTCCACAAACAACAAATAATATTAAACATTATACTGGGTTCGCTCATCTCAGTCCCAACTGTTAACTAAATTTAGTAAATATTTTTTTCACTCTACTGTGGTTAGATTTTGACGAACTGAAGATTATTATACCACCAAGCACGCGTGCTCATAATCAATATTTAATTAATTGTAATTTTAAACGAAAAAAAAATTGTTGAATTGCAGTTTATTAGTAAACGAGTGGCTTCTAAGAGGGCGAATAGACACATTAAATGAAGAGTCAGGTGGGCTGTAACCCAGACAGTATGGTTGCTGTGAAGGAAGTCTTCCAGGAATTTCGTTGGTGGTGTTAACCAGAGGTGCGCAATTCTACTGTTGTTTGAGGCCCGAAATACCTTCAATACATTAACCCTTTAAGGCGCAAAACTTTTTTTGCATCGTCCAAAGCTTATATTCATTAAACCGATGCAAAACAAGTATAAATAGAGTAATAATGTATCCTTTTGGCATTATTTTTTTTCTTTGTCGAACAGGATCTGGTTGATTTTTCAACCAAAGAACCATTGCGGTCTCAACGACTTTGAAAATTTCACTGGTTGAAAAATCAACCGCTTGTTCAATTTGTTAAGTAAATTGTGTTACAAAATAAAAAAACCACTTTAGACAAAGTTTTATTCAAAAGGCAATTATTATAAGAGACAATTACAAATGGAAAGGTGTAAAACATTCCAAACAAAGGGCAACATCACATTTTTTGCATATCATGTGAGATCGCTTTGGTTTCTTCTCTGTGCTACAGAAAGCACATCGCCGAGAGGTGCTTTTTACAGGTAAATGTTCACCAACTATCGAACTTCTAACTACAGGATCAGTAGACACCTTTCGTCCTTCAATCTGTTTATTTTCGAAATATTGTCGCTACAGGACCCTTTCGTTTTCTACTCGAAAAATGATTTATCAGCTCATTGGCAAAAAAGCTGCGGTATGCCAAATGCGACATAGGTTTGCGAGAATTTCTTTTCATTCCAAGATTATACAATGTATAACTGTTTACTACTGTAGCATTTAGGATATAGTACAGTAGTTTCATCCACCATTTTCTGGATTTCCAAGAGATATCATAGCAAGAAAGCATCTGATCGAATCTGTCGATGCCTCCCATAAACCGATTGTAATCAGAAACTGCTTTTGGGCATTCAATTTCTTCCCGTACTCCAGCTTTATTAGTACGCTTTACAGTTCCTTTTTCAGCAGGATTATGCATATTGCTGATCACTATCACACATTTTTTCTTCTATCTCTCCATTTTACCACAGATATGTCTCCAGTTTGAGCAAAGTCGGAGTCTCCAAGTTTTATATCTTTGTCACTACGTAAAAACTCTTTTGGGTAATGTTTTCGGTTAATTCTAAATGTGCCACAGCCAAATAATTGCTCTTGAACAGTTCTTGTAGAAGGGGAATACTGCTAAAAAAATTGTCGAAGTGAAAGCAATAACCTTTATTCCACACGTCTTTTGAAAGGGATAGGACAACCCTTTCCCCTAATGAGTAATTGTCGCTTTCAGTGGACTTACCTTGGTACACTTCAAACGAATACATATATCCTGTTTCAGCACATGCAGCAACCCAAACTTTGAAACCTCGCTTAGTTGGTTTTAGAGGCATATATTGCTTCAAGCTTGACCTACCTTTGAAGCCAACTATACTTTCATCGATGGATATATTTCGAGAAGGCACATAAGAGTAAACAAACTCAGAAAGACAAATAATTGGTGGAATGATGAACTACAGGAAATGAAAGATCAAAAGCAAAAATTATATCACAGATGGTTGGGAACAAAGGATCAAGAACACAAAAGAGAATATAGAGAAATGGTAGATAAATTTAAATCCACGATAATAGAGTCAAAAAATCAAAGCTGGGAGAGAAAATGTCAGGAATTAGATACGTATATTGGCGGCCGCAAATCAAGAGAATCCTGGAGATTTATAAAAAACATCAGATCCAACAGAACAGAACAAATAGCCATACACTCCATAGAGCCCGAAAAATGGGAACAACACTATAAAACACTGTTAGTAGAAGAAAGACCGGAATTCAAAAACATAGAACAACATGAAATCCTGATTCAAGGAGAGCCTCCAACAATTAACATCGAAGAAACTAAAAAAGCTATATCATTGTTGAAAAATGGACGTGCTCCGGGCCCAGAGGGGATATATGCAGAGTTAATAAAAAATGGAACCAACAAACTATTCGAGATACTAACAGAAGTTTTCAATAGGCACTTGCACGGAGAACCAGTGCCACAAAGTTGGAAAGAAGGATGGATTACATCTATCCATAAAAAAGGAAATAAGGAAGATTGCAATAACTATCGGGGTATAACTGTTACGAGTACGCTTAGCAGATTATATGGGAGAATTATAAAAGAACGCATATGCGAAGAATACCGTCCTTTTGAATCAGAAGAACAAAACGGATTCAGAGCGGGACGATCCACAATAGATAGTATTTTTTGCTTATCCCAAATACTCGAGAAAAGAACACTGAGATCTCGAGAAGTGCATTTACTTTTAGTCGATTTAACAAAAGCATATGACACCGTGCCTGTTGCGAAATTGTGGGAAGTATTGGAGAAAACCAGTATCAGCGTTTCACTAATCGACGCTATTAAAGATCTATATAACAACACAATATCAAAAGTTAAAATAGGAAATAAGGTTACTAATGGTTTTCAGGTAACAAAAGGACTGAAGCAAGGTTGTTGTTTATCTCCCATACTATTTAATATATATATCGACGAAGCACTCAGGCAATGGAAAAAGAAGTGTAAAGGGATGGGGCTGTCTATTGGGGATGAAACGTTATACACGCTGCATTATGCAGATGACCAGGTAGTTATTGCCCAAGACAAGGAAGACCTAGAGTATATGGCTAGAAAACTAATGGAAGAGTACAAAAAATGGGGCCTCGAAGTAAATTTACAAAAAACGCAATATCTTTGCATAGGAGGAGAAAATACTGCAGATGACCTCGACTTAGAAGACGGGAAAATTAAGAAATGCGATCAATGTATATATTTGGGGGTAAAACTAACAAAGACAGGAAGAACTGATGAAGCCATAAAAGACAGAATAACCAAAGGGAAACGAGTTATAGGTGCATTGAATTCAGTACTATGGCAGAAAAATATAAGACCGGAAACGAAAAAAAGAATATATAACACAATATTGAAACCAGTAATCGTGTATGGCTCAGAAGTATGGCAGTTATCACAAAAACTTAAAGGTAACCTCTTGGCAGTTGAAATGGATTTTTGGAGGAGAGCAGCGGGAAAGTCTCGATTAGAACATGTGAGAAATGAGGACATAAGAAATCAAATGAATGTACAAAGATCAATTATAGAAGACATCGAAAAACAACAACTGACATGGTACGGACATGTTAGACGTATGGGGGAAGAAAGACTACCAAAAAAAATATTAGAATGGGTACCACCAGAGAAAAGAAAACGAGGACGACCACCAACAACATGGATGCAAGGAATTTCAAAAGCCATGTCAGCAAGAAATCTATTTGAAGAAGACTGGCAGAATAGACAGGCTTGGCGAACGGGAACCCAAAGGCGGATTACGCTATAAACGGGATGTTTGAAATTATTGTTGATATTTCTAAATCAGTGGAAGTATTTTGTATATTTTGTCAAAATTCGTTTCACCTTTTTTTTGGCATTTTTGAATTATTATTTATATGGATGAATCGTAATATTTGAAGGAACCGCTTTTAAGAAATCACTTCGCAAATTCTCTCAACCCTAAAATTTTTATCACTTGACCAGTATAATTTGAGAGACGGTAAGGAATGAAATCTCATTATGACAAGCACCCTAAAAAATGAATTGATATCCAGAACGTTCAAATTTAGTGTCATCCCATGCTGCTGGGCATATAAATTAGACTGTTCTACTATGTGCTGCAGCATATTTTGACCAAAAAGTTGGTGGAAGATGGACATCGGAGAGTCAACGTTAACTGGTGTAGTACCTCCACTTCGTTCAGAAAATGTAGTTTTTGAAAACAGAAAAAGATTTGAAGCTTCCTTTTTATATGTAAGGAAATTGTCATCAAAAAGAGAAATCATACGATTTCTACCTGGCGAAATCGAATTCAAATATAAGCCACCGTGCTTCCTAAAACTTGCGAAGCAAACAGCTTGATGAATAAATCGGCAAGGGAATCTAAAATTGCACTCCAAATGCCGTTCATCATGGCCAATATTCGTAGTGAATTCGATTTCTGGTACTCCAAACGAAGTAAAGAAATAAAACACAATGACGGTATTAGATTTTGATTCGATACAGAGCAGCTACAAGCCGCATATACGTATTTCGACCTCTTTAGGTCTCCTCAGTACGGTATAGCAACTACTCCGTATCGAACCAAAATATTTTCCCGTCGTAGACCATAGTTATTAAAAATAACTATGTACAGACGTAACTACGCCATCTAAGAACAAAAAGAGAAATCATACGATTTCTACCTGGCGAAATCGAATTCAAATATAAGCCACCGTGCTTCCTAAAACTTGCGAAGCAAACAGCTTGATGAATAAATCGGCAAGGGAATCTAAAATTGCACTCCAAATGCCGTTCATCATGGCCAATATTCGTAGTGAATTCGATTTCTGGTACTAAAAAGATTTTGGAGTATTACTCCTGGTATTAAATTTTGATTCGATACAGAGCAGCTACAAGCCGCATATAGAGAGCTAGGAAGTAGGATGCAATTAGTTATGAAACTGGTGGAGCAGATGCCTAGGTCATCAGATCGGAGCAGTTCAGAGATATATGAGGAGAACGTTGGAGAGAAAGGAACAAGAAGAAAGGCGAACCAAAGGTAGGCAGAGTGTTCAGGAGCAAGCAAGAAGATAAGGCAAAATAAGAAGGGGCGAGATTGAACATAAACAGGGAGGAACAGAGGGAAAGAAGAATTCAGTCGTAATGAGAAAGTATGAAAATGCGTGAAAATTGTGCGTGAATGAAAGATCGGGTGAATACCGTGCCGGTGTTGCGTGCCAATCAGGGCAATCCGGCCGCTAATTCACCGGTGTGGAGGGTGTTTTTTTTAGCAAGTAGGTCTCTGGTATTGACGGCAATGTTGTCCGAACAACCTCTGTATGTGTTGTCGGATATCATCGTGGCTACGCTGAAAGGTGATTCTTCCCACCTTCTAGCAAATAAAATAATTTTATGTACGTTGATAATACAGCTGCTTAGGGAAAAACCTTTAATGAAAAGGAAAAAGACTGACAATGCTCCAAAAACTTTGTATTGTACAATGATCTGAAATCCAATCCACAAAAACAGAGCCGTGGGATTTCGATCTTAGTGATAAACATGCTCGAAAGATGTTTGATCTAAAATGATTTGTCCGGATTCTGGAACACAAACAGAAGCCCAAATGCTCCGATATACGTCTAGATATAATTCTGTTTTACCGATACCACTGTCAAGACATCTAAAAAAAAGTAACCGTAAAAAATATAATTCAACTAATACAGAATTGAGCATTGTCTTAACATTGTGATTTGCCTGAGCGGAGTTTGGAGCAACAGTGTGGGTAAACTCTGCTGCCACTAAAATATCGATGTGACTCATAATTAGACTTCGGCAAATATGCATATTGCATATTTTGCATATTGTGCATATTTTATGCAAATATTTCATATTTTGGCATATTTGTATAAAAGTTTGCATAAAGTGCATAAAATTAATTACTGTTAAACTGGGAATAAGCCACAATTAAAGATAAAAATACGTTTATTTATAATTTAAATAAACGTATTTTTATCTTTAATTGTGGCTTATTCCCAGTTTAACAGTAATTAATTTACAATGCCACAAGAAAATAGCTTCAGAACAATATTAAGTGCATAAAAGTTCAGATTTTTATACTGTATTTGAAAATTTTTAAACATACCAATTTATTTCAATTCTTGTATAAAATTTTGTAGTCATTTTAATCAAGAAATGATCTAAGTACGTAATCTCTACAGGTACAAAACATTTACAATTTCAAAGAAGATCAATTTAAGTAGCCCTCAACATTCTTAGAAAGTCTCGGTCACTGAGGCATTCAGTTATTGGATAATCGCTAAGGGTTCGCTCATTTGCATTTTATGATCTAATCCCCAAATCTATCTACAATTTATTGTATCTTAACAGCAGGTAAACGGCTAATAGTTTTGTTCCTAATTTAGGGATTTTCCAAAATCTCCCAGTTTATTGAATTAGGTACCTAAACATTTCTAATTTGATGCTCAGATTTGTAAATCATTTTTGTTTTGATATTCAAAGCGTAAACACTCGTTGTGCGTAACAAAAAGGAAGATTGTGATTTTATAATGCCTAAAACAACCAGTGCTTCAACTTGGATTAAACCTTATAAAGAGCTGTCTATGGATATGGGAAAAATCTACTGTTCAGTCTGTGGCAAAATTGTAAGTATCTAATATTTTCTATTAAATATCTAATATTTCATACATACAGGGTGTTTCCAAATGACACTTACAACGTTTGACTGTAGATACTTCTCGAAAAATTGAACAAAACGATATAGTTAATGAGGGGTCAAACTTATTTACTTTTCGAGATACAGGGTGTTAAAATTAAAAAAAATTAAATTCTTTTAGTTAATAACAACAATAACTTTAAAACCAATAAACGTATTTACTTGAAATTTAGTACTCGTAGGTTGTTTTTAAATGAAAAATAGCTTCCTTTAGTGAGAAAAAATTGTCCATGGTACAATACAATGGTGTGTATTTAGAAAAATTTTTCACCTTTACTTTTTTTTATGAAGTCAGCTATTCTAAAACACAATTATTTTTATTGTAATTGAATTAACAAAAAAAAAACTTTTGTTGAATTTTAAAATAAGTTATATGATGTACTAATGGTTAGTAACAAAAACTAATTTGTGGATTAATACTGCATTTAAAACACTTAGCGAGTGTTTTTTTTTTCCAAACCAGTTATTTGATTAACCAAAAACACCTTGTATATTTTTATATTTTAAAGGTTGGGTTAAAATAAAGGTTTTTATTTTTATTTATAGATAGCATGTGAGAAGAAATTTCAGATAGACCAACATGTGAGAACTGCTTCACACATTGCAAAAAAAGGAAAAATAGGAGGAAAACATCAAACTTCAATGGCTAAATGTTTCCAATCTACTTCAAAAAAATTAGATGAGCAAGAAACTTTTAATGAAGACTTGTGTCGCGCATTAGTGTCTGCAAACATACCGCTTTCAAAATTAGCAAATGTAAATTTTAGTTCGTTTCTAAAAAAATATTGCAAACTTAATGTTCCAAGTGATCGGTCTCTAAGAAGAAATAATGTGAACGGGCTATACTCGTCGGTGTTAATTAATATTAAGGAAGAAATTGCAGATAATTATTTTTACATATCTGTAGACGAAACCACTGATTCCTCAGGAAAGTATATTGCTCATTTATTGATTGGTGTTCTTAAAGAAGATACCTTACCAAAATCTCATCTTATTTCATGCCAGCAACTTGAGAAAACAAATGCTTTAACAATTTCGCGTTTTATACAAGAAACATTAGCAACTTTTTTTCTTCCGACAACTATTCCTTCTAATAAATTACTGCTTATTGTATCGGATGCTGCTCCTTATATGGTGAAAGCAGGAC
>OU898284.1:41258080-41331627 GCA_918026665.1 Diabrotica balteata
TTAAACACTGTCTATATACACTTTTATTCTGGGTAAATCCATTCCATAATAACCGACTTATTTAAATTTCTTATCGATAATATTTGAAAGTCTTGTCTCTGAGGCCTAATGAACAATTCTTCGAACAACTTAAAATACATATTTTGTCTTATACAGGATGTTTGAAAATTTATATGCCCGTGTCTTTATGAAATATCAATAATTTTAATTTTTATTTAAGTAATAAAATTTGTATATCGGTTTTTTATTGCTAATGGACATTCAAAAGTACAACAATATATATATATATATATATATATATTATATTATATATATATATATATATATATATAAATATAGATCTATATTATATATATATATTATATATATATATATATATATATATATATAGTATATATATATATATATAAGAACTCTAAAACCTCTTCGTATCCATTCGTTGTGTTAAAACTTGTTTAATTGATGAGATTCGCGATACTTATGCGTGGCACAAAAACTTTTTTCGCTAGGAAAACTCCAGAAGAGAGCTTTGTGTGTACAAGAAAAACTCAAGTAACCGCCGGTTTCGTCCGAAAAGTTGTTGGCGGCTAGGTCTTAGTATTAAGACATCCAAGATCTGCAGTTGAGGAACACTTTTTGAATTACCTAATTCGCTGAAGGGGAAGAAGATATCCAGGACGGAGTGTAGACAGATATTAAGAAATATTCTGCTAACAGACTATTTTTTCCTAAAATGTTTACATACACAGGCGTAAAAAACTATGCATTTTTAGATTTGCATAAAATCTCAACTTGACAACAACACGTAATCAGTTAATTATGTAATATAAGTTATATACATGATGTAACAAAAAGTTAGGTCACAAATTAAATCACGTATTCTGGGACCAAAAATAGTTTGATTGAGCCTAACTTACCTTAGTAAAAATGTGCGCATAAAAAAAGTTACAGCTCTTTGAAGTTACAAAATTAACTCGACTTTTCCATTATATTGAACACTGTTAGAGATTTTATATTAAAAATGGACAGGTGGCTTTCTTATGGCAGGAATATCTGAAAAAAATAACAGTGAAATTCGTTCACCCCATAAAAATGTAATCAAATTTTGTTTGCTTAAACCACCCCAACTATTTGCATATGTTTCAATTAAATTATTATTGTGATAACATTAATTAAACACGACATTTTTTACTTATTTGCCTCTAAGTACTTTTTCAAGCTTATTTTTGTCGAGATAAGGCTACTTTTTTATTATGGTTTAAAAATTTTCTAGTCGGCTGTATAGCACTTGTTGCCATGGTTCTTTCCATAGGTGAATGTCTGTTCGACGTTGCTATCATTCTCAATATGATGACTGTATTGTTGAGTCTTTTCTATGCCATGCTCTTAGGTTAGCAAGCTAGGATATTCTTCTTCGATCTGGGGCTCTTTTTACTTTAACTTTACCTTGCAAAATGCATTAGAGTAGCTCATATCTGCCTTGATTTCTCATTATATGTCCCAAGCACTGCAGATTACGGTCCTTCACGATGTTGACCAAATCCGCGGTTGTATCTTCAGGATCCTTCTGTATAACTATAGCTTAAAAGCCTAAAGTTTTGATAGAGTTTCTGCCTTTAATGTCCACGTTTTTACTTTGTACAGAAGCACCGAGTACATATAACATTTAAGGAGCCTTATTTTTGTTTGTAAGGTGAGGTCATGGCTCTTGAATATAGAGCTCATAGTTAAGAATGCACTTTTTACCTTTTCGATGCGACAGTTAATCTCTTGGGTATTGTCCCACGACTCATTAATTGTAGTTCCCAAGTAGTTGTACTGCAGGACACTTAATTCAGTTCTTATTTGGTTCATATACAGGTTTGCTCCAGTTATGTTTTCCTTGCTGATGAATATTTCTGTTGATTTTGCTGGTGTTTATATACAGTCCATAGTTTCTAATTGTTTCCATTATTATGTTCAATCAGTTTTGCAGCTCTTCTGTCGTATTGAAAAACATTATTGTATCATCTTGCATACCGCAAGTTATTGCTTGACTCCATTTATTAAGATGCCTTCATTAACCCATTCATGCCCAGCGTTGCGTTTTCGCAACAGTTGACATAGCCCACTATGGCGTCATCTTTTGGAAAATTAATTTATTCGGGCAGTCAAGGTTCAGATTTATTTCACAACAGTTTCCAATGTATGTTTTACTCGAATTGGTTGCAAAATTTAGGTTTCTATAAACAGATGGCGTATTGAAACTGGTAGGTTAATTTTGACTTCTGTAAACACGTGTTTTTAGTTAGTAGTAAGTCGTGTGTGTATAAATTAACTGAATAAATATTTGGTTTTTGTTAGCAACGTATTGTTAAATCATTGAAGAGCGTATATCACGTAAGTGCTATTATTTTATCTGTGATAGTTGCGTCTGCGATATCTGCGATAATTATCAGTGTTGCGTTTTCGCAACACTGGACATAAAGCATATTATTAGTACAAGAATAATTTTTGTTCTAGTAGGTGGAAATAAGATGTCAAATCAACTTGGCTCGACCAGTTTCGGTCGTAATAGTAATAATAGTCGTCGAATCGAACATCTTGTGTAATGTTGCTTATGAAATATTGAGATGGACCAGATCTTTTTGAAGGAGTTCCGAACATCGTCAATAAGGCTTTGGCTATATGTCGACGTTAA
This sequence comes from Diabrotica balteata, assembly GCA_918026665.1. Taxonomy (NCBI): domain Eukaryota; kingdom Metazoa; phylum Arthropoda; class Insecta; order Coleoptera; family Chrysomelidae; genus Diabrotica; species Diabrotica balteata. The sequence continues at coordinate 41,260,761 of OU898284.1, forward strand.
GATATCTAACTTGCGTTTCGCAAACGACACTACACTTCTAGCCTCTACTCCAGAAGAAATTACTAAGTTATTAAAAAAACTCGAGGTAGAAAGTGCTAAATTTGGACTCATGGTTAACTACAAAAAACCAAAATCATGGTTATTGATCACCAACAACAGTTTCCTGAAACCCAAACTATTTCGGGATGCGAGGTAGTCTAATCTATGATATATCTTGGAGCTCTAGTTAACAACACAGGCAGTTGTGAATCCGAAATTAGAAGACGCATTCAACTAGCAAGAGCAGCAATGAGTGAACTAAACGGGGTCTGGCGTGATCGTCACATTACTATGACAAACAAAAAGACTCGTTTCAACTCTGGTCTTTTCCATATTTTACTATGCTTGCGAGACATGGACAGTCAAAGAATCAGATCAACGACGTAATAGACGCCTTTCAAATGTTGACATGGAGACGCCTGCTTCGAATTCCATGGACGGCTCGCCGTACAAATATCTGGGTTCTGGATGAAATTAAACCGGATCAGCGTCTCTGCAGTACCGTTTACTCTAGAATTTTAAAGTTCTTTGGCCATATCCATCGAAGTGATCACAAAATAGAGTGGTTGGTGGTCCAAGGAAGGCCTCAGACTCAACGCCAACGCGGAGGATCTCAGCCAACAGCGATGGGCGGACATTACTAAAAAGCTTCTCAATAAACAGTATACTGAGACAATACATATAACTGATGACCGCGACCAGTGGAGAAATATTATCAATCAAACTGTCCGAGCTGCTGAAGCCCAATTATGAACCACAACACAGCTACTAAGATGTTAATGACTGTGATGATGATGATATGTCGACGAAACTGCAGCAATGAATTGTATGAAGACATCAAGAATTGTATTTCATTAAATATTTTAGTTATTATTTTTATTTGTTCTGCACCTAATAGCTTCAGCAGTTCTACATGAATTTCATCAAGTCTCGGTGCCTTTCCATTCTTTATTTTCCGACGGCTCCCATTATTTCTTTTGGTAGGATATGTTTGGTGGAATATGCCCCGGGTATGTTTTGACAGATGCAGCTTTTCCTATACCTCCTATTTACTAGCATGTAATTAATCTGATTTCTTAATAATCCTTCCCAAAGAATCCGGTGGAGATTTCCAGGCACAAAATTTTCTTAGATGTAGCTTAAACTAGGTGTTCATTATTACTAATTGATTTGATTCCGCAAAAATCTCCAATTTATCTCCCAGATCGTTCCGGTTTCTTAGTCCAAATTGTCCAACTCCAGATGATGTTTTGCTGGCCCCAACTTTGGCGTTCAAGTAACCCATAACAATTGTTAGGTCTTGCTTTTTTAACCTTTTCACTACTTGAATAATGCTTTGGTTTAGTTCTTCTACCTCTTCTTCTGTTATTTTGTTGTAAGTGAAGAACTTGAATTATACTAAATGACATAGAAATCCGAACACCCAGTTTAAATGATTTTATTTTAATAAAATTAGGTGTAATTTATTTATCTTACTGAAAAAAAGAAAAGATAAAGTTTTTAGCCTTATCAGTTGAAGATTCCGGTTTTTATACTTTTTGTTTTTAAATTCACTAACAATATTCATTTTTAGGAATATTTCAGCCGCAGTAGAGATCCAAATTTGGCGGATTGTGGTTCTTGACATTCTTTACGATTGGTTACGATGCCTAGAATACGGAAACCTGTACGATTTTGTTAATTTAGCTGGAAAGCTGGACTTTGTTTTCGGCAAGTTGCAGTTAGAGTGCAAAGAAGTGTAGACACCGTGGTTAGGTGTTGTCAGGCATGGCTTCAAGAAAAGGCCATAAAAACACTGGAAGCCGCCATAAAACAACAGACTGTGAAGATCGCCGTTTAAAATTATTGGCCTCAAGAGACCGTTTTTTCACTACCAGCTCCACTGCAAATGAATGGTTTGCAAAACACGAAAGACCTATTGGTATGCGAAGTGTTTACCGAAGAATGAGAAGTTTTGGCCTGTTTTCATACCGACAACATTGGGTCCTTCCTTTAACTCCAGAACACCGCCGTAATCGCCTTCAGTGGTGCAGGGAACGGTTATTCTGGAATCAGGAATGGAACAATATTGTGTTAAGTGACGAGTCTCGATTTTGTTTAGGCATGCACGATGGTCGAGCGAGGGTTAGAAGGCGACGTGGTGAAAGGAGAAATCCACAGTTTTTTGTTGAAAGACATGTTCAGCACACTGTTGGAGTTATGGTTTTGGGTGCTACAGCTTATGGTTTCAGGTCACCTTTAATCCAAAAACTTCTAGAACCCCACCTTTTACCCTATCTTGACACGCTGGCAAATCCAACTTTTCAACAAGGTAATGCCCGACCACATGTTGCAAGAGTCACAATAGACTCTTTTAACATAATGATGTTACATTGTTAGCATGGTCACCAAGATCTCCCGACTTATGCCCAATTGAGTACGTGTGGGATATGATGGGTAGGAGATTGCTCAATTTGCAACGTCTCCCTAAGACTCTACAAGCACTTCGAGACGAGTTGGTGGTTGCCTGAAATGAGATACCACAATGGGACATTGACTACCTGATCAAAAGCATGCATAGGCGCGTTGGAGAATGTGTAACACATCGGGGTGCATCAACACATTATTAAAGGTTAAAAGCTTTAAAACAATGCAACCATTTTGAAATTTTAATCATTTACTTATTAGCTTTGTTAAGTACTTATACAAAAATTTATTAAAATAAAATCAATTTAAACTGGGTGTTCGGATTTCTATGTCACTTAGTATATATTGATGCCATTGGTCTTGCTTTTAGTTGTATGCAGCATTACTCTTGCTGAGATTGGGATGAAGTTGTCAACAGATTTTGTTACTTCTGTTGTTAATATAATGCCGACACCTAATTATGTTTGCCTTTATCTGTTACCAGGATAGTAAACACGGTATTCTCCGATATTTGCGGTTTCTGAACCTGATCAACACATTTTGTTTATTCCCAGAATATTTAATGTCATATATGCTATTTCTTGTATTACATTATGGATTTTTCTTCCAGAGATCCGATTGATGAGCTTACTATGAAATGAATTTCGCTGCAAGCATATACATTTTATTCTACTAGGACTTATCCAATCCGGATCTTTAATGAAGTGTCTTGTCTCAATCTTTTTTTTCTGATCTCTATGCCGTTGACCGCATCCACGATTTTTCCGCCTTTGAAGCCAGTTTCTTAACTCCAGGACAAAGGGGTGCCCTACCATTTACTAGATCATCCACCTGAATCTATTGGACAGTAAATGGGGAATTGCTTATACCTACCAGCAAACGCTCGGTGGAATTTTCGCCATATCTGGCTACCATCACTTAGTTTAGACTCAGTTACAGTTCAGACCTAGTTTATAAGTAAAAGTTAGTTGTCTAATGGGAACCAGTTATCAAGAACTATCTTCCGTCTATGACGCTCGATGTGGTCGTTCCAATAAAAGGTGCTACCTCTGTAATAACTCTATACCCTAGTTTAGGACCATGGTTACTATGTATTAAATAGTACAATCAAACAATTACATATTGTGCAATATTATAAATGAATTTCAAATATTGTATGCATTTAATTGTTAGTAAGTTTGAGCAAGACTAATTAGGATTTTAGATAATTCTTGGTAATTTGGTAATTACAGGTGAATCCCAAGGTGCAGCAGTTGTAAGGCGTTATGAAGAAAAATATCCTTATCGAAATATACTAGGCAGATGATTATTTCTTTTCATTGATCGTCAAGGTATTAGGATCTAAATGCATTCAAAGAGAATTAAAGTTTAAAATAGATAAAACTATCATATGACCAATGACAACATGTAGCGTAAAAAATGAATCACAATAATAAAAACAATAAACCTTAATTACTAAATCATTAATACCTACAAGAAAGCTATTGACAATGATATTGGGATCAATTTATTATAGAGAATAATGTTTAACCACTAGTTATATCAATACTACACAAAAACCTATATACCAAATTATTCAAAAACACAAAAATTGCACTGGGCAGGTCACCTAATACGAATGGAGAATACGCAACGTGTTTGTTGTTTTGAATGTTGTTGAAATGTTGAATTTATTTCCTATCCTTTTAAGTTTTTCTGATAATCCTTTTGTGTATGCTGTAGGATCTCGTTCTAAGTTATATTCTAATCGATCGAATAGAACAGAACAACTAAGAACGAGATCCTACAGCATACACAAGGAATAATACGAGGAAAATAACAATACCGTACATAAAAGGATTATCAGAAAAACTTAAAAGGATAGGAAATAAATTCAACATTTCAACAACATTCAAAACAACAAACACGTTGAGATCTATTTTGTCCAAAACCAAACCTAACAATGAACAAGAAAGGACAAAGAATTGCATTTATAAAATACCTTGTGAATGCGATCAGTTTTATTTAGGTGAAACATCAAGGCCATTAAATGTTAGAATAAGTGAACATCAATCTTATATTCAAAATAGAGAATTTGATAGATCTCAAATATGTAAACACGCATGGGATAATAAACATAGAGTTCAATGGAATAATTCAAATGTAGTCCTAAAAGAAACGGATGGTAAAAAAAGAAAAATCAAAGAAGCGGCTCTAATTATGCTAAATGAGGCCAATTGTGTCGCAAACTCCTCGGCAGAATGTAGTAGGATCTGGTTACCAATATTGAAAGAGGAAGTTATTAATAAGAAAATACCAGTATTATTAAGTCAGTAACATATAGAGGATACATCATTTATGTTTTTTAAATAACTAAACATATTAAATCAGAATTTTGGTGTTTATTGAAGGTAAACTAAATGCACGAACAAATACTTACCATCTCGGGATAGTACTATGAGGTTTTTTTCCTGGTTTTTCCCTCCTAATTTACTATGGAATCACTAACAGGAGAATTTTACTGTCATCATGTCATGTGTTTGTCTTTTTAAAGACGAATTACATGCTATGATTTTTTTCTGACGGATATTCTCAAGTTAAAGTTGATTTCATGTAATCGAATAAACTATCTTATAAGTAAAGTCGTCCCAGGAGCGCAACTCAACAATATTGGCAATATCGTTTTAAAGTCGTCTACTTTAAAATGCTAATGTATGTCTGAATTGTCAATATAAATGAGTCAGATAAAATTAAATTATTAGAAGAATTTTTTACTATGTAACAAAAAACAAAATTTGTTTAATTTATTGTTTGTATTTTGAGAACGATTTCCGAAGTGGAAATTGAAACGTCAATAAACGTAATTTTATCTTTAATTGTGGCTTATTAACAGTTAAATAGTAATTAATTTAAAATGCCACAAGAAAATAGCTTCAGAACAATATTAACTAAAATGATAGTTTTGTAGCTCTGCAATGGCTGAACGAAATCTTATCTAACAATGTTACTCTAAACAAATCAATCAATCTGCATTTATACTAATTAATTTTCTGTTTAGTTCTATGCTTAATGAATATTATTATTTTGGTTTTTATAAAACAAATATCAACAATTTTTTATTTCCATCCCTTAATATAACCCAGATGTTGTTATTATTCCGTTATAATTAAAATATCGGTCGTCTACACTCCAGCCTGTATCGTAGAGCCCTAAAATGTTCAATCTCTTTCGGGGTGTGGCGTTGAGGGCAAGAACGCGATAACTGTCTAGATAAAACAAGGTAGGACTAAGGCAGGATTAATGCATTATTTACAAAAGGAAACTTACGATACCAGCAAGGAACGATTCGTTTTTCGCTCGAAAACTCTGCCGGTTTTGTTGGAAACTTTGCCGCTATCGTTGCACTAGTGCGCTGTTTTTATGTGCTTAAACTTTTGTATCACAAGATCTTTCGGAATAGGCGGGTATAGACAAGACGCTGGAAAATAAAAATAGTTGATCTCGTTTACCGTTGTTTAAAGATAAACATTCTTAGAGAAATAAATATAAATCAAATAGCATATGCATACATATGCTATACACATGCTTATACATATATAATATATATATATATATATTATATATATATATATATATATATATATATATTTAATATAAAATTAATGTTTCTTGGGTTTAGGTTCAATAAAGACATGTTACATGTGGAACTAGATTTTATTTTCCATTGCAATCAATCAACGTTTCGGCAGGAAACCTATGCCTTTGTCAAGATTCAAAAATGTGTATATATATAAGGACAAACAGATATTTTAAAATATGTATATTTATATATAATATATGACTTACCAAAACGTAAAACGTGACACAGACATTAACGAACTGACATATAAAAGTTGATATCTGATATCTCATTGTTTACTGTCATTAGTATATAATTAATAATTAAACTAATATAAGGTAAGGTGGAGATATGTTATGACTTAAGAGCTTTTTATGATGTTATATTATTATTGTTTAAATCAGATTGAAATATATTTTATTTAGGTTTTGTGTATTTTTTTATGTCATTTATTGCGTTGGTGTTTCTTTTTATTTCTATTGATTCGTATATCTCCCTCTTCTTTTTGACACCATATATCATAAACTTAGAAACTAAAAGATGACACCATATATCATAAACTTAGAAATGATCCTACCAATATCTTCCAAAAAAGAAATAATGCTCTTATTGACAGATGGGACAAAAGTGGATATATATCACCAAATACAGCAAAATCACTTAAGATACACAACGCTATTCCACCAAAAATTTATGGTTTACCTAAAACACACAAGGAGAACATACCTCTACGTCCTATTGTTTCCTGCATTCAATCACCCTTCGAAAATCTTTCAAAGTTCTTGAAAAACATAAAAATCCTTATTATATTAAAGATTCCAACGATCTTATTTCTAAAATTAAAAACATTCACGTACCGGATAACTATAAATTAGTCTCTTTAGATGTCATTTCACTCTACACTAACATCCAATAAAACTTGCCAGTGACATCATTAAAAAGAAGTGGAATGACATAAAAGAATACACTAACATCCCATTGGAAGAATTCCAATCATCTGTAGAGTTAACGTTAAACTCAACATACTTTTTATATAAGGACGAAATATACCAACAAATGGATGGATGCGCAATGGGTGCAAGTATATCTAGTGTCATTACCCAACTGATTCTGGAAGACTTAGAAGAATCTGTCATGAGTTATTAAGATTTTAATATACCATTTTTCTACCGCTATATCGATGACTGTGTCTGTGCTATTCCAACAAATAAAACAACCGAAATCTTAGATATTTTCAACAGTTAGCATCCAAAATTAAAGTTCACTATAGAAATTAAACAAAATAATAAAATAAACTTTCTGGATATCACCTTACATCGCATTAACAATACAGTTAAAACCATGTGGTTTACAAAAGAAACATGGTCTTCACGATATCTTAACTACAACTCCCATCATCCATTTTCCCATAAGAAGTCTGTAATTATAAGTCTCGCTGATAAATCTATAAAACTAACAGATCCAGAATACAGACCAACTGCAATAAAAAAACCAAAAAATGCCCTTCTAAAGAATGTATATCCCGAACATCTAATCGAAACTATTTTCAAATCAAGACTTAATTAATTTTATAACAATACAACTAACAACAAACCCAACAGTATCAAAACCACTTATACAACTCTTCCATATATAAAAGGTTTATCCGAACAACTAACAAATCTTTTAGCTAAACATAATATAACAGTGGCCTACAAAGGCAACAACCTCTTAAATAAATACTTCACAAAATTAAAAACACAAACTCTAAAACTTAAAAAATCACATGTTGTTTACGAGATACCATTTACAAACTGTAAAGGTGTCTATATCGGTCAAACCAGTCAACTGTTTTAATCCAGAATTCGTTCTCACAAATACGACAAGAACAACGTCACTGCGCTCACAAAACATGAAAGCGGGAAGAAGCATAAATTTGACTTTGAAAACATCAAAATTTTAAAAACAGAAAAAAACAAAAAGAAGAGGGAGATATACGAATCAATAGAAATAAAAAGAAACACCAACGCAATAAATGACAAAAAAGATACACAAAACCTAAATAAAATATATTTCAATCTGATTTAAACAATAATAATATAACATCATAAAAAGCTTCTTAAGTCATAACATATCTCCACCTTACCTTTTTCAAAAACATCAACGATACGCTCATAAAAAATAATTATATACTAATGACAGTAAACAATGAGATATCAGATATCAACTTTTATATGTCAGTTCGTTAATGTCTGTGTCACGTTTTATGTTTTGGTAAGTCATATATATACATATTTTACAATATCTGTTTGTCCTTATATATATACACATTTTAGAATCTTGACAAAGGCAAGGGTTTCCTGCCGAAACGTTGATTGATTGCAATGGAAAATAAAATCTAGTTCCACATCTTTATTGAACCTAAACCCAAGAAACATTAATTTTATATTAAATATAATACGGTTCAAGAAACTCAAAACTACTATATATTGTCTATTCGCTTAGCTAGGGCATATTTTGACAGACTCATTGTAGGAAACCTACAACACAACAATTCCTACTTCTCAGTATTAATAGCTCAAGTATACTACTATGCAGACTTCTTTCTTTGAAAAAAAGAAGAATTATTCTAAATAGTGGAAGTGTATACTAAACCCATCAAATTTTCCCTGTATATTTAAAATATAATATTTGAATTGTTACAATTTAAAATATTGTAGTAAATATTTGTATTATTCGCGTTGTTTATTTAATTTAATATAGTTTTATTGTTTTATTATCTTTGTTTAATTCTTTTGTTAGTTCTATTCAGTTAATTAGTTAGTTATATTTTAAATTTTATTATTATGGATAGTCAAAGTGTTCCATTTGTTCCATCAGCTAATGCGTTGGTAAGTTTTTCTTAATAAATATGATAAAATGTTTTTTAAAAGTTAATATTTTTAGATTAATTGTTTCTAATTTAATATAAATTTGTTTATACTTACATGGAGGTTTTTGTTGTTTGTTTGGGTTTATATGACTGCAGACTGCGGCCAGGACACTGAATTCATTCACCATATGTGGAAGATTTTAACATCCTCAAATATGCTAATGAGCAAAAATTACTATTGAACCACGAATTTGCCTAGTCAAATTACTAATATTTGCTTTTAGCATATGGAAGTACACTTATTTTGTAAGATAATAAAACAACAGTTTATGTTAATGCTATCCAATGAACTGTTAATCTTTAATCATTGATTCCATCCTAGTCACAACATAAGGAACTTGCTGTGTCTTATTTAACCTCACTTTGACTTTTTAATTTTGTAGAATTTATTCCCACTTTTTTTATTTTGTACAATAAATAATTTTATTATTTGTTATCAATACATTATACGGTGTAAATAAATAAATATTGATTGTCGGCAAAGTTCTATTTTATTTACTTTTGTTTACATTAATATTGACTAAGAGCACGTATGCTTGGTTGTATAGTAATTTCCAGCCACTTCGAGTCTGTCAAAAAGTAACTAACTTCGCAAAAAAATAATTACTAAAATCACTAGACAGTTCGGACTGGGAATAGCGAACCGGGTATATATATATATATATATATATATATATATATATTATATATATATATTATTTGTAGTCTCAGCAAAAATATATATATATATATATATATTATATATATATATATATATATATATAAATATATATTATATATATATATATATATATATATATATATATTACCTAAATATTACATAATACCTAAATTATATATATTAATTATATTACATAATACCTAAATATTACATAAAAAATTTATATATATTACATAAAACCGAATGTATATATATATATATATATATATATATATATATTATATATATATTTATATATATATATATATATATATATATATATATATATATGTATATATATATATATATATTTATATATAATAAATATAAGGCATATATTTATTTAATACTACAAATGTTTCGGATGCATAAACCGTGCTAGTATTTCCTGCTTCGGTTATCAAGAATCAGATGTACTGATTTTCCATTTCGGTATAGACTGGAAAGACTGACCAATCTTTTGTTTTTGCTCTACGTACGTATGTATATACGTACCTGTATCTCTTCTCGCGAAGGTGGGCTCCAGACCGGTGTTCAGTACCACCAAATCCAAAGTATCCACACAATCAAATAAAACTCTACGGGGAGTATTGGTGATGGGGCACCATCACTCCGTCGCTTTTGCGTTGAAATCTTCCTGCGCCACGCATTCTTCTCTCATATTCATCACCTCCTTTATGATATTATACAGGTTCCTCTCATATTTACCCACATTTATGTTGAATTTCCTTCACCAAGATCCTCATTTTGACAGTGTTTCTTTTGTCATTACTCTGGATACGTATTCTTTCCCCATAAATATCTTCTTTATTTATTGGACTATTTTTCGTTCTTCGCCCAGTTTCAGCAATATTCCTTGGTCTCTTATCTGTCTTATTCTGTTGGTGTTCACACCGTTCCCTCTTACCAGATTTAGTTGAATTTCCTTTAGCAGATCTGCGAACGTCTTTTATTTGGTTTTCTTTATTAGGAGCACACCCTTTTGTTCTCTTATTTTGATGGTGTCCCACCTCATATTTTGCCTACAAGCATTATGGTCACATCTTTTTCTCTTAAAGCCCACTCTAGAATTCTTTTTGTTGTTTCTATCTCCAGCGAACCAAAGTATGGATATCGACTTTGCTTCTTCCCAGCTCTTTCATCGTTTGTACAAGCTTTCTACAGGCCATCAGGAGCTTTATGATCTCTGGTTTTTCCTTTCTATTTAGTAAAAGCTTAAATCCGTACTACTGCTTATTTATTCATTCCTCATGCTTATGGGCAGAAATTCTTACTATCATGATTCCTAAACCACCCTCCTCATCTGCTTCCGTCAGAGCAGTTGGCAAGTCTGGGAATATTCCTTCTACTTTTTTCATGGCCTTATTATCCTCTTCCTTTTTTGTGACAAAGACTGCTACGTTCCCTTGTTTTTAAAGTAGTTTATGACATATCTCCTTCATTGACAACAGTGTTCATAAAGATCTCCTCCGGCCTGTCCTCATTGAGCACTTCAATATCATCCTCGTTACCATTCTTTCGTTAATTACTTCGAGTTTGTTTTTGATTGCTTCTGGTTTCTCTATTTCTACTTTAACCCCATTTCTCTACTATTTGAGACTAGTTCCATATTGGTTTTGTGTCTTTGGATGTTGTGCCCACAAGCTTTCCCAGAACCTCTTCCTTCTTATTTGGTTTTATCTTATCAAGGTAGTCAAACATCCGGTTCCAAAGATTTTCTACTTCCTTCTTAATAATCAGTTGAGTAAAAAAACATACAGAAGTTAAAACACTTTACACTTGTATTTTGGTATAAAAACACATAGTTAAAACTTAAAAAAAAGTGTCGTCAAAATTTATGTAGTAGCAGAACGTTTTCAATCTGAACAGATCATCCTTAGTGCCTTATGTAGTTGAAACTAACAATAAAGCTATGGCTGTGACCTTCATATATGGGTTTACATCACTCCAAATTTTAAATTTTAATTATGTTGGGATTTTATTACGATAGGTCTGTGTCGTTTTAACTAACAAGCACCACGTGTTAAAAATGGAGCAGGGAGACATATCCATATCCACGTTATAAAATTTTATCCATTTTCATCGACCTAGAGTCACAACATAATTAAAATTTAAAATATGGAATGATGTAAACCCATATATGGAGGTCACAGCCACAACTTTATTGTTAGCTTCAACTACATAAGGCACTGAGGATGATCGGTTCAGATCGAAAACGTTATGCTGCTAAATAAATTTTGACGACACTTTTTTTTAAGTTTTAACTGTGTTTTTATACCAAGTGTGAAGCGTTTTAACTTCTGTATATTTTTTATGCAATGGTATACAGCCAACTACTGGGATTTTCCCATTTATTTTTTACATCAGTTGAGTATTCGGCATTGTGTTCATTTGGTTTTTCAGTGCCATAATGCTTTTCTGAAGGTATTCTAACTTTGGTTTATTGTCGGTGGATTGTTTCTCTTCCTACGGGCAAAATAATCTTTTTTTTTTCTTGTTTCTGCTCTTTGGCCTCCGTGTTTTACACTTATCATCAGAGCTTTGGATATCTAAGCTACTCGCTTCCCTTTTTTCTACTAATCTAATTTATTTTTTTTACTTGATCTTCTTCTCTCTTCTTTTGTCAATTTGCTGCCTCTTTTCTTTTTTTTCGTTTTTTTCTTTCTTTCGGGTCCTTCTTTTGCTTCTGTCTTCTGTGGGCACTCTTCTGTCACCTCTGGTTTTCCTACTCTCTTCTCCTGCCTCTCTGTTGGTCACTCTCTTTCTTCATTTCTTTCTCTTTTATCTTTTTTTCTGTTCTTTTTTTATCTTTCTTATTTCCTCTCTAATCTCTCTACTCTCTTTTCCTGCATTTTCCTTGGACCTCCCCTTTCCTCAATATCTTTTCTTCATTTTTCTTTCTTCTTTTCTCTCCCGCTTCTGCTTACTTTACTTCTTTTGTTTTTTAGTAGCTGACTTAACCTTAACTAACTTTTCACTTAAAAAAAGCCTGACTTCAAGGCCGACTTTAGTTTATTTTTGATAATTTTTTATATAACTTGTGTCTTTCAACAGAACCATGTCTAGCGAACAACAAAGCAATGAAAATTGCTCAACCAATATACTACTCCAAGAGACAGAATCAACTAAAAACCAACATGAACAACCAGGTAACTCTTTTCTTTCTAATCATGCTTTTTCTTCTTCTTATCTACCGTCACAAATATACATCGCTAATCCACAAGATAGCCAAGAAAACCAAGATCGTTAATGGAAAACTGTTCAAGCCCACAAACGAGCAAGAAATGACAGCCCTGGAGATGATAAACAACTAAAACAAACAATAATGAGCGATTACTGGCTCAAAGCACCCACACCAACGTCTAATCGATTTGCTAGCTTAGATGAAGTACCTGATGAGACCAACCAAACCAGAACTGAAGCAGTTAAAGAAAATATTCAACCCCCACCCATATTTGTTTCAGATGTAGGTGATATACAACCTCTTCGACAATTGTTAGAAACAATATCCCCTCTGGGATATTCCATCAAATGTCTCTATAATGACCAAGTAAAGATCCAGCCCTCAACTTCTGAGTATTACCGAAACATAACCAAAGTACCCAATGAGAAAAAAACACATTATTACACCTACCAAACTAAGGAAGAAAGAAAATTCCTAGTTGTGCTTCGTAATATGCATCAGACAGCAGATAAAGACGCTTTAGTACATGAGCTAGGATTAATGGGTCACGAAGTAACCAACATAGCTAATATATACAAATAATGGATCCAAAATGGCGCTTACGCTCTTTTATATAGCATTAAAACCTAAGCCAAATAATAAAGACATATATGATATGAGAGCACTCGACAACATGATTGTGTCCTTCGAACCACCATATTACAAACGTCAGGTTCCCCAATGTACCAAATGTCAACGCTACGGTCACACACAAAATTCTGCCATATGCCACTAAGATGCGTAAAGTGTGCAAGTAATCATCTTACTTTACACTGTCCACGAAAAGAACGCAGCAATAATGTAAAATGTGTACTTTGTATGGGAAACCATCCGGCCAACTATAAGGGCTGCAGCATATACAAACAAATACAAAAAGAAAAATTCCCCCAACTCAGAAAGAATCAAGAGACCCAAGAGTCACCCCTAGTGTTTCTTACGCTTAAAAAACTTCAGGAAATAGTCAAACGGATGTAATCACAGATCAACAAACTAATGTCGGCTCAAAACCATTTAACGAAAATTGCCAACCTTGAAAACCTGATGACAAAACTGTGTGAGAAACTGTAGAGAGAATGAACACTATGCTTAATCTTCTTATGACTATGATTTCCAAAATGCGCTAATGCAACACATACTTAAAATAGCCGTCTGGAACTCAAATGGCCTAACGAACCACATCCAAGAAATAAAAATTTTCCTCGACGAGATGAAAATTGATGTTATGCTTGTATCAGAAGCTCATCTAACAGACAAAAACTATATCAAAATTCCAAAATACATTGTCTACTACTTAAAACATCCAAATGACAAGGCACACGGTGGCACAGCTATCATTATCAAATTTAATATGAAACACCATGAGTTAAATAAGTTCAGTGAAAAGTACCTGCAATCAACTAGCATTGTCATCAAAGACTGGCTAGGTACAATATAAAACTCTACCCCATCCTATCTGGTGTACCTCAGGGTAGTGTGCTCGGACCGATTCTGTACTTGATAGACACGGCTTTGCCAATAAGCAATAACCTAATGCTTGCAACATTCGCAGATGATACTGCTTTCTTGGCCTCTCATAGCAACCCAATAATAGCATCAGAGAGACTGCAACTACATCTGAACAAAACAAATGAATGGCTTAAACTCTGGAGAATTGGAGTAAACCCCTTAAAATCCACACAAATTACATTCACTCTAAGAAGAGGTACATGTCCACAAGTTAACCTCAATGGACATCCTATGTCCCAAAGTGACGTAAAATACTTAGGTATTCACCTTGACAAACGTCTAACTTAGAAAAAAATATATAAGGCTTCAATTGGGAATTTTATACAGAAAACTTTACTGGATGTTGGGAAAAAACTCTCACCTATCAATCGACAACAAGCTGCTGATATACAATACAATAATAAAACCCATTTGTACATATGGCTCGCAGCTCTGGGGTTCAGCTAGCAAATCTAATATTATGATAATACAAAGATTTCAATCCAAAACTCTGGGAACAATCGCTAATGCACCTTGGTATATCCAGAATGATGCAATACATAGAGATCTTCAGGTACTAACAGTCTCTGAAGAGTGCAAAAAATCTTCTAAACAATATCAAAACAGGTTGCGGGTGCATCCTAATACCCTGGCACACAATCTACTCAACAACCAACAAGCGAAGAGATTGAAGCGACATGACCCCTTGGACCTACCTCACCGATCCTTACAGAGCCTACAGCAGTGGGAGTTACGCCTTCAACAGCACCTAACCATTGTGATCAGTGCCGCTTTTAGTGCTCGCGTATCAGTGCATGTGCGCATCCTACCGGTAAACAAGCCAATTTGTGTCGTGATGATTTGGTCACTGGACCTTACATCTCTCTGTCATGTAAAGTCAAAAAATTTTACTCATTGTGTTCACTGCAAAACAGATTGTAAAAATCGTAAATGTTAATAAAAAAAACTTGTGTCTTTCCTGAACACGATCTATATCTACCTCATTATTTGCAAGTCTATAGTATTTATCTATTAGTTAAGGACGATCTGACTCTCGTCTTGGTTTTCTATAAAATTTTACATTATTAACAAATTCATACAGAAAATAACGAGCAATAAAACTACTTTGGCATAAGAGAGCCTAAACCAGATAATATAATAACGTCATTACGAATACAATTTGAAGTTAATCCCAACTGCTAATTTATACCGTAAAGCTAATTTTGTTCTCGTATTAACAGCGAATACGAAAATGGCTCGAATGGCTCCCGAAAGATTATACAGAGCTGTAATAAATTTGTGCTTCTAACACACTCATAAAAATAAATTTTCCCAACTTCGTGGCTTGGTTATCCCGAAATATAAAAGTGCTAGTTTCTAATCTTCCTGAATTATAAGGCGAAGTGTAGTTGTGTAGCGCTTGTGCTCATGAAGCATTTTGGTGTAAACTCGTAAAATATTTTCTAGTAGATAGTTTATTACAATAAATAGACTTTTTTAATGCTTTAGAAAAGTCTGTAAAATATTTCCTTGAAATATTTTAGACCTCTGGTAAGTTTTAGTATACTCTTCAAAGTTTTAGAAGATGTTTTTAGCAGCACAAAATATTTTAGAAATGTCATGGAAGCTTATAGGTGTATCTGAAATTTTTTGTAGCAACCGCAAAAGTTTTGGAAAAGTTTGGATTACTTCTAGAGCCTCTACACTGCTTCAGGGTGGTCTAATATACTTAAGAATAATCTACAAAATATTTTAGGAAAACAGTTGATAGTGTAAGATTTTAACCATGCCATTCATACCATTTTGAAATTAGCGAGTGACGTTAGGATCGTGGGGAGATCAACCTTAATTATAATCTCCTCTTCACCACAACAAAAATAATCATGGAGATCCCTACCGTATACCCTATCGTTTCTTAAAGGTAGTTTGGCGAATCTCTAATACAATCAATGGTAGCAAGAATGATCACAAGGAATCAAAGTATAATCACACAAATTTATTTAAATACTGTAACATTTTTATACATTATTATTTAAATTATTGTTAATTCCTTTTAACCCCGTGATGATACTGATGTCGTGTTTACGATCAGAAATTTTGATTGGGAAAATATCGGAAAATGACTGAAGAATCTACCTACCTATTTATTTAAAGACGCCGGTTTGGCTAATTCTTAGTTAACCTTTTCCGGGTTCTTTTTCATATATTCGGTAATTGTCGTAGAACGCCCGTTGTAATGTTTTTCGGGAAAAACCTAATCTAGAAGATTTATATTTTATCACGTCCAATTACTATTACCGTAAATACCTCAAACTTTCCGATGTCGTTAGAATCTTACCTTCTCAGAAATAGATACAGGCTGGCCTACGATTTTTAAGAGGGAGATATCCCTTCTTCTTTTTTTGATTTAAGTTTGGTAAAATTTTAGAAGAACCTTTTTTTACTTCTCGGTGGGCCGTTGTGGAGTAAAGGCTGATTTCTCGTGAGACGCTTCGCTCACATCGTATCTGTTATCTTACCGTCTGTGAATTGTTTTCTAAGTGTGTATACACTTTATATTTGAGTTTTCTTTTCTTATACTATATTAGATTATATATAGTTCTAAAGTACCTTTAATGTTAATTAAAGTCAGTGTTGGATACAAGTAAAGTATTAAGTACAGTATATAGCTTCAGTGAAGTACCTAGTGCCGCAGTCGTGAAGATTTACTGTAAGTAATCATTATCTTCAAATTATCTGGGCGAGTAATATGGTATGGTATCATATCATCTGCCATTATCTGGACGTATCTAAAGTTCCTCCATGTCTTCACCTGTAGATTGCTGATTTTTGCATTCAATTTAAAGAACATTTCAATAGATTCAAGAAATTTAATAGTAATAATATGAACATTTAGTCTCATTTCTCATTAAATAATATGCGAGATAGTTAATCCACTTAACCAAGTGCGGTTTGGTTAAATTCTTATGTTTTCATTTCTGTTAACCTTTTTGTATTTTTGTAAATTTAGAATTGATTAATTTTTGTTATCTTTTGTGTTGGTTATAACTTTTATTCATTTTTTTGCTGTAATATCTCGAGATACGCCAAAACTTTATTTGTACATGATTGTATTATATATCTTTGTAAAGGTATTTTCTGAATTATAATTAATTCGTCTTCCGGGTTTGGACCGTGTCATTTGTGAGTGACCCAAAAGTGGGTTCATCTCGACGTTTCGCTACAATTGTATGTAGCTTCTTCAGGAGAACAAAGAAAAAGAAAAAGAAAACAAAAGACAGGAAGATGGGTAGTTAGCAACGGTAACTCAGTTACTCAACGCAACCAGAGGCGAATACTAACTACCAAGATGGGCATTTGGTCACAGTAACTCAACTACTCAACGCAGCCAGAGGTGAAAACCAAATGCCAGGACAGGGATTCACGTCCAACAGCTCAGAACACTAACGCGTCGAGAGGCGTGACCAAATGCCCATCTTGGTAGTTAGTATTCGCCTCTGGTTGCGTTGAGTAACTGAGTTACCGTTGCAACTACCCATCTTCCTGTCTTTTGTTTCTTCTTTTTCTTTGTTTCCTGAAGAAGCTACATACAATTGTGGCGAAACGTCGAGATGAACCCACTTTTGGGTCACTCACAAATGACACGGTCCAAACCCGGAAGACGAATAAATTATAATTCTGACTCTGGCCGTGGAAGCCTACGATCTCAAGGTATTTTCTAATTATATTACTGCTTATTTTTATATGTATACCACCATTTTATAGTTGTTGGTGTACTTTTATTAGTTGTGTTGCATTCAGCAGCGTCATAATTTGGTTGTTGAATATATTGTTATTGTTTTATGTATGTATTTTATTTGTCGGCTCCCAATAAGTTCCCTGATAAAATAGTAACTCTGAGTATTTGCTTTTTATCTTTAAATAGGTATTACTATACCTTTGACCAGTAGAAAGATCAGGCTGATTAAGTTTCGTAGGTAACTAATATATTTATTATTTGTTTATTCAGTGTGTTGACAAAATTTATTTGATAATTAACTGTTGGTATCTTTCCTTGGGTTTGAACTTTGAACCTAAATACCTGTCCTTATTTCTTTTATTTTCTAAGGTTTCTTAATTTTCTTCTTAACTCCAAAAAATTGAGTGGCGCCCTGTTTCTATCTTATCGTATCTTTGGTAATTTTACCCATCTATCTTTTTGTTTATTTCTGTATCTTTTCTTATATCTCTTATCCTATCTTTACTTATTTCATACGTTGGACCCATTATCGGTTCCAAAAGCTAGTTTCGAACCCATGACTCGCTCTCCATAAACCATCGGCCAAGGTTCTGAATAATCTTCTTTGTAACGCTTGAGCTCTAATCTTGTTTACAATTTTTGCCACCAGTTTCATAACGTTGTTTAGTTTCAGGAAATTTCCACATAATGCTTGCTGATGGATAATGCAGTGGTAACAGAGAAATTGCGGAAAAGTTTCATCTTTACGACATAACGCCACCAGACCCTTATCACAACACACCATAGCTGGAGCGCCATCGGTTGCCAAGCCTATCATTTTTGATATTGGCATTTTCTCGGAAGAAATAATATTTTTTAAATGAAAAAACAACTCCTGTCCAGTAGTGTGTCCTTTCAGTGGAATGAACTCCAAAAGATCTTCTTTAATCGTAAAATTACTAAAAACCATCCTGACAAACACAATCATCTTGGCAGTGTCAACGACATCTGTTAATTTATCCAGTTAAAGTAAAAAAATAAACACAGTTATCTAAGTCAGTTCTTAACTGTAAAAAAATATCATTGCTCATTACTTCTACACGTCTCATCACTGTATTAGCAGAAAGTTTTATAGATTTTATAGCTGAAACTATCTCGTCTTTATTTCTAAAGTTGGCAAATAACGAATCAGCAGCTTCTAAAAACGCCTGTTTTATCATTTCCTCGTCTTCATAATGTTTTTTTTGTGCAATTATCTGGGACACACGGTACGATGCTTCAGTTGCAGCCTTATTTTTGTCGGCTGTTTTTAAAAATATTGACTGTTGTCCAATTAACTGTTTCAGTTTCTCCTTTCTGGCGGCAGAATGTAGTGGGAATGATTTATCGAAATTAGAATGTACAGTTTTATTCAATATTTCCTTTTTTCGCAACGGAGACCGAAGTATTACATAACAAACACACATTTTTATCTTTAACTTCTATAAAAAAGTATTGTTCTTCCCATTCCGAATGAAAGTGGTATGTTTTTACCTTCTTACAATTGCTTGCCATAATATTATTTTGTTGTTCTCTACTAAGTTCGTTACGCGCTAAGTTTTAAACTAAGCCCAATGTCGCCTCGCCGTGCGTATTTATTCCGTTCAAAGCAATCCAGATCGATTTGGAACACTAAAGGTCAATTCAGACACATCAGTCACGTCTCGTCACAGTGATTGCGCCGAATCGAACAATCCGTCATACAAAATATTCTTTAATACAAATATGTTGCCGGAATTCACACTCATCAGTTGACAAACAGTTTCCCAGCTGTCAGATAGTTGATAGTTCTGTGACCAAACAGGACCGGTTCGGTACCGTGGCTGTGACGTGACTGATGTGCCTGAATCGACCTTAACGCGCTGGTCCGGCTGGTCGGTTCTATAAATAGCCGATGGCGACCACTGGTCTAGACAATCAATATTTAAAATTCAAAGTTAATCACATGAATTTTAAATATATAGGTCTCGTATTTTTATTCAAATAAATTTGTAAACACATTCAGTAAGTGGTATTTATTTAAGATTTTCATATTGGCACTACAAAAACCCCAAACAGTTCGGGTTCACAAATTTTGTTGGTACTAGAGAGGCTTTGTTCTCAGTAAGAATCAGGTAGAAATCTCAGATTTGAAGGTAAACACACTGACTATGTGAAAAAATGTATTCTACTAAATACTTACCGGCTTACATCAGATATGCAGATTTCACCATAGTATTTGCGGATAACTTAGAAGACCTACAAGTTTTTAAGCACAAAATCACGTATTACAGTCCAAAAAGCCCAAAGAAAGCTCCTGGATTTGATCTAATTACTGGGGAAGTGTTAAAGCAACTTCCAAGTAAAGCTATTATAAAATTAACACATCTTATAAACGCTTCCTTTAGGTTGAGGTACGTACCAAAGATAAGGAAGGTGGCAGAAATTATAATGACACTAAAACCAGGAAAACCTCTAAAAGAAGCTTCTTCATTTAGGCCTATTTCACGGTTACTTGTCATGTCTAAATTATACGAAAAATTACTCTTGAAGAGACTAAAACCGATTATAGAGGAAAAAAATCTAATTTCTAATTATCAGTTTGGGTTTAGAGCAAGCCACTCAACGATAGATCAGGTGCATAGAATAACAGATATAATAGAAAAAGCTCTAGAAGAAGGAAAAGTTTGTTCCGCAATTTTCCTTGATGAAGTGCAGGCTTTTGACAAGGTGTGGCATGACGGATATCATAACATGAGATTCTACTTACCAAAACAATATTCTGAACTACTAGAATCATATATATCCGACAGATACTTTCAAGTTAAATATAAGGAAGCATATTCAGAATTAAGAGAAGTTCAAGCTGGAGTTCCACGGGGAAGTGTCCTGGGGCCAGTGCTATACCTGCTTCACACCAGCGATATTCCATCATTAAAACCTAACACAATTGCGACATTTGCAGACGACACATGCATTCTAGCAGTCGGACAAAACCACGAGGATGCAGCTACCATGCTACAGAACTCTGTTGGACAAATTAATATCTGGACCAGCCGATGGCGTATCAAATTGAATGAAACAAAATCTGTTCATGTCAATTTTACTAACAAAAGAGAACAACATATCCCAGTTAGTATAAATAGAAACCAAATACCTTATGCAAATACGGCAAAATATTTGGGTATGACGTTAGATTTCAAGCTACGTTGGAAAGCACATGTTAAGAAAAAAAAAGGGAGGAATTAGAAATTAAGTTCAGAAAGATGTACTGGTTGATGGGAAAAAAATCAACTCTGTCTACTTACAACAAATTGCTATTATATAAGCAAGTCCTTAAACCGATATGGACATGCGGAATACAGCTATGGGGCTGTACAAAAGAAAGCAACATCCAACATATACAACGATATCAGAATAAAATATTAAGGAACATCGTTAACGCTCCATGGTACTTTAGAAACTGTGATCTTCATCGAGACCTCCAGATGGATACAGTTATCCAGACAATAAGTAAGTTTGCCAAGAGTCATGAACAAAGGCTCTCCAACCACGTGAACTTCGAGGCCATAAAACTCCTAGACAACGCCAACCAGATAAGAAGACTAAAGAGAACGAAGCCGTTTGATTTAGTGCTATAAGTGAGTAAAAGTGAACAAGCAGAGTAAAGTGCCACTTAAGTGTACACGTTAGCTAGTAGTACTATAATATCGTCCCATTTGCCTTCTTCCTTGTATCGGAAAGCTATATGAGAGAATGTTACGTTCGCGTATCGAGGAGGTGATTGTGATGTATGGAGGCCTGTCTCCGAGACAATATGGTTTCTGCAAGGGTAAAAGTACAGTGGATGCGGTGACCGATGTGCTCCGGGCGGCACGGGGAATTGGGGGTGATCATCGATGGGTCATCCTAGTTCTCTTTGACGTCCGAAATGATTTTAATACATTGCAGTGGGGTCACGTAATGAGCTCTTTGGAAGCAAGGAACTGTCCTGGGTATCTGAGGAATGTGGTCGCTGATTATCTTTCCGAGAGGAAGATTGTGGTGGAAAATGGTGTGATGGTGGATGTAACGGCTGGGGTCCCGCAGGGCTCCGTCCTGGGTCCGACGCTGTGGAACCTGGCATATGACGGGGTCTTAAGTTGCGAATATGGGGAGGGTGTGACCCCCATTGCATTCGCGGACGACCTTGCTATGCTGGTGGCTGCACGGGACAGGGAGGAACTCTTGCTTCGGATTACGCGTGCGTGTGTTCTAGTTGAGAATTGGATGAGTGAGCGTGATCTTTCTCTCGCGGAGGATAAGACGGAGGCTGTAGTACTCAGAGGCTACAGAAAGAGAGATAGGGTGGAATTTGAGTGCGCGGGAGCGAGAGTGACGCCCAAAAAGTACGTTAAGTATTTGGGAGTTACTCTCCACCAGAGTGGGAGCTGGGGGAACATTTGAGGGGGGTGACCCGCAGAGCTGTTCAGAGAATGGCTGCGCTGGGGAGGATAATGCCTAATATCGGTGGTCCCAAATCGAAAGGAGAAGGGTGCTCCACGGTGTTGTGCAGTCTGTCGTCCTCTACGCGGCCCCAGTCTGGAGTGACGCGGTAGAAATACCAACTTACAAGAGGCTCATGGTACGCGTGGACAGAACTAGTCTGCTGCGGGTAGCATGTGCCTACAGGACTGTGTCAGCTGCCGCTCTGTGTGTTATCACCGGCTGTGTTCCTTTACATGTGCTGGCAGGTGAAAGGGCAAGGATTTACAGTCGTAGGGGGCGGAACATTGGAGAGCGAGAAATGAATGAGATAAGACTGGCCGAGAGATTAGTTTCAATCGGACAGTGGCAGCAAGAGTGGGAGGCAACACGTGATGTGGCGGAGTGGACGAAGTCACTAATCCCGAACCTTCGAAGCTGGGTGGACTGTGGGCATAGGCAGCTGGATTACTATCTAACGCAAATGCTCACAGGCCATGGCTGCTTCCGCAGCTACCTTTTCAGGTTTAGGAGGGCTCAGTCCGATCAGTGCCTTTACTGTGGTTTCCCGGACACTGTGACACACACGATGTTGGAGTGTGAGCGTTGGGCGGATGAAAGAGAGAAGTTTGTAAGAGAGTGTAACTGCAGAATGTTTGATTCCGTGAGAGAAATGGTGGAGAAAATGATGAGGGATAAGTGGTGGTGGACACGGATCCACAAATTTGTCAGGGAGCTGCTCTCCTCAAAAGAACGAGAAGAGAGGGAACTCGCAACAGAATTTTAAGACAAGCGAGTAGCACCTTGGTAGGGTTCGGACTGTCGCAGGCCGAACTAAGAGTGAGTAAGAGACAGACGACGCGAGAGAGATGGCAGCCTCGCTAAGGCAGGGGGTTGAAAGTCCTTGGTGGTTCGTGTGGGTGTGGTTTCCTGGATGAATGTGTCGGAGAAAGAATGGGAATCGGGTGATAGCAGGGCATCGGGAGAGATGTATGCCTTAACTGGCCCTTCCATCCTGATGTCTGGTGTGACAGAGGAGAGGTTTTTAGTTGGACGCCGACCGTCTCGGAGTGGTGACGGGGCGAGGTGTCAAGGGTCTAAATTCCTTGGGCATCTCGCCCCTGCACAACTTCGCTAGGGTATTAGGAACCCAACACTACCTGTGTGAGTCACAGGTGTCTGTATGCAGATTTTCCTTCTTCTCTTTAAAGATGTAAAAAAAAGTAGTACTATAATGTATTAGAGCCTAAGGAATATTGCTGAATATAACCTTAGATAAGTTTCTTGTCTTCTTCTTCTCTCTAGATAGCAATAGTCATAAGATTCCTGTTGGAGTTTTATTAAACAAAAAAAACTCTGTATGTTTTTCTCGGTAATCAAGTTATTTAGATATTCTTGTCGATCTAACATAAATTTTGCCGCATTTTTTTTTTTTGAGTTTACCTATTTTATAAATGTCTTTCTCTTCTGTTTTACCAACCACTCTGTCTTTTAATTTTACTACAAATTATAGCTTGCATATTGCTATTTTGTTAGTAAATGCTGCCTCAGCGATATGTTCAACTATCGCAAATCGACTTTCGCAAATATTAAAATTCGGTTGAAATTTTGGGGCACACTTTTTCTTAAAACGAATATGCCCTTTATTCCTATTTATAAATTACCTTCTATATTTCAAAGACATATTTTATCAAAGGTAATTTTTCTACACAGTATACTTTTTTAGCCCCAGTAGGATATATCTTCAACACCGAAAACAAACATCGCTAGACTGTTTTACCATCGATCCGTGAAAGAAAAGATAACAGAACAAAATTGTTGAGTTCCAACGCAAACACTTAAAAATCCTGAAGAGCTTTAACCCACTTTCGGAAATACCGAAAAACAAACTAATTCAATCAAAAGTTAAAAATATGAGATTGATTCAATGAATAACATTTGGAGATGTCTCAGAAACTTCATCAGCCGTTGCTTGTTGCTACACAAATACCAATTTCTGAGGAGGAGTATTTTTACTCCAGGCAAGAAAATATCTGTTGTGGATTTTAACCACCAGATCCGGATTAGGATTCTTTGGAATATATAATTTGATAGAAAGAGTAGTAAACATTTATTGAAATTTACAGTAAAAAATTATGTAACTAAGAAATTTAACATAACATATAACATAATATAACAATATCTTTATTTTTAGAAAATAATATACATTCCGTGAACATAAGATTATTTAAAAAAAAAACAATGTCACAAACGAAAATATTATTTACTTATTCCTAACCGTTACATATCCCTCTAACAGGCAAGACCGTCTTAAGACGGTCTTTACATTTTATCGTATAAAACTTACACCGAATGTTTTTTGCTACCATAGTAAGGACGTCCAACTTTAAAAAATCTTACTTGACGTTATTCTATACAACTAAACACATTCTGGCATCGCGATTACGTTCTTATCGTTAGTCAAGTGCTGACATACCATAAAGTGACAGTGAAAATTATTTATTCATAAACATTATTTTTAAATCATCAAAAAACACGTTTAGATCAAAGTGATCAACTTGATAATTTTATGGTAAGTACATTATATTTCTTGTTTTAGTAATATAATATGCTTTTAATAAAAACTTTTGTGCAAATAGGCTTTATAAACAAAAATATCAAGACCGTCTCAAGACGGTCTTGCCGATTTACGTATGAAATTTTTATCCTTCAGTATCAAATTCAGATAAAAAATATCTCCTTCAGTATGAAATTTTTTGTTATTTTTTTGTGCGTAGGAACACTCTTACTTCCCTGTTCTATTATTTTTCTTTTGTGTGATAGATGCATCGTCTAAATCGTAACCATAAGAACAAAATCAATTTGGAAGAATTGTCTGATGAACAATTATTCGAATTTATTGATTCCGTTGAAACCGACGATAGCATTTATAGTAGTGACGATAGTATTGTGGATCCCGACTATGTTGATGATAGTATTGAGCCTGAGAAGCCTTACAGCCTATCCGAGGTATCAGAGGATAACTCACAAGTTATTGACGAATGCATTCAGGAAATGCTTGAAGCTGAGACAACCGATGCATTTGTAAATTGTATAAATTTGTCACTGGATATTAGCAAAGTTGATCAACCAGCAGCTTCTTCAACATTAGTTTTGGATGATGTATCAACCGAAACATTTGAAGTACAAGAACCCTCTACATCCACTTCTACAAATGCATATTTTAAACTAGTCAAAAGAGCTCGATCTCCATTGCCAACTCTTGAAGATACTGGGCCATTAGTTCAACCTAATGATGGTGGCTTTACTGGAGGAGGTAAGATTATATAGAAAACATATTTATACGTTAGGTATATTGTCTTTTTTATTACAGCTTTGAATACAATATCAAAAAACTCGAAAGAGATTTCCAAATTGACGTGGCGTAATCGCTCAATGCGTTTACACGTAAATGATGTGGCTTTTCGTGGCGATTCATCTCTTCCTAGAACAGTCAAACAGCTTCAAATACCGATGCAATTATTTAATTATTTTTTTAACGACGATATCGTTAAACTGATTGTTGAAGAGACAAACCGTTGTGCTTTGGAAAAAAATATAAATACAACATTCAGCACAACTGCAGACGAAATAAGACATTACATTGGTATATCGCTTTATATGTCTATATATCGCTATCCTAACATAGATAGTTATTGGGAAAACAATGCTTTTGTGCCAATTCAGAACTGTATGACATCGAAACGATTTATTACCATCAAGAAGTATTTATCCTTTCAAGATAACTCACAACGAAAGAAGAAAGGTGAACCAGGATATGATTCATTATTTCGGATTCGTACGCTAGCTAACAAACTGAATGACAGGTTTGATTCCATCCCCAAAACGGCTAGACTTTGTGTTGATGAACAGATGTGCTCTACAAAAACGAAACACCATTTGCGTCAGTATATGCCAAATAAGCCGCACAAATGGGGTGTGAAATTGTTTGTTCTATGTGATTCACATGGTTTTGCTTATCGTTTCGAAATTTACAATGGCACCGGAGATAATGTGGTCTTGCTTGGTACACCAGACCTAGGAGCAACATCAAATGTTGTCGTTCGTTTATCACAAACGATTCCTAATTTCGTGCATCACATCTTGTATTTTGACAACCTCTATACTTCGCTTCCCCTCTTGGTATATTTAAGTGCAAGAGGAATTTATAGTTTAGGTACAGTAAGAGGTAAATAAATTTTCCGTGGTTTCTATTATTCAAAATGATACATGTTTTAATTTTTTATTTGTAGCTAATCGTATACCAGCGTGTAAACTGCCGACTGATAGTCAAGTAAATAAAGAAAGTAGAGGGTTTTCCATAGAATACATGACCTCAAGTTATGGAATCGATGTAAGCACTGTATTATGGAAGGATAACAAATGTGTCCGCCTGGCATCGACATATGTTGGCATTGAACCTTTTATAAAAACCACTCCAAATCAACAAAAAGCGAAAGTACCTCGGTATGACAGGAAGCATAGGAAACACATCGAATAGATATCACATTCGAGCTAAAAGCAGAAATATTATGATTCGGATATTCTATCATTTTGTCGACATGGCCGCCACAAACGCATTCATTCTATATAAACTTACATATGCCGAAAAGGCAAATAATTTCAGTGACTGTTGTGAAGAGGAAAGGCTTCTATCTCTTCCAGAATTCCGTGAAGATATAGCATCTGGCCTTGTTTCTTTCAAGGAGAAACGAAATGTTGGTCGACCATCATCAGCTCGAAATGGTGAATCTGGTTCTTCTGGTAAAACTAGTTTATCTGGTGTTGGAAAAAGGGCGGTTCATCAAGTTGCGGATATACGTTTTGATGGTGAAAACTATTTCCCAGTTTGGGTAAACAGAAAAGGCAAGAAGAGATGTAAGCTGTGTAAACAATCTGATACGCAGTTTGTCTGTTCCAAATGTGACCTCCACTTATGCGGTACAGTCGATAAAAATTGTTTTTGGGATTACCATCATCAAAAATAACATGTTCTATACTCATTTCTCTCAATGAAACTTGTTTTATAATAAACATCTACCAAAGTTATTTTTTACTCATAACCCGGTAAGACCATCTGT
Organism: Diabrotica balteata; assembly: GCA_918026665.1. Classification (NCBI taxonomy): domain Eukaryota; kingdom Metazoa; phylum Arthropoda; class Insecta; order Coleoptera; family Chrysomelidae; genus Diabrotica; species Diabrotica balteata. The sequence goes on from OU898284.1 coordinate 41,288,443, forward strand.
AGACCTCATTCTAGACAAGAATTTTAGCAGAGAATTTAAAAATAAGTTACTTTTGCTCTTTTACTTGAAAAAAAAAATTACCTTCAACAGATAATTTATACGATCTTGCCTATTAGAGGGATATACAAATAGTCCTCCACAGAATATGGCTCAAGAGCTACCAGTAATTTAAATATTTGATGTTTATACAAACTTAATCTATCCTCCCTTTTAATAGGTTCAGGCAGTTTATTAAACAATTTGATGCAGCAATAAAGAGCGTTTTTTTCTGTTATATTTAACTGTGTATTGGAATTTTATAATTATATAACCTGGTATTTATTATACTATTGGGCTCAAAGTTCCTAAAGAGTATTTTATTTTTATATAGAAACAGTAAGCATTCTTGAATAAATACAGAGTAAACTGTTAAAATATTATTACTCCTAAAATGCCCTCTACATGATTCTCTACTTTTTAAGTCAAACATAACTCTGATTATTTTTTTCTGACCCAGAAATACATTATTTATGTCCCTACTGTGGCCAAAATTTATTAGACCATATCTAAACTTTGCTTCAAAATTAGCATGATACACTGTTTTTAATGAGTTACTATTCATGTATATTTTAGGAACTCTAAAGCTGTAAATCACTTTACTTAAAGACATACATAACTGGTCATTAAACATGTTGACCAGTGTTTATCCCAACATAAAAAACTGTCAATATATAATCCTAAAAATTTGGTACTGCTGCTAATATTTAAAGTGTCATTATTTACAATAATATTGTTTGGCATATCTGACTGTGCACAATTTGTCTTAAACAAAAGAAGATCTGTTTTATTTTGATTCAAAACCAACCTATTCACAGAAAACCAGTCTTTAGCTTTCTGAAACTCTAAACTAGCATTAACGCTTAGAACAGAGATGTCTTTACCACTGACTAAAATGTTTCTATCATCTGCATAATTTGTTATGCTGAAAGTAGTATTAGTCACTAGACCATGAAGATCATTGATATAGATCACAAACAGTAAAGGACCAATCACACTTCCTTGTGGTACTCCAATATTGATAGTGCTTTCAGATGAGATGCCTATTTCAGTGTTTTATGTATTTTTACTAAATGTCTCCTATTTGCCAAGTAGGACTTAAACCAGTTCAATGCTGGTCCACGTATACCATATTTCTCCAATTTATCAAATAATATGTCATGCACTAAACAGTCATATGCCTTTGATAGGTCCAAAAAGAGACAAAAAGCCATATGACCAATCTCAGTACATTTCAAAATATCCTAGACAAATTGAAAAATCGCAGTCTGAGTTGGTTTTCCCTATTGATAACCATGCTGATTTGCACTAATAATATGACATTTTGTTAAAAATATTGTTATCCGCCTATACATAGTCATTTCTAAGATTTTTGAAAAGGAACATAGAAGGCTAATTGGTCTATAGTTATTAATTAATTTAGGATCACCCTTTTTGTAAACAGGTGTTACTATGGCAGTTTTCAGGCATTCAGGAAATACACCAGATTTGAGTGAATTATTTATGATTGTAATGAGAGGATTCACTATCTCCTTTATACAAAGTTTAAGGATTTTAGTGGGTATTTCATCAATTCCACAACTCATTTTGTTTTTTAAATTTTTAGTTATATCCATAATTTCAGTTTCTGTCACAGGTGCGACAAACACTGAATTTATGTTACTTGCAATGTTGTCTTTATATTCAGTGTATTGTAATTGAGATAAAGTGATATTTAAAGAAGTATTTAAGTGGATCATGTATTTATCAGCAATCTCTTGAGGACCACCCTCTACTTTTATTGAATTTACACTTTTTAATTGACCATTAATTACACTAACAATTTGCCACATGCATTTATTTTTGTTGGCAGCTTCAAACATCCTGTTTTCATATAGCTTTGATCGTTTTGTTATTAGTTTCTTATTATATTCTTTTTTACCTGTCTATAGGAATCATAGAATTTATGGTTAACTCTGCTCATTGTAAACAAGATGTCTAAACGAGTCTTACATTCTATTATTTTTGGATCATCTCTTTTATTAAGGCCTTTTTTACGTTGTCTAGAATCTAACTTTTTAAAAGGAAAGCACTGATTGAATGTATACAGAAACTGATTTAAGAAAGTATTCCCTTGATCATTTACACATTTGTAACTTAAATTAAGCCAGTCATGATTATGTAATTTACTTATAAAGGTTTCAATATTTTTGTACTAAAATGTCTTTTCATTTCAAAATATTCGTTTCTGCTTCCTCTACCTGAAAAGTTAATTTTTGGGCAGAATGATCAGAGATTCCAGCGTGCAAGACTTCTACTGACACATATGATTGCATATTTGTTAGTGTGTTATCTATACAAGTTTTAGATGTGGCAGTTACTCTAGTGTAGTCTTCAAATACATGACAAATTTTATATGAGTTAATTAACATACAAAATTTTACTTTATCTAATGTGTTATTCTTAAGATCGATATTGAAATCTCCCCCTATAATTATAATTGTGTTTTCTATCATAATTCTTCCCAGTATAATATCAAAATTGTTCAAAAAAAACTGCCATATAAAACTAAGTTCCTTTTTTCTTTTTTGCATCTGCTTCTTTAACTTTCATCGGACTGGCTCCAAACTATTACACAAAAGAGAGGCCGGGCTCTGAACGGACGCCATTCTTAGATAGGTGAACTATGTTTATACAAAAAAAAACTGTACCAGTAGTACATTATTTTTATAGTATTGAACATTTATTAGACTACTGTTTTCCTATTGACAATTTAAAGATTTACCCAAATAAATTGGTATATTTGCAATAAAAGAAGTAGTGCAGACCAAAAGGGTCCATATCTTTAATCCGTACTTATTAGGTTTGGTCTTTAACTTAGAATGGTACTTTACTTCTAAAAGGCACGAGCTTCTTATCTACACAAATATAGTCGCCTGGATCAAGTGATTTCTTAAAATTAGACATAAAAATATCACATACATCTCTTATTGGAGCCAGTTTATCCACTGATTTTCATGTTTGTCCGATTTTAAAATTGTCAAAACGTATAAATGAAGTTATTTGTTTGAACCTAACTCTAGACAAAGTAGCTGGTATTATAGGACGGCGGTAAGAAATCTCCTGGACGTAGGCGTATATCTTGCTGAGGCACATTTAGAAGAAGTTAGCAATATCGTCACACCAAAGCATATCGATCGCCTGAAATCCATGAACCTTTCCCATGATCATCTTTAGATCCATAGATAGATAGATAGGTATATTGACAATTTTTACATAGTAAACACTACATGTCATGCCACAATAACTATAAGTCATTTTTGTATACATAGGAAATAACTAAGAAATAATACAAGAACACATAATAAAACATATAAGTAGAGTGAAAATAAGATATATAAATTTATGTAAAAAAAGAAACGATTCAGTAATAGTTTTCATAAAAGTAGGCGTAATATAGTTTTCATAAAAAACGACCACACTAGGAGCTCAAACAAACAAATTCCCGTATACTATAGAAACAGTGTTCCAACAGGAACACTGTTGCCAGTGTTTTGCTAGTTTATAAAATTGTTTAGAATTCATTGCCCTAATATCAATATTTTTGTTTAGGTTTAAAAAACAATTATACAGATTATAATCTATTGTATTAAGTTGTGTAACACACAATCTCGAATATGGTATAACGATATGACTTTTATTTCTTGTATTGTAATGATGTTGATCAGCATTTGTTTTTACATCTTGTATATTTTTATGAACAGTTAACAAAGTTTCAAATATATACATTGAAGATAAAGGAATAATGTCATACTTTTTAAATAAGGGTTTACAGCTGGCGCGATATTCTGCCGAGTCAATAATTCGGATTGCTACTTTTTGAAAAGTAAAACCTTTATATGCATAGGACGAGTTTCCCTAAAGAAGTATGCATTATGTCAGGATACTATAAACCATTCCAAAATAAACTGACCTAAGAATATCTCGACTCACAGAACTAGCCAATCTGCGCATAGCAAAAATCTATGAGGCGAGCCTCCTACACAATCGTTCAATATGGTACGACCAGTTCAACCTTGTATCCATAGTAACACCTAGTAACTTTACTAATTCAGATGGTGTACCCATGGACGTATAAACATAGATGGACACAGCAATATGATACCTTTAACACACAATGATTTGAAGCTTCGATAGAATGTGATGCTTCCGCAATAAGCATAAGCGTGCTTGAATTATTACTCGCGGGTAATTATTCAGATTTTAAAAATTGAAAGTAGTCATGGTTACCTTATTTTCACATATATTTCGCACTTAACTTTAAAAAAAACTTGCTAATATTTCTGGGATTGAAGCTACCTGGACCAATTCTCAAACAGGAACAAAGGAAACCATTTCTACACACTGGGACGACGATCAAAGAAGTAAACTAGATTTTAGCAAGCAGAACTACAAACGAAGCTGGTAGGGACACCCTATATACAGCTTTCAAATTTCCATCACTTTCCGGTATACTGTACAAATCTTATGGTGGTTACTTTGTTCTAAAATGCCATTGTAGCAAAGAGTAAAAAAATCACCTTGACCGGTCTTAAAACATTACACAAACAAAAATCGGCTGTTGATTCAAAGCCGCCAAACGTCTTTCTAGTTTCAATGCCTCTGCTACACTACCTATCTGCGTTCGGTTTTAAAAATTCCTACGTCAATCACCTTTTTCTCACGTCTTGGAACCAGTTGGTGCCTAAGAACTTAAAACAAACAGAATACCTCTCGATACTCGTTCGTCCCTACGAACTGAAACAAACATCCTTTTTTGCCTATCTCATCAAAAAAAACTTAAACTATTTCTAGTTTGAATATCAACTTTTATACATTTAACTTCTCCGCCAAAATATTTAAAAAGAACTTGCTATTTATCGATCGTTTTAAAATTCCTTTTTAAAAGACAAACGCAGATTTCATGGTAATTTTTAATGCGTACTAACTAGATAAAGAACTCAGGGGCGTACTATAAAATTTAAAACGCTACAACATTACTTTGTGTACTTTACTTTTATTATGTCGCGGAATCACCTACGTCCTGTCTGTTGTGGTTGACTCTTCCAGTTAATTTCATCCTTAGTTTCAAAAATTACACACCGGGAACTTGTAGCTACACATTATTCTTCATTATTACTCAATACTACTTGCTGATCATCCTCTTTACTTACTTCTGAAAGATGATCTTTAATTGCAGAGTCATTTTTACTGCCATCTACTTCAGGACATTCTTCATCATCGGAATCTCATACATTATTAGCAACATCTTGCAGTTCTGCAGATGATAATGGTTTTCGGGACATTTTATTCGCACTATCTACTTTCACTGTCATCATCATCATCATCATCAATTAGCCTATATTTGTCCACTGCTGAACGTAGGCCTCCCGTAAAATTTTCCACCTACTTCTATCTTGAGTTTCTTGCATATAGTTTGTGCATCTAGCCTTAGTCGCCATTCCAGAATCTTTCTGGTCCATCTATCATCCGTTAATCTGGCAACATGTCCGGCCCAAGCCCATTTAGCCATGGCTATTTTTTCAACTGCATCTGTGACTCCTATTCTTCTTCTTATTTCTAGGTTTGGTACTTTATCTCTGACGGTAATACCTAATATTGATCTTTCCATAGTTGTGTAACTCTTATTTTATCTATTGTTCTTTTTGTCAGAGTCAGTGTTTCTGCACCATATGTAAGAACCGGTAAAACGGACTGGTTAAAAACTTATCTTTATAAATAAACAGGGATACTAGACTTGAAAATGTTATTTTGTAACGACAATATTTTGCCTACCACAGGGGACTTTAACACAAGTGGTAGAAAATTGGGGGGAAGAAACTAAAGGGGTGGAGATAGGGCAAGCAAAATAATCGCTACTTGTGCGAACGGCACTCAGGGTTTGGTAGGAGAGCTGGGGTCGAGGATAAGTAAAAGATAATGGGGTTGGAATGGGGCAACTATAAAAAAAATGAAATAAAGAGGTCATTAATCTCTTGGGATAAACAAAATAAAAATAAACAGGAAACACCTCAAGGAATTTAATATAGGGCGCCACTTGAGGTGCCTAATTATACCTATCACAACCACTAGTTGTAACTAGGAAAATAATTAGAAAACATCAAAAACATATCTTTTTCAAATAAGACTCAAAAAAACGGTTAGTTCAAAAAAAATAAAATGTTAAGGAAACAAAATTCAACATTTATTTTTGTGTCACCACAAACAGTTACAAAATGGAGAAATACAAAATACAAAAACTTACGTGTCATCCGCTTACAAACTCCAGGAGTTGGAGATACTACATAATCTTACAAATTTAAATGGAGGTTAACTTTGTTTTAAGATAAAACAAACTATAATAGTAAAAAAAATAATAAAAAACGAGCTGTCATAAGTCAACATTAAATTTCAAAAAAAAACTAAACACACAAATTGACAGCTCAACTCAAAACCTAAAATTTACAATTTTATATGTAACAATTTTTAAATTTCAACGAAAGCAATTATTATTTTATAAAAAAAAATGGCTGTCTTTACTTTAAATCTTGAACACAAAAAAAACAGTTTTCACTTAACGAAAAAAACTTGGACTCACACTTAACTCACATCTCTGGAGTATTGACATCATCAGCGAAAACATCCATTGGGGGCTGGAACAGCAACATAAACAGAAACTAGACTTTTTAAACATCTTAAAATCTTCAAAAAAACGAAACAGTGGTCACTCTTTCTAAGATGACATATTACATCGAGCGAAAACTCCACCAATTTTGGCAAATTATGCCGGTCACTTCATGACGGATAATATTTCACGACTACTGCTACTTATTTCCACAAGATTGACCAAAAAAAAACAGAAGAACACAAATTCGATGGAGAATCTGTGGATCCATACCTCCTAAGACTACGAAGGCCCGAGTATGAATTAAGATTCATCTCAACACTATGAAGGCCCGAGTATGAATGACGAATTTAAAAATTCGATCTTAAATTGAAAATAAGACAAACGCTGACATAACAAAACACAACGAAATAGAACGTAAATATCCTTTTGCGACGTATTTGAAATTATAACGCGGCTTCCAATGAACATTAAAACAAATTGGCGAGAAAGTTAAAATAAATAAACAACTTTAAAATGGTTTACATTAACCTCCAGCAATGCTAAGACAAATATGCGTATTTCAAACTTGAAAGATACGAACTAACAAAAACGGAAAGAATTATTCGTTTTATTTTTTAAACACATATAAGGAGTTTTTAATAGATTTCATTATACGACGAGCTTTCAATATTTTTCAAAAAATCAATGAAATTGAAAATGCTACAATTTAACCTACCAAAGCCAGCCATGTGAGTTACACTTTTACTGTAATTCAATATAATTTAAGGAGCTTAAATCCACACTAACCTTGATATCAAACGACTGATAGCAGATGCATTACTTATTTCAAAATATGTATAGGTGCCTACCTAACAATATTATTGCATTCCAAAAATAATTATTACTTTTTAAAATATATTTAGAATAAATATAACACCTTCTGTCACCATCTCTTTGATGTTCACATCAAACAGATGTTTACATTGTTTGTTACATGTTTAAGACTTTATTATTGTATTTCCGGAATCATAAAAGTCGTTTAGATAATTCATAAAAACATTACCTGATTGTCACATTAACTTCTGTAACAAAGATTTAGACCTTATGTATAAATACAAATATGGTCCGATGGGCCCGTGTTGCCCCTTACGTGACAAAATTCTTTCGACGCAATTTCAAAAATGATAATGAATAGTTAATGACTATGTTGAAGGAAACATATACAAATTTAGTGATAAATTAAATTTAATAAAATTTTTTTTATCAGTTTATGATAAAAAAATTGGCGATTCGGGCCCGTTAGATCCACCTGGCCCGGATACGGGTTAAAATTTAACCCTTCGTTATTTAATAGTGTTGTGCTTACACCATTTCCAAAATTACACAAATCGCTCCCACCATTTTTTTTTGAAATTTTTTGTGTAACATGCTCCAACGTTTGTATTATGATTGTACTTAATGAGTGTTATTGTTTTTAGATGTAATATAAGCTACGTTTTGTACATGTTTTCTGCTATTTACCCGTATAGTTAATACCGATTTATTTCATTAAATAAAAAAATTACAGATTTGCTAGAATGAAAATCAGCAACTGATTTTATCAGTAATTTTGTAATTTAACATCGCCGATGTATATATTTTAACAGATCTCTCCCATTCCGCCTATTTCGAAGGATATAAACGCAACATCACCATCAACGGCGAATCGGTTGAATCTATTACCATAAATTATGAACGTGTATCTGGTATTATTGATTGAACAGTTGATTCTTCCTGTCGTAACGCCTATATCATGACTGACGTATGTAAACGTGATCAGAATCAAACATCCATTAACACTAGCTTCGCATAATTAGGCCAGGAGACGGTTCCTTTAACCCATATCTCTCACATGGAGCTAGACTATTGTGTAAAAAAATTTAAAAAATACAAATTGGTTAGCGTAATCCATTTAGGAACGAGGGTAGATACAGTAGAACTTCTAGAGTTGAACTTCTAAAGACACAACAAAAAAGTCGAAATATAGAGTTTTAGATGTATGGAGGATTTAGACTACAGAATTGAGGTGGATTTTGATTCGATATAAAGAGGTTGAGATTTAATTTTACTGCTTTTGACTTATAAAGCTGAAATCAAAGTTATAGAGGTTACAAAATTTTTTTATTTATTACTGGTTGGAAGTCTTGGTTTCACCAATTAACGATTCCTTTAATTTGTGTTTTTTTTATTTAAACACCTGTGCGGCGTTTGTATACTGCTATCTGGTCACAAATGACCAATTATGAGTTATTTTCTGACCTAACATAATAAAAGCAAATATTTAAATCTAAGGGCTTACCCTATGGCTTACTCTTATTTTATATATTAACTAATGCACTACTACTAACATGCAATAACTTCACAGCACTATACTCTGCTTTTTACACTAAACTGTTATACATTTACACCAGCACAAATGGTTTTGTCCTTATGAGTCTTCTCTTTAGTTCAGTGTTGTCAAGAAGCTGGATTGCCTCGACATTCACATGACTATGCAGCCTCTGCTCGTGACTTTCTGCTGTTCTCTTGATTATTTCGATTACAGTTTTCATATCCAGGTCCTGGTGGAGGTTGCTGTTACGGATATACCAAGGAGCATCAACAATGTTTTTCAGTACTTTGTTTTGAAATCTCTGGATAATATGTAGATTACTAGCTTTGGGACAGTCCCAGAGTTGGCACTAATATACCCAGACTGGTCTTAGTACTTGCTTGTAGATAGATAATTTATTATGAATTGATAATGTCGAATTTTTTTCAATTAGCCAATACAATCTCTTATATCTAATATCAAGCTCCCCTCTTTTCTTTTTGACATGGACTTTCCAGAGCAGCTTCGCATCTAGGGTGATGCCCAAGTATTTTGCTGATGTTGCATAAGGAATTCGAGTATCATTTATTCTAACTGGGAAATTCTCTATTTTTATTATTTGTAAAGTTAATGTGTGCAGATTTAGTCTCATTTAATGTTATTCACCATTTTCTGGTGAAGTTATGTATTTAATTTATTGATAGGTGCAAGTTATCAGTCGCTTCTTTACTAGTGTCTCCTATCACTAGTATGGCTGTATTATCCGCGAAGGTGGCAATATTATTTTGTTCTAGCTCTGGAATATCACACGTATACAATAGGTACAGGACCGGACCAAGACATTTCCTTGTGGCACGCCAGCTTTAATCTCCCTTAAGTCTGTGTACACTTCTTCTTGATTTACTCTGAAATGTCTATTCGCATTGTATAATTTCAAGATTTCTGAATACTGTTTAGGCATGAATGTTCTTAGTTTATAGTTTAAACCGTCATGCCAGACTTTATCAAACGCCTGTGCTACATCCAAGAAGATTTTAGAGCAGACTTTATTTTCTACTGTTTTTTTTTCTATTATATTCGTTATTCTGCGAACTTGATCTATAGTGAAATGTTGATTTCTGAAACTAAATTGATGATTTATTATAAGGTTTTGTATTTTTATTCTTAGTATCTTTTTAATACAAGTTTTTTAAATAGTTTTGACATCACCGGAAGGAATGATATTAATCGATAGGATGTTCATTAGGAGATTTATCTGGTTTGGCGATCATAATTACTTCGGATACTTTTCAGAGTCTGGAAACATATCTCAAGTTTGGAATGGTTCTTCCCGTCTCAGTTCTTCACCTTTATTATCGTTGGGTTTGAACGTGCTTTCTAAATGATCTGCAAATCGTTCTGCTTTCTGTTCGTTACTTCTAGCCCAGTTGCCGTTTTCCAATTTGATAGAAAGAGAATGAATAATTGGTCTCTTTATTCTTTTTGTTGCCTTCCATACAAAATAATATGTGTTCTGGTCAGCTGTTAAATTACCTAAAAAAGAATTAATTGTTGAATTTTTTATATTGTGTATCTCCCTTTTTAGTTTTTGTGTAGCATTATTTAGACTAGTTTTGTCTCATGGAGCTCTGTATTGCTGCCATTTTTTTCTTAACTTCCTATTTTTTACTATGTGTTCTCTGATTTCTTTTGAGTTGTTCCCTTTTGTTCTAGAAGTTATTATGGGAGTATTTTCCTAAGCTGAATGTTGGATATTTTTTATAAAAACTTCTAACTCGTCATTAAGTCGCTTCGTATTTCTTAATGGCACGGCAAGATTAATTTTGTGTTCAAGGTTTATTTTGAAGCTCTTCCAGTCAGTTTTTTTATTAGTCAATATTGGATTGAACTCTTTTTTAATCACTGTATCACTCATAGTTAAAATTATCGGTTAGTATCAGTTAGTTAGAGTTCATGTCCCAGCCGTCATTGATATCCAGATAGTTAGCTGAGATATTTTTGTAAATAAAGAAATCTATGAGGTCTGGAATTTTGTTACTATCGGTAGGCCAGTATGTTGGTCTACCAGTGGAGATTACTTCACTCGTTTGTTCCTTAAAATCTGACAATAAATAGTTTTTTTCCTTTAGTTGTAGTTATCCTAGAGACCCAGTGGGTAAATTTGTACTAGAAAGGTAAAAATCGAATGTCAGCAGCTACAGACCTATTGCTTTATTACAGGTCCTATCCAAAATTATTGAGACTTATAAAAGCCCGGAAATTGCTATAATAATGGGTGATTTTAATTCACAGATAGGAAAAGGCCGAGTTGACAATATAATAGGTGATTATGCTTTAGGAATAAGGAATGGTAAAGGTGACGACATATTGACTCAATTTTGTCAAGAAAAAAACCTGACGATTATAAACATGGTTTTGATTACCAACCTGGAGATTGTATACACGGAGGTCACCAAAGGATAATTGCATTCACAAAATTGCACTATAAATCAGATCGACTTTATTCGACTTTTCCTGGATTAGATGTCCTCTCAGATCATAATCTCCTTATCTTAAAAATGGAACTGAAGGTATAAAAGATAACAGAATTCAAAAATTCTAAGGTAAATACTCAAAATAAATTAAATCCATGCTAAAGCTTCAAATCGTATTAAGAAATGAAGAAATTAGCATAAAAAATTAAAAACATTGAGAATGTAAACACTTTATGGAACAAAATTAAAGGTTCTTGTATAAAAACACAGAAAAAAACTATATCAAAGAAAACAGAAAGCTGAAAACCTTGAAAATGACTCAAGAAATACTGGAAATCATGGAACAAAGAAGAAAATATAGAAACAAAAACCCAAGTAAGTACAGAGAAATACATAAATTAATAAAGAACAAAATAAAAGAGGCGAAGGAAAAGTGCATAATGAAAACAAGCATCGAAGTGGAAGAATTGCAGAAAATGATGATCATTATAATTTATATAAAAAGTAAAAGAATTATCTGGCAAATCACAAACAAATACACCTAACAGATAAATTGACAAAAACAATAAACTTATTAATAACTCAATTGAAATAAAGCAAGTATGGACTAAATATATTGAAGATCTTTTCACGAGTCGGCACCAATACAAATTGATAACGAGAAACCTCCATTAATATTAAAATCTGAAGTCCAACATGCTATAAACAACTCAAAATCTGCCAGAGCCTCTGGGCCAGATGAAGTTCATATCGAGCTCATTAAACTTATAGTCGAAGACAATTTAAGTGTAATAACTATACTCTTTGACAACATATACAAATCTGGTGAGATACCTACAGAATGGCTGATATCTACCTTTGTACCGTTACCAAAAACCAAGAACCACTTTGTACCTACAGTTTCACAACTTTTGCCCAAAAATGTCAAGACCAACAAAATGATCTTTCCGTTACGTTTACAGACTATGAGAAAGCTTTCGACAAAATTAAACATAAGATTCTCTTGGAATGTCTAAAGAGAAAAGGACTCAACAAAAGTAACATTAACAGAGTGAGAAGTCTCTATTGAAACCAACAAGCTGTGGCAACATTAGATAGAAATAGCACAGATGCGCAACAAATATGTAGAGGAGTGAGACAGAGCTGTGTACTTTTACCAATACTGTTTAATATATATTCCGAAGAGTTGTTTATGCAAGTATTTGAAAACTGTACAGAAGGGATCAGATAGATGGTAAAAATATAAATAATATCCGTAATGCTGACGATACAGTTATTATCGCTGAAAGTAAGACAGACCTGCAAACGCTACTAAACACAATTTGTGATACTGGGAAACAGTTTGGTTTAACAATAAACATAAAGAAAATAAAAGCCATGGACATCAGTAAGAGGGGCAAAGTCACTACAAAGATCCAGATTACAAATGAAGATATTGATCAAGTGGACAAAATGAAATACATAGGAGTCTGAATTGATGATAAGATGAGAAAATTTCTGAGTAACCAAAGACTCAATCTGCAAATCCAATATCGGCACTAATTATCTAACACAAAAATTTACACTAGAAAAACAGTAAAAATAAACAAACTTCTTCCAAAATTTTCTTCCCGCTTTGTGAAAAATAACAATCCCGTAACAATAGAAACTCAAAGATACGTCGATATACAAAGAGAATATCAAACACCAGCCAAAGACTAACACCAAAACTGTTTTACAGATGTACCTTAGTAGCAGCCCAATAAGTTCAAATTCAAAACCTAAAGGACTATCCAGAAATCCTCCCAGATAAACTTCGAGAAGCGAGAATACAAACCAGCACTCATGACTTCATGAGTGGACTGTGCAAAAGATGTTTAAACATCACCCTGCATCACAGATTCCATACAGTTAAGAAGAAGACTTAACCAAATACTATGAAATCATAGACATTGATGGTTATTCCACGAGTCACACCCGTAATTCTATTTTACATTTATCTATCCTTTATTTCAAGTCGTTTACATACTTTCATTTATTTTATACTAACTCTCAACTAATAATTACACAATAATTATTCCATCTGGTCCATACCTAGTCCACAACTCAGACCTTTTTCAATATATGGATCTACCACGCAAAAGAATCATTCATCGGTCCTGAAAAATTTCCACAAGGGAATGACCAGACTAATGACTGCATCATTCAACTTCTCCAGTTAATCAATGATGCTGCCGGATGCCAAAATGTTCCTATCACTGTCACTGCAACGATCATCCAAAAGTATTAGATATTACATTGCTCTTTTTGCAAAGGCTATAAAAGTATCTACCCATTGCACCACCACTGAAATAGAAGTACTCGAATGGACCTACGTAATGAGGTTAGCGCCAGGATGTGAACTACGAACCAACCATGAAGCTTACATGAATTCCAAAACAACAATTAAAGAAGAACCACTAACATTACCAAAAGTCAAGACTATTACTATTCCAAAGAAACACCCAATAGTCAAACCCCTAAAATTGGACAGAATTCCTTTAGATGAACTACACAAGCTAACACTGGAAGAAGAAAGGTTTCAGTCCATCCTCCCAACACAAATGGACTACAGCTACATATGGACACTACCGATATATATCCTGGTAGCAATCCTTTTAATTTTTGGTTTTCTCAAGCTACGCAAACTGAAAAAAGAAAAAGATGAGCAGAATCTAACCACAGCAGAAGACATCCCTGACCAAAGTAAAGAGTCTCAGAAACAGTACACAGAGTTTTGATCATCCCTTACAAAACTTCTTCAGGGTATGGATATGTTACGATGCATTAACTCCGATTGTCAGTGGTATTGCAGTTTAATAGTCCAGCCGATTAGCAGTTTCATTACATATTGCAGACAGGTCGTCATCAATTAATTTCTTATAAGTACAGTAAATTTTTATTTTTAAAGTCAGTTGTATATATATATATATATATATATATATATATATATATATATATATATATATATATATATATACATATACATATATATATATATATATATATATATATATATATATATATATATATATATATATATATATATATATATAACACTGTTTTTGATGGGTTGGAGTCAATAAAAGGGGCTATTTGTTGACTATTTTTTACTCGAGCTTTCAATTGTGATTACAATTTTTATCAAGAGCTTCTAAAAAATACAAAATGTCTTACAAAGTTGAACTAGAAATAAAAAATTTTTTGTTAACTCACCAAATAAAATTAGTTTTTTATATAAAACTACTGCTTACATAATAAATACAAAAAATATTAATAAAAAAATGTCTTATTCTAACAAATGTTTCTCTGAAAAATTTAGATGATATTTCTTAAGAAAAAAAATTGAAATTATAAACAAATATAGAATAGCTACAACCAGCCTAAAACGTCATAAATACTAACTTAAAAATTTTTATTTTTGACATATTGTCAAAAATAAAATTTTGTTTAAAAAATTCTTCTTTGTTTAGTAACAAAAAAGAAGAAGATTTATTCACCATTGATAGATGCCCGGAAAAATGTAACAAATACATGGAAAATTCAAAATGTGATATTTTACTGACTGCATAAATTAAATAGAAATTATATAATTATAAATTTTGCTTAAATTTTGAATTTCTGACCTTTTGTTTAAATTATTATCACTTTTGCTAATACAAACCATTTCCAAAAAAGTTCTTTTAAATTTATTACTTTCATTACATAAAATTTTAATATTATCAAAATCCATAATATGGTCTTTGTCTATTACATGCTCTGCCAAAGCACAAGATGGTTTCTTAATTCTACAATCACTCTTGTGAGAAATAATGCGATTAGAGAGATTTCTTCCAGTCTCACCAATATACTCAGCTTCACACTGAGTACAAACAATGCTGTATACTACATTTGTTTGATCTAATTTGTCTATAGGATATTTATTAGATATTTTGAGTATATTGGTGAGACTGGAAGAAATCTCTCTAATCGCATTATTTCTCACAAGAGTGATTGTAGAATTAAGAAACCATCTTGTGCTTTGGCAGAGCATGTAATAGACAAAGACCATATTATGGATTTTGATAATATTAAAATTTTATGTAATGAAAGTAATAAATTTAAAAGAACTTTTTTGGAAATGGTTTGTATTAGCAAAAGTGATAATAATTTAAACAAAAGGTCAGAAATTCAAAATTTAAGCAAAATTTATAATTATATAATTTCTATTTAATTTATGCAGTCAGTAAAATATCACATTTTGAATTTTCCATGTATTTGTTACATTTTTCCGGGCATCTATCAATGGTGAATAAATCTTCTTCTTTTTTGTTACTAAACAAAGAAGAATTTTTTAAACAAAATTTTATTTTTGACAATATGTCAAAAATAAAAATTTTTAAGTTAGTATTTATGACGTTTTAGGCTGGTTGTAGCTATTCTATATTTGTTTATAATTTCAATTTTTTTTCTTAAGAAATATCATCTAAATTTTTCAGAGAAACATTTGTTAGAATAAGACATTTTTTTATTAATATTTTTTGTATTTATTATGTAAGCAGTAGTTTTATATAAAAAACTAATTTTATTTGGTGAGTTAACAAAAAATTTTTTATTTCTAGTTCAACTTTGTAAGACATTTTGTATTTTTTAGAAGCTCTTGATAAAAATTGTAATCACAATTGAAAGCTCGAGTAAAAAATAGTCAACAAATAGCCCTTTTATTGACTCCAACCCATCAAAAACAGTGTTATATTTTTTCCAAACGAGTCACAAGTACTTCTTTTTTCTTATATATATATATATATATATATATATATATATATATATATATATATATATATATATACATATATATATTATATATATATATATATATATATATATATATATATATATATATATATATATATTGTTATGATTGTTGAGTTCAAACTTAGTTTATTGAGCCAATAAAAAAGAATTATAACTTATTTGTTATCAAAAGTAAAATAATCCTTATATTACCTGTGTTCGATGGATTCAAAAGATTTTCTAGTTGTCTTTTATCGGGATAGAGCAGAAAAGGATAAGAATACAAATATATTATATTACAAAGATTTACGTTTCTTTATTTTATATGAACGAATAAAACAATTATTAAATTCTGTCGTTATCTTATCAATCAGCATACAAGAAAATAAATCAAATTATTCTGATAATAAGATTAAAAAGCTACATACATTTATATTACGTGAAAAACCAATTTTACTTAAAATTTTCTTTACTTAAAAAAGAAACCCCAAAACTTTAAACTTTTGATTAGCCTAACAAAACCTCAGTTCTTAAATTTTAATGATAATGACCATGATGTCGAAACGATCCTTCACAGATATATAATTCAATTGTACAAACACTTACAGTTTATTTTCTTCTTGAGTTGTATGTTGGAACATACCCAGAAAAGTCCAGTCTCCTCAAATATGTGATCTCCCCTCTTTGGCACCTCGGCTCCTTCTTTACGTCTCTGCAAACCTCCTTCAGACTACACAAAAAACACCTGATTCACTTCTCCAAACTCCGCTACTTATTTATGACACCAGGACCTCCTTTTGTCAACTTGCTGCCGTAAAAATACTTTCACATATACTTTATAAAAAAAAATGCCCACGGTAGATACAAGGACCTCTTTTAATCCACTTGTTATCTCCTTCTTCAAACTATTCACTTCTTTTAGTTACGCCGGTATCCAAACTCACGAACCACAACCTATCTTGAGACAAACGACTGTTTCCTTTCGATGACCAAAATATGACTAACTTCTCCTCTCTCATGATCGACTCACCAAATTCCCATTTAAAAACGACCGTCCAATTAAAAAGCTTAAATTGTGTTTACCATGATTTTGGAAAAGCCTAATTTCGGTTTTAGAGAAAACTAAATAGCTTACTTTAAAATTGGTTTATTTTCAATACATCATTTATACATATTTCAAAAGATTAAAATATGGTCATTTAATACTCGACTATACAAACAATGAAAAGATTAACTTACAGGTAAAATGTCTTCTAATTCTAAACAAAGGTTTTTTGATAATTTTGTTTGAAACGGAAAAAAATTTCTATTCTTATCTACACTAAATCTTATCTTAAATTACTATATACAATTTGTTTATATTGATATCTTGAAATTTTATTTCGATGGATTTTTTTATTTATTTTTCTTTGGTTGGAAAAGAAAACGTATGACAATATATATATATATATATATATATATATATATATATATATATATATATATATATATATATATATATATATGGTGTTAATCACAGCTGATTAAGTTAGAAGATAAAACCAAGTTAGACTCTTTGGGTAAAAACAGCTGAAAGGATACAGTACTCTTTAGTCCTTTATTGATCCAATATTTCGTTGATAGTTATCAACATCATCAGGGATAAGGATTTTGAGAATGGTGCCGTAAAAGCTGGTCCAATTTATAAAATTTTGTGAGAAAAATTGTATAAGTTTTTTTCTCACAAAAGAAAAACAGAAAAAACATGTAATGTTAAAATTCACTAAGACTGGTACAAAGACAATGCACAATTTCAACTAATTGTGTGTAGGACCGAATGTCCTCTCTCTGGACACTCTGTACAGTTTAATAAGAAATAAGAATTTATAAGATGTAAAACTCTCGAGAGAGGACATTCGGTCCTACACACAATTAGTTGAAATTGTGCATTGTCTTTGTACCAGTCTTAGTGAATTTTAACATTACATGTTTTTTCTGTTTTTCTTTTGTGAGAAAAAAACTTATACAATTTTTCTCACAAAATTTTATAAATTGGACCAGCTTTTACGGCACCATTCTCAAAATCCTTATCCCTGATGATGTTGATAACTATCAACGAAATATTGGATCAATAAAGGACTAAAGTATACACTTAGCCTATCCTTTCAGCTGTTTTTACCCAAAGAGTCTAACTTGGTTTTATATATATATATATATATATATATATATATATATATATATATATATATATATATATATATATATCGGTTTTAGAACGTCCTTCGACGTTGTCCGATGCCTAACTTCCACGTCCTTCTATCATCCCATTGGCCGTCTCTAAGATCTCTTGTACTCATTGCTTCTTTCCATGTCTTTTTGGGTCTTCCTCGTTTTTTGCGGTTTGGTGGTACCCACTGCATAATCTTCTTGGGTAGTCTTGTGTCTTCCATTCTTTGAACATGACCATACCAAATCAACTGTTTCCTCTCAATGTCTGTTGTTAAGTAACCATCTATTCCAATTCTTCGTCTTACTTCCTCATTTCGAACTCTTTCCCTGCGGGATATACCTAATGATCTTCTAAACACATCCATTTCTACAGCTTCTAATTTTTTTCTGTTGTTCTTGGTTATTCTCCAAGTTTCTGCTCCGTAAAGTAGACTGCTTTTAATTAGTAACTCATAGATGTTATATTTTCGCTTTATTCCTATTTCAGAGCTCCAAAGTATTCCATTTAGGCAGCCAATTGTTCTTCTAGCTTGTATAACCCTTTTCTTTATTTCCTCATCGTCTCTCCCGTTCTATCGAAGTCAGTTGTACTTTAATTAAATAAAGTGCTGTTACTCTATTAGTTGTACCTTTAAAGGAGTCTTTTTAAAAAGTACCTTCGGGAGTGACAAGCCTTAAGTCACTTTTTGCGCAAATTTATTTAAAAACAAATTCATGTCTTCTTTTGAACCTTTTAGTCATCTATCGCCAGCCTTGTAATTATCAATTCTAAATTATTTAAAGTACATTTTGGTTATTTGAACAGTGGTCCAATAATACTAATATAGTATTGCTAAAAATAAACAGTACTAAAACTGAAACATAGATGTCTCTTTGTGTGCGCTGTCATATTCAAATTAACTGGTATAGACCATGGACGTATAAACACAGACGGACTCAGTTATTTACATAAAATTGTGTAGTCAAAAATTATTTGAATAGGTCACATTCTCAGCACCTTCAACTGTTGTCACGTTTTGTTTTAAAATTTCTTATTCGCGAGTCGCTGAAAATATTACGCCGTATTTTATACTCTACAGGTGCTATCAAACCAAAATATTAATTTATTGGTTAGAATAATATATTTAATTGTAATCAAAATATTAAGTGTGCACATAGTGTGCATTATCATTTAATAATAGCGTATAATAGATATCAATCAATTATTTTATATGTAGAAGCACTGAAAACTATTTATAAATGGCAACGGTTGTTTACATTTCTCAGTCTTACGGATCTACGTCTAACTTCAAATGCTGTTCCATGTTTGTTTACTTTTTACAGTAGATAAGGAAAAGTTGCTTTTCGATATTTTGGCTGTATTTTGAGTGATGTTTGTGAAAAGTGAAATAAAATAAACGAAATATTTACATATCGATCTCTCATTTCATTTGTAAGTACATACAATTTACATTATTTAAGATGAGGAAATGAGGAAGCGTGTTTGTTTACATTTTAATAGGCGTACATTGAGTTTATTCATGTTCATTAATGTATTGAATGAGATATGAGTTCATGAAATTAATAGACATTTTTAAATTGTAAGTAGACATCATCTGATTAAAAAAGATCTGTTTAGTCCCTTTTTAATTTAATATTTCTCATGGATACAAATTAAGTAGTGAAATGAATAAAACTCATTTATTTTTCTATGTAGGTTTCCAAATAATATTGACGATCGAACTATTTGGGTAGCAAATTTAAGAGAAAACATAAAGATTTTTTATTGTAGCATTATTTTGATACCTATTAAAAAATTAACTTGAATTTAACTATATTTAATTGTAATAATTTTAAAGCAAATAAAATTGTATTTTAATTTTTCTATAAACACGTGATTTGTTAATAGTTAAACTCTCGTTTTTTTTTAAATTCTTTCACATCATCAAATTCTATTGAAGCTTCAAAACATTGTGTGTTAAAGGTATCTTATTGCTGTGTCCATCTATGTTTATACGTTCATGGTATAGACCTGTCAAGTAATCCCAAAACAACTAATTATTAAGACCTAATTGGTAAAAATGGTGTTAAGTACAGAGGAGAAAGTGTTTCTTGTGGAGCATTATTTTCGCTCATACGGAATCGGTCGACGTAATAGTGCAAGTCTGCAATACTTGTGTGATCAATTCACACAACGGTTTAATAAACGCTTTCTAAGTAATGCTATAATTTTAAACGTTGTTGAAAAGTTTAGAAATACGGGTAATGTATTGTGCCCACGAAAATGAAACTCAGGGAGCCCCAGGAGTGTTAACAACAACGATAACCATGGACGTGTTTTTAAACGAATCTTGGAAAATGCGAAAGCCAGCCAGACAAGAACAGCGTTGCATCTTGTATTAAAACGAACTTCCTTACAACGAATCCTGAAGGAGCTGGGTGCATTTTCGTATACGATTCAGGTATATCAACAAATACATCCAAGGGATTATTATAGTAGAGTGGAATATTATGTCAGACTTCTTGCATTACAGTATGAAAAACCTGAGTTTTTGAAAAATGTATGGTTTTCGGATGAAGCATATTTTCATTTGACAGGGATTTTTGTTAAAAATTTGGATTCAGCGGCTCAAAAGTCATAAAAATTAGTTGTAAAATCAGCCACGAAACATCCTTATCCCCTAGAATAAAGGTTGTAAACGTTATTCCCAAAATCTGGTAATGAATTTCTAAATCGAGTATAACGTTTGTGACTATTTATAATATCATCCACCCTTTTTGTAATCCAAATATGCATACAGTTTTCTTTGTTTGCTCTGTATTTATAAAGTGTATCCAAACATTTCCATCTCATCGACTTGTTTAGTTTATAATTATAAATTTTTGCTGCAAAATTTACCCTATACGCTACTATTAAACTAAATTGACAAAATGGCCCTTAACTGTATTCAGGTCCGCAATAACACGCTATTAAACCCGTACACTTAGCGGTCTATGGTCTGTAGTTCATTCCATCGATGAAATCTGGTTAGCTTATCCTCGAGCCGCGAGGGACTCACCATTCTGGTTTCATCGAGACCATTTCGTCCGAGAATTATAACACTCTATTGTCAGTTTATTGCAAATTAATATGTTCTATTAACTAAAGCTTGTGATAATGGACGCTTGATTTTACTGACGTTAAACTGACCGGGATTCTACTCCAATATTGGATCCTTGAGTATCGCTACAAAATGTTGCAATATACTCAATTATTTTGTAAGTATATAAAAAACTATTTCTTTATGTCGAAAACATCTGAAACGCAGACGGAAAAAATATGACGTATTCAATATTCAATGTTCATTAGATCAAAAGAAATTTGTTGAAGCCCTCTTTTTTGATTTAACTAAAGCTTTTGTTTGTAATTTAAATGTAGCAATTTGTAAACTAAACGGACTTGGATTTGGAGGTAATTTTTTAAAATGGTTACAATCCTATCTAGAATATCGACAGATGTATGTCAAAGTCGGTCATTATCAATCAGATTTGTATGACGTTGATCTTGGCATTCCACAAGGATCAATACTGGGTCCTTTGTTATTTCTTTGTTATATCAATGATATGCCTAAATATATGAGTACGGGAAATATTTTTTTGTATGCTGATGACACGACTTTGGTGGCATCTGCAGAAAATGCTGAGGAATTGAGGTTAAAACTCAATACCTTAGCCCATGAGTTTACGTCTTGATGCGAAAAAACTCCTTAAAATGTGGTCTATTTGATTAGTTCCATTTGTTCCCAGGATTTTCCACGTTCCTTTATATATATTTTTTCCTCCTAAAATGGGTACTCATTATCTTCATGCTGTTTTCATTTGCGAATGTTATTAATCTTTGTCCGTTATCATTTGTATTCAAATGTTAACTTTTACCCCCTGTTATGTTTTTATATATATCTTCTCTTCCGATCTTTGCATTGGCGTCGCCTATAATAATTTTAGTATCTTTTCTGGGCATTTCTTCACACAGTGACTCTAATTCTTCATAAAATTCGTTGGAGCATATATATTTATCAACGATATCTTATTCTCTTTTCCTTTAATTCTAATTGCACACATTCTATCAGATTTTTATCGAATCGTTTTACCTGCTTCACGTTTTAATGTACCAGAAAACCCACTTCAAAATTCCTATTATCGCCTCCACTTAAAACGTAAACGTAAAACGTGTATGGGCTAATCTTTTTAAAGTCATTTTCACTTAAATGGTAAATATTCTTATTTTTTATTTTGCTATTTGTCTTCAAACTCAATTTCCTGTTCATTGCTAGGGTCCTTTGTCATAATGGGCCATCTTTTCCTTTTTCCACATTTCTGAATTTCATTTTTCTGAAATTTTCTTGTTTGAAACTACCATTTCCGGCCCATACCCATTTTATACCTTTCACAGTTAGTTTTTTATACCCTTTCACATTTCAACCTTCAGCTCTTAATTTCTTGCCTTTATTTACGATTTCCTGCCTCATGTGTCTTTCTTTTTCAGTAAGGTAATCGTTGATGAAGATCTTTTCTCCAGTAAGAAATCTAAGTTTGCTTTTTTCTTTCATTACCTTAATTTTTTAGTCGGTCAGATAGCTCAGCGGGCTGTGCGGCTGCCTCTCATTCGCTTCACTGTCGAATGGTTCAGTGGATGTGGGATTGAGCCCAAGCTCGGTGTACATAAAACAAAAAAGTCTAACGCAGCAGTTTAAAATTCTAGATGAATCTGCGGCTTAGACTAGGATATGCTGGGATCTGATCGGCCTATGGTGGAGCAGTACGGCAAGAGATAAGGGCTTGCGGCTCGGTGATACTTCTCCATAGATCCCTACTGGACGGGCGTAACGCCTAAAAAACCGGATATATATATATATATATATATATATATATATATATATATATATATATATATATACCCTAATTTTTTGCCATAATCCTTCATTTGTACCAGAGATATATTGTTCTTTAACTTCATTGCAGATTCTATTTCGACATCCTCTTTTAGGTGCTTTGTATAAAATCTTTTACATTATTTTTTATGAGTGTTTCATCTGTTACGTTTATTGGTAGATCCGTAATTACTATGTTATTTCTTTTTATCTGTTTTTCCATTCTTTCTACTTTGTTTTCAACCTGGGTTAATTTGATTTTTGTTTCTTCCAATTCTTGATTTATCTTTATATTTTCTTTTTTCAGCGCTATCATTTCTTCTCTATATTCCTTATTTTTATTCCTGATTTCTTTTAGTTCCCTCATCATTTTCTTGAACATGCTCATAACGTCGTCCAAATCCTCTGAATCTTCTTCCTTTGGTTCTATTTTGCTTGGAGTTCTGGCAGTTTTTTTGCTCTTCAGGAAAGGTGAAGTTGACCTTCCATCTTTTCTCTTTTTGCCTTCTGACGCATTATCATCACTATCCGTGTACACCATATCTGTTTCTACTAAGGACCGCGAAAGGAACTAGATCCGTTTAAACCGCTCAAAAATCCAGTTCCTATCAGTCCTCAGTTTGCAGAACTATTTTTATCTTTGGCAACGTCGCAAAACTAACGACCAGAGTTCTACCAGTATGAATGTTTCGAATTGTAAATAACCTTACTTACTTTTATGACTTTAAACGTTTCTTGAAAGTTTTTTTTCAGAAATTTCTCACTGTCGTATTACGAAGCCTTTTTAAGTTCACATATGTAACCAAACCGTAAATTATTTTTCGCTACTAATCGCAATATTTGGGATTTTAATAGGAGAAAAATAAATTTACTTTTATCTGTTTAGTACACCGTTGCCGATCTTTGCACAAGTTAAAAACATTAAAATCAAGGAAAATATGGAACCAATTATTCAATAGGATAGCATACTTACACAATACATAAAATAATGTACCGTTTTTAAATAAAACGAACGGTTCGAATTTATATAAATACATTTATTTATAACTTTACAGTTCGGTATTCTCTTATCAACTAAACTACCTCATTCCTCGTTACTCATATATATATATATATATATATATATATATATATATATATATATATATATATATATATATATATATATATATATATATATATACAAATTATATTGTTTCAGAAAATTCGGGAGTGCCCACCTCTAATTCGTGTCGTCGAAAGCCCATTGAAGACGTGCCCTATTGACATGCTAACTCTTCGAGCTTTCTAGAATTATCGTTCTAAGAATTGTGACACATCTGAGATCGGCTATTTCGTTACACTGCTCCCCTCTTAGATCTGAGCGTCCCGATCAGAAACTTCATCTATAGGCTTAGGCTGGCGGAATCTACAAAACTCTCCAGCTCTGTATGAACCCCTCGGAAAGAAATAACAGTCTACTGTCTTTAAAGGACACGATCTTTTCGGATTAATGCAACACACAGTAATTCTTACACCGATTTCCCGGAAAATCACTTCAAGCATGCTTCTGACAATCTTCCAAATCAGATTATCTAGTGCATGGCCTATCTTGGGTAAGGCCAAATTCTTAATGTCGTAATTGCAGACGATTTTCTTCAAATTAGTTAAAGCACACCATATATCCTCGTAGGTTGCCCTGTCTGTATACGACTTCCTGGTCACCATATACAGCAAAGATCCAGAACCATCTTCTAATCTTAATACTCTTCCAACTTTAGGCTGCTGGTTTTTAAACTCGTCCAAGCGACCGAATTTCTTATAAAATACGGATGAGCTCTCTTTAGTCATCTCAAGATCTTGGGCAACACAGTGGGCTAGAGTGACGTTGTGCGGAACTTCTGTCGTCACGCCGAATCTAGCACTCTTTCTCTCTGCGTAATTTGACATAAACTCATTAAAGCTTGGTCGCCGATCATCTTTGATCTCATGTTGAAGGGTTCGGATTTCTTCGGTTTCATTTGAGACAGCATAAAGTGCAAGACGATTTATGTAAACTACTTTTGGTTTACCTTTCGGCAACTTCTTAATTCGGTATATTACGTCATTTATTCTCTTTTTAATTTCATACGGACCCTTTCATTGTCCTTGCAGTTTAGGAGACAAGCCACGACGACGGTGTGGATTATAAAGCCAAACAAGATCACCTACTTCATAGTTTTCATTCTTGCATCGAGAATCGTATTGATCTTTCATTATGTCACTGGCTAACTGGATGTGTTGTCGGGCAAGTTCATGAATGTTTTTCATTCTTAACTTTAGGCGGTCGACATAATCTTCGCTTGCCACATGTTCTTCGGAAGGTCTGCAGCCAAACTCTAGGTCACAGGGCAAACGAACTTCACGACCTAACATCAGGCAGGTTGGACTCTTGCCTGTAGTTTCATTCACGGCCGAGCGGTATGCCATTAAGAATAAATGGATGTGCTGATCCCAATCTGTTTGATGTTTTAATACAACTTTGAACAGGTGTTTTCTCATCGTTCGGTTCATTCTCTCGACCACTCCATATGATTGAGGATGCAGGGGTGTTGTTCTGATCTTATTGACACCAATCAATTTACAAACGTTTTGGAAAAGGTTTGACTCGAAGTTTCACCCTTGATCTCCAAGGGAACACCAAATCGGCTAAAGAATTCTTTAACAAGAATCTCTGCAACGGTAGCAGCTTCTTGATTTGGTATCGCATAGGCCTCAGTCCATTTCGTAAAATAATCCATGGCTACCAGCATATATTTATTTCCATCATTCGTCTCTGGAAGTGGACCTGCAATGTCGATTGCTACTCTCTCCATAGGGCTACCAACATTGTACTGTTTCTTGGGTGCCCTCTTTTTACCAACTGGACCATTACTAGTTGCACACAGTTCACATTTCCGGCACCATCTTCTTACATCATCTTTACAGTTCACCCAATAGAACCGTTCTCGAACCTTTTGCAGAGTCTTCCTAATACCAAAGTGTCCACCTGATGCACTGTCATGCAAGTGACGCAATACTTCTGATACTTTACTTTTAGGTACACTCCACTGAAGCTTAGTTTCTGTACCATCATCGTTCTCAAAGGTTCTATACAGAAGATCATATTTCAGCACTAGGCAATTGGCTCCAGTAACACTTGACTTCGGGACTACATGCACTAATGTCTTGCCAAGAAGGTCTTTCACTTCAACACACCCAGTCCAATATTCTTTTTATACATGGATCATCTGCTTGAGCGTCTTGTAGCTGTTGAGGCTGCCATTGATCATTAATTACGGTGGTTCGCCTCACGGGGCAAAGTCGTTCTTCTAATTTAAGACAATGATTACGATTTGCACTGTATGGCCATCTTGATTGAACATCAGCATTTGAATGATTTTTTCCAGCTCAGTGCTCAATCTGTTCTAGCTTTCTGACTGTTGTATTATTTTCTTGCACTTTGTGGCGAATGTGACCTTCGTTGTTACAATTCCTACATCTGGGTTCACGTCTCTTCGGCATCATGTTACGAACTACTTTCCGTACGATTTCCTCCAGACGTTTATCTTTTCGTTCGTCACTCTTTTCAGAGGTTCGTACTTGATAGCTCCGTGAAACTCGACTAGCTATCTCATAATCCAAGGCAATGGCGAGCGCTTCATCTAAAACTTTCGGTCTTGCTAGTCGTAAAGCTTTCTGTAGTTCACTGTCTCTCAACCCATTGACGAAGGCATCTAGAGAAATTTCTTCCAAAATGTTGTCTGGTGCATCTGGATAGGCCAACAGCGCTATACGAGCAATATCTGCTTCAAATTCTTGCAAACTCTCACTTGCTCGTTGGATTCAACTTCTTATTTGTACTTTGTAGACTTGTTGTAGGTGGGCATCTCCGTAACGTTTGTCTAGTCGAGTGAACAAGGTCTGGTAACATTTTTCTTGACCCTTACGAATCGATCTTAGGATATCTGCAGCATCACCTCGTAAAGCAGCAGTCAAGGAAACAGCTTTTTCTTGTTCTTTCCAATGATTGGCTGTCGCAATAGCTTCAAATTGTCTAAGGTATATGGACCAAGAGGACTTTCCATCAAATGGTGGTAATTTGAATCTTACATGATCTATCGTTTCGTCTCTGGGTAATTCTTCTTTCACTACCGGATCTAAGCCAACCGTGTTAACTGGTGGTAGCATTTCTGTGTTAGTTATCATGCTCTCTAACTGTTTGATCTTCTCTTCTACTTTTTCGAATGTTTTGGAAACTTCTTCAAATTTCTCATTAGTTTCTTCCATCATTTGTGAAACATTTTCAAATTTCTCGTCAAATCTTTTTGACACATTTTCGAGTTTCTCGTCGTTTTGTCTAGCTACTTCTTTAATAATTTGAGACGTTTCATTGAATCTTTCATCATTTTTTTAAGAACTCTCTTCGATCTTCATTAAAACTGCTTCTTCTGCTGATTGAAAATGGAATGTCTCTGGGTCATCTACATTCTTTTTAAGAACATTCTTTAGTCGTTCTTGGAGGATCTTCTTGGACCCGCTCCAGTCTTCATCGCGTTCTTCTAGTTGCTCACGCAACTGTTTCACTGAAAGTTCTACTAGCAGCATCTTTGGTCAGGCACACACGTACTTTTTAAATGTTCTTTCGTACAATGATCACTACCGAACTACGCGGATGTTCCCGAGGAACAATACTTTTCAATAGTTCAAAAGTCTTTTCTTTTTTCAATGTCACTGCTGAATTAATTTTTAATAAATCAATTATTGTCCTTATACTGACACCAACTGTACCGTTTTTAAATAAAACGAGCGGTTCGAATTTATATAAATACATTTATTTATAACTTTACAGTTCGGTATTCTCTTATCAACTAAACTACCTCAATCATCGTTACTTATATATATATATATATATATATATATATATATATATATATATATATATATATATATATATATATATATATATATATATATATATATATATTAAAATTATGATAAAGGACAAAGAATTGCATTTATAAAATACCTTGTGAATGCGATCAGTTTTATTTAGGTGAATCATCAAGGCCGTTAAATGTTAGAATAAGTGAACATCAATCATATATTAAAAATAGAGAATTTGATAGATCTCAAATATGTAAACACGCATGGGATAATGAACATAGGGTTCAATGGAATAATTCAAATATAGTCCTAAAAGAAACGGATGGTAAAAAAAGAAAAATCAAAGAAGCGGCTCTAATTATGCTAAATGAGGCCAATTGTGTCGCAAATTCCTCGGCAGAATGTAGTAGGATCTGGTTACCAATATTGAAAGAGGAAGTTATTAATAAGAAAATACCAGTCTTAGTAAGTCAGTAACATATAGAGGATACATCATTTATGTTTTTTAAATAACGTAACATATAAAATCAGAATTTTGATGTTTGTTGAAGGTAAACTAAATTCACGAACAAATACTTACAATGTCGGGATAGTATTATGAGGTTTTTTTTTTGATTTTTCCCTCGTAATTTACTATGGAATCACTAACAGGAGAATTTTTACTGTCATCATGTCATGTGTTTGTCTTTTTAAAGACGAATTACATGCTATGATTTTTTTCTGACGGATATTCTCAAGTTAAAGTTGATTTCATGTAATCGAATGAACTATCTTATAAGTAAAGTCGTCCCAGGAGCGCAACTCAACAATATTGGAAATATCATTTTAAAGTCGTCTACTTTAAAATGCATAATGTATGTCTGAATTGTCAATATAAATGAGTCAGATAAAATTAAATTATTAGAAGAATTTTTTCACTATGTAACAAAAACAAAATTTGTTTAATTTACTGTTTGTATTTTGAGAACGATTTCCGAATTGGAATATGAAACGTCAATAAACGTATTTTTATCTTTAATTGTGGCTTATTCCCAGTTATAAATAGTAAGTAGCATAAAGAAATCTTCAATCAAACTTAAATACAATATCGTTCTAAATAGAATGAAAGGAAGTCAATACATGTTACATTCACGCTACGTGGAGAAACATGCCATCCTGTATATATTGATAATTCCTGAATCCGAGGACGCTAAATATCTTGGCATGAACTTAGATCGCCCTCTAACTTCAAAAAAAACATATCTTTAACAAACGAAAACAGCTTGGACTTATTGAATTGAGAAATATGTATTGGATCATTGGACGCAATTTAAAACTATCTTTGGATACCATTTTACTCTACAAGTCCATCCTCAAGCCCATATGGACTTATGAAATTCAGTTATGGGGCAATGCTAGCGTCTTCAATACGAACAATATAAACAAGTGTTTCAACACGACATCTCCCTAGAATCCGTGAAAGAAGCCATACAACGTTTTAGTGTTAAATACTGTAAACGAATGCTAATGCGTTTACTCGACAACTAAATGTGCGGAACGTCTTTGAAGTGCGTAAACCAAAACGGCAATTGCCGTCCGACTTGTACAACTGAACATAATAAGTGTTTTCAAACTAATAAAATTTTAATTTTTAGAATTGTGAAGAGGTTACTTACTGGAGTAACTCTCTACATGTCTGCATTTTTTACAATCATCATCTTCATTATTAGCCGTTTTGAGTCCACTGCTGGACATAGGCCTCCCGTAAATAATTCCAGTGCATTCTATCTTGAGTACCCTTTTTACAATACCAAATGCCTAATGCCTAATGGGCAGATTGTTGTACTCAATGAAGGTAATAAAAAAATATAACATCAATGAACCAATAAAGTGTATTGGATGTATGATGGATAGGCACTCCAACAAGGGAGATAGAGTAAGTACTCTAAAATAAATATACACTAGAACTTAGTTTCCCATATTAAACACGCTCGGTATTTTATTCACTGTACAATAAACATCAGCTTGACAAGAAATTTAAACCGCGTTTCCGGAGATTATAACATCTCGATAAATTTATTTAATAATCGATTTAGCTACGTGTAGATTTCATTATCAGATTGTTTTGGATGTGGAGCACATAAATATTATTTTCGCCATAATCCAGATTAGGACAAACATTTCAGGCTGCAGGATTCGGTTGTTTACAATCGACCAAATTGCATTAGGCAAATTAGTAAATACTAGGATTATATGCAATATATGTTTGAACTCCTTTCTACAACTTTGTTGATTTCAATTTAAAAAAATGCCAAACCAGCGAGTCCATTAAATGTACACTGTGAAATATTTATTTCGTATTAGCTACATCAATTAATTGATCTTTAATTTTTATATAGCTATTTGGTTATTGCAGGGATAATTAAATTTTATTTTTCTTGTTTAAAGAACAATTTAAAATAAACATGGGCGTCCATGCAATATTCTGCAACAAATCAAAGAAAAAATTAAAGAAGCACAATTTATTTCCATTGTTATAAATAAAACTACAGATATTTTCAATTTGAGTAAATTGTCGGTTGTTCTGCCTTACATAATAAACAATGGGGAAATTATTATTATTATTATTATTATACATGGTCAAGGGCGACAAATCCCTATGATGACCAAAAACAAAGAAATTCCATTGGTAACCTACTATTAAATTACAACATGACAAAAAAATAACAAAATTGCAAATTATGGTTTAAATGAAAAACAATATGTTTACTTTAATATAAAACGGTCAAGTCTATTTTTAAACCAGTTGGTAGAGGTAGTAGCGACAATAATATCACTAAGGTTATTCCAGCACTTAAAAACTCTATTTGGTAGAAAGTTGTCTTGATCTTGTAGAAAAGTTTTCTTTTTTTAGTTTAAACTGATGACCTCTGAGGCGTTCATCTTGATTTATGGTAAACATTTGATCGAGGTTTCCAAAATTAAATTTTATTATTTTAAATGTTGTAATTAAGTCTCCGCGTTGTCGGCAAAGTTCTTAATAGTTAGGTTAGCAATACTGTCTTTCTGCATAAGAAGATCTTCTCGGTCCCAAAGGAATTCAAGTGGCTTTTCTTTGAACGTTTTTTAACAAAATCTTGTCTTAAACCAAATCAGGATACCACGTTGGTCCAGCGTATTCAAGTATAGGTATTACATGAAGAGTGTAAAGTTTACAAAATGGTTGCATTGAAACTCTCGAAAAACACCTCCGAATAAGATACAGTATGGAGTTCACATGTTTACAAACAGAAGTTATATGGTTGGACCAAATTAGGCTACTTTACGAGCGTTTACGAGCAGTTTACGAACACCAAGGTCGTTAAATGAGAATACAGAATCTAACAGCTGCCCGTTAACAAAGTACGGCACAAGTGAGTTTTTTTTTAAATTCAAAGCACTACATACTTTTCCGTATTTAAGGTAACACCAAGTTGAAATAGAGTCCAAGTCCATTTGGAGGGTAAACTGGTTTGTGATTGGATTGGCATATTTATATGTGTTATCAGCGTAGAGTAATATTTTATTTGAAGCATAATAAGGAACATGGCTGGTATAAACCGTAAAAAGCAGAGATTTAAGGACAGAACCCTAAGGTACTCAACTTGCCACTAACCTGGCCTCTAAGAAAGATTCGCCCACTCTAATTTTTAAATGTCGATCTGTCAGGAAATCATCTTTCCAATGAAGCAAATACCGCGATCTCCGAAATGTTCTAGCTTATGTAGAAGTCTGTGCTAAGGTACACGGTCAAATACTTTGGAGAAATTTAAATAAACAACGTCGACCGGCTGCAAACTGTTAAGGGATGACGTCAAATCGTTAACACAATGTAGGAAACTGGTTAAAGTAGAGACAAATCCATGTTGTGGTGTTGGAATAACATGTTCCTGGAGATGGAATTTGATCATCTCCTCAGAAATAGTAGTTTCCATGACTTTGCTAACTACTGGCAGCAAGCTAATCGGACGATAATTGTTGGGGTCGAGTTTGTTGCCTTTTTTGAAAATAGGAAAGATGGATCTTAATTCTCAACTCGGGGGTAAGGAGTACTGGATGAAAGCAGTCGGCATAATTAACGTTATGGATATTGCAAGCGTATCTTTTAACAGATTTAATGATAAACCATTTAAACCAGCTGAAGCAGCTGTGCGAAGTTTAATTAAGTGTTGTGTAATATGATCCACTGTAAATTAAACTTGCTGTAAGGATGCGTCGACACAATTACAGTTAATAGCAAGTAGATAGCCATCATTCGATTCTTTAGTAAAAACCTGTGAAAATGCTAGAGTTTCGGAAGATTTTTTGTCAGAGAAACATATAGTCTGGTTGGGTTTTTAAAGTAGAGAAATGGAAACTTTAGACGTCAAGAAGGAACGTATGTATTTATAAACTTTAAATGTTTCCACTTTCAATATTATTTGCTTCAAAATTTAATCTTAAAGTTTTTAGAGATGTTTGTAAGTTATTTTAAAATCTGCGGTTGCTTTGAAAATCACTGAGAAGCCTGGTGTGTTTAAATGTTCACCATATTTGTGATTAATTTGTTTCATTGCAGATCGATTTATCCAGAGTTTAAGGTTGTTTTTTATAAATCTTAGGGAAGGTGGTATTTGTAGAAATTATATTGTGAACGGTATCGAGAAATGCAGTCCACATTAATATAAGGTACCTTAAGTTTGCAAAAAATAAATGCCAGTCGATTTGAGAGAGTTTCAGTATCAACTTCAGAAAAGTGGTAGTAGAATATGCTACTATCTGCTATTATTTTTGCGGGATAGTACTTGATTAATCTGGATGTCAGCCGTTATAACTGCAGGATCTGACTTTCCTATAGGAGAACTGACTACGAGAGATAAAATCAGTTGTTCGTCATTAATAAGCACTAGATCTAGAGTAAATGGTTGGTTATTAATTCTAAATATATTTGGTTTTGTAATGAGTTGTATTAAGTTCGAATTTACTACCAAGCTTTTAAATAAATTATAAGCGTTTTCGACGTCAGCTAATGAAGTTATTGGCGAGGTGATCTCTGGGAAATTAAAATCTCCAATAGTTTTATTTGAAAGATTTGCAATATTTGAAAGCATATTGGATTATAAAGACCGTTGAACCCTCAAATTGTAAATTCTTCAAGAGGCTATTAGCAATTACTTAAACGAGATTTTGATTTTAATTTTTTGCTTTAAGTATTTTATGAAATATTTCCTTATAAAGACATTTTATTTGATGTATTGCAGACTAAATTGAATAATAGTTAACTTTGTTTTTTGAAAAATTAATGAATTAGAATTCCAAATCAACAGATAAAAGGAACTATTTATTATGAACTGAAAAGAACATATGGCCTCAAAGAGATGGAACACAAGCAAAAACGCATTAAAATTGATGATCTAAGTGACACAAAAATATCTTTTCATTAACTTTTTGGTGAAATAATAGATAATATTTTTCAGCAGCTTAAATTAAGATTTAAAAACTTTTGTGGGTTAGGATTTGTGCAGTTACGCAATTTCAATAAATATGCCAACTCTATTTTCCCGGAAGAAGTTTTTAATTGTCTAAAAAAGCATTATACAAACTTTTTTGACAAAACTAGTCTAAATAATGCTACATAAAAACTAAAAAGGGAGATACAAAATATAAAAATTCAACAATTGATTCCTTTTTAAGTAATTTTTAAGTAATCATAACAGCTGATCAGAACAAAGATCATTCGTTATGAAAAGCAACAAAAAAAAAAATAAAAAGATCAATAATTGATTATTCTCCCATCAAATTGGAAAACGGCAACTGGGCTAAACGTAACGAAGAGAAAGCAAAACGATTTGCAGATCATTTAGAAAGCCCGTTTAAACTCAACGACAATGATGGTGAAAAGCTGAGATGGGAAGAATCATTCCAAACCAAAGAGATAATAACGTTGACATTATATAGACAAGTATCAACAGAGATAAAAGAGAATATAAATCCTAAGAAAGCTACAGGATATGATCTCATAACAGGAGAACTATTAAAAAATCTACAAAGAAAAGCCATAGTTAAGCTGACACACCTAATAAATGCTGCTTTTAGATTGAGATATGTTTTCAATCTCTGGAAAGTAGCTGTGTAGTGATTGTGATCCCCAGGTAAAACTAGGTAAAACTTTTAATGAAGTGACATCCTATTACTAATATCACTTTTTCCGGTGTCAAAACTATTTGAACAGCTTATATTGAAAATAATAAAACCAATATTAGAAAGAAAAAAATCCTATACCAAATTATCAATTTGTTTTAGAAATACACAGTCCACTATAGATCAAGTTCACAGAATAACGAATATAGTAGAAAAATATTAGAAGAAAAGAAATTTTGCTCTACAATCTTCTTGGGGTAGCACAGGCGTTTGATAAAGTCTGCTGTAAGGTTTAAACTATAAACTAAGAATGTTCATGCATAAATAGTACTTAAAAATCTTAGAATCATACATTGCGAATAAATATTTCAGAGTAAGACAAGAAGTGTACACCGATTTAAGGGAAATCAAAGCTGGCGTGCCACAAGGGAGTATATTAGGTCTGGTCCTGTACCTATTGAATACTGTGACATTCCATAGCTAGAACAAAACGCTATTGCCACCTTTGTTAATAATACAGCCATACTAGCGATAGGAGATACTAGTGAAGAAGCGACTGATATGTTGCAACTATCAGTAAATACCTGGACCTACATACATGCCTGGACCAGAAAATAGTGCATATAATTAAATGAAATTCCACGAGGAAACTAAGTTCCTGTAGCTGGCTGTATACCATATATCACAAAAAAATTTTGTTTAAAATCCTTTATAAAAGGTATATAAAAAATACCTCAAACGGGCTATCACAAACACATTGCAAAACGTTTTCGGATTAAACAATCCATCATCAGTGCAAACGGTTGTACATGCTAGTAGCCACCAAAATATATGGGTAAAAACCCTTTAAATGTTTTGAATTTAAAGTTGTTTTACATTATTAGTATTTATAATTTGTGATGGTTAAGTTACCGTTGGATAGGTAACATGGCGGCGTATGACTCTACATGAATAAAATGGTCCTGAGACGAAGTGTCTACGAGGACCTGTTGATAGCAACTGATAGTTAGCAACTGATAGTTAACATCAGTTGCTATCTACAGGTCCTCGTAGACACTTCGTCTCAGGACCATTTTATTCATGTAGAGTCATACGCCGCCATGTTACCTATCCAACGGTAACTTAACCATCACAAATTAGAAATACTAATAATGTAAAACAACTTCAAATTCAAAACATTTAAAGGGTTTTTACCCATATACTTTGGTGGCTACTAGCATGTACAACCGTTTGCACTGATGATGGATTGTTTAATCCGAAAACGTTTTGCAATGTGTTTGTGATAGCCCGTTTGAGGCATTTTTATATACCTTTTATAAAGGGTTTTAAACAAATTTTTTTTAAAATTAAATGAGACTAAATCTACACACATTAACCCTTATGCAATACCAGCAATATACTTAGGCATCACACTAGACTCGAGACTGCGCTGGAAAGTCATGTCAAAAAGAAAAGAGTGGAGCTTAATTTTAGATATAAAAAATTGTATTGGCTTATTGAAAAAAAATCAACATAATTTATTCATAATAAATTATCCATTTACAAGCAAGTACTAAGGCCAGTATTAGTAGATGGGTGCCAACTCTGGGGCTGTACCAAAGCTAGTAATCTTTATATTATTCAGAGATTTTAAAACAAAGTACTGAGGAACATTTTTGATGGTCGTTGGTATATCCGTAACAACAACCGCCACCAGGACCTGGGTACGGACACTATGATCAAAGTAATCAAGAGAAGAGCAGCAAGTCACGAGCAGAGGCTGCTTTGTCATGTAAATGTCGAGGCAATCCAGTTTCTTGACAACACTAAACTAAAAAGAAGACTCATAAGGACAAAATTATTTAAGTTAATTTAAATGTGTAACAGTTTAGTGTAAAAAGCAGAGTATTATAGTTCTGTGATGTTATTGCATGTTAGTTGTAGTGCATTAGGTGATAGATAAAATATCAGTAAGCCATTAAAATAACTGATAATTGGTCATTTGTGACCTAATAGCAGTATATAAAATATCGTCCAGGTGTTATACAAAAAAATCTTTCTCTGCATTTCCAACTATGTGTTTTGTATGCCTCTCAACACTCCGTACAATCTAATACCAGTTGTAAAATGCTGACATTTTTAAACAAAAGGTAGACCATCTGGCGTTTGTTGATCTAAAGAAGGCATACGACTCAATACCTAGAGTCAACTTATGGGAAGCAATGAATGATCTCGGAATCCGACAAACACTAATAAAAGCAGTTAAAGCACTGTACAAAGAAAACAAAGTAGCTATTAAATGTGGAAATAAAGCCTACAATCCATTTAAGACGACAAAAGGACTTCTACAAGGCTGTCCTACGTCCCCTACACTGTTTAAAATATTCTTGGAAAAGACACTCAAACCATGGAGGAGAAAGTGCGAAGGAATGGGCATACCAGTAAGAGACGAATACCTATACACCTTACGTTTTGCCGACGATCAAGTAGTCATCGCACAAGATGAAGAATATCTCAGCTTTATGATCAGAAAACTAGAAGAAGAATACAAAAACAACGACATGGAAATAAACTTAAAGAAAACCGAATACCTAACAACAGAAAACAAGGATATGAGAAACCTAGAGATAGACGAGGAAAGACAAGTAAATGGAACAGATAAATTCAAGTATTTAGGAACCATAATATCGAGCCAGGAAACAGCAGAAGAAGATATAAACAACAGACTAAGACAAACAAGAAACTATATAAGACAACTAAATTCGGTGCTGTGGGATAAGAACATTACGATAAAGACAAAAAAGAGAATATATAATACCCTGACAAGAAGTATCCTAACATATGGGTCCGAAAACTGGGCAATAATCAAGAGAAATAGAGGTAGAATAAGAGCAGTTGAAATGGAGTTCCTGAGGAGAAGCTGTAGACTTACAAAAAGAGACAGAATTGAAAACGCAGAGATTAAGCGGAGAATGGGAGTGCAATCAGACATAATCGACTATATAGAGGAGAAGAGACTATCCTGGTACGGCTACGTCAGAAGAGCGGACAGAGGAAGCTGGATAAACAAAATTACAGAATGAAGTCCGATCGGAAGAAGAAAGAGAGGAAGACCCCGAAGGTCATTCAGAGACGAAATCAACGAGGCTATGGAGAAAAGAACCCTGCGAGATCGAGACTGGAATGACAGGGAAAATTAGAAAAAAACGGTTGAGTGAAGGAAGACAGTGAAAACTGTGGAAATCCTTAGTAGTAGTAGTATTTTTAAATAAACTGAACTGAATGAAACATATAGTGAAATTTAAAAATTATGTATCTTGGTGACGACAATACCCGTAGAACAAGGTTTTCTGTACTGAAGCGGATTAAAAACTTTATCAGATATTCAACAAGGAAGAAAAGGCTAGCTAAACCTAAAACAGGCTAGAGATTTCAAATCCGAAAACATTTAGAGATGCATTAACAGATGACAGACAGAACGTTGTAACTTCTCTCGAAGAGCGAAGGAGAATTAAATCTCTCATATATCAAAACGACAGCAACAAAAATGAATTAGAAAGGTTAAGTAGAGAAATTAAAAGAGCATGTAGAAGGGGGTCTTGGTGTCCCTGGTACCTGGGGTCCCTAATAACAAATGACGGTGGGCGTGACAGAGGGCGTTATATTGCTAGAATAGCTATGGTTGAAACTGGTAACAATTTGGAAAAATTCTGGCATAACAATACACACATAACTAAGGCTAGTAGGGCAGTCATTTTTTTCATAGTCACATATGCATTCTTAACGTTGACCTTAAAGAAAGCGGATAAAAATAAACTAGACGTTTTTGAAATGTGGGTATACCGCCGCATTTTAAGAATATCCTGGATTGATCATCGCACTAACGTATCGATATTAGAACAACTTAAAGTAAAGGACAGATTGGTTAAACAAATATAACAGAGATATTTGCAGTATTTTGGACACATTGCTAGAGGAACAGGACGATGGAAAAACTGATAGTCGAGGGTAAAGTTGAAAGAAAGAGACCTAGGGGAAGACCCCAAGCCGTTGGGTAGATCAAAGAAAAATATTGATTAATAAAGGGTTACCTGAAGCCGAACAACTAGCCTAGGACAGAAAAGGATGGAAGGACATCGTGAAAAAACTGTAAAGGCCTGCTGCTGTCACCACATCCCAAAAGGGATTAGGACTGAGCAGGAGTAGCTAACCTAACGATTTTGTCAGTCGAAAAAGAACTAATTAAAGAAATATTTGATCTCAGAAAATCTCAGTATATAATAAAGTTTTTGGACAGAGCACGTGAAAAAACAACGAGGTGCTAAAAAGAATGAGTACAAAGAGAGAACTCCTAAATATTGTAAAAAACAGAAAAACGAAAAAACGAGTTATCTAGGACATATTTTACAGAGGGGAAAAATACAACTACCTGCGACCTATAATGAAAGGGAAAGTGGAAGGAAGAAGAGGTCCAGGAAGAAGGAAATGCTCTTGGTTAAAGAATGTAAGAGACTGGACAGTTATGGACACATATTCGATATTAAGAACAGCTCACGGTAGAGAGCAATTTGCTGTAGTTATAGCCAACCTTCAGTAATGAAAAGACCACCTTAAGAAGAAGATAATTTTATAATTTCATTTAATTTGCATCCCTTTGTTATATTATTACGGCAGGCCACTGCTAAGGAACGTTAAATAAATACAGTATTGATTGACTAATTAGTTAATTACTATTTAACTGGGAATAAGCCACAATTAAAGATAAAAATACGTTTATTGACGTTTCAATTTCCACTTCGGAAATCGTTCTCAAAAATACAAACAGTAAATTAAACAAATTTTGTTTTTTGTTACATAGTGAAAAATTCTTCTAATAATTTAATTTTATTTGACTCATTTATATTGACAATTCAGACATACATTATGCATTTTAAAGTAGACGACTTTAAAATGATATTGCCAATATTGTTGAGTTGTGCTCCTGGGACGACTTTACTTATAAGATAGTTCATTCGATTACATGAAATCAACTTTAACTTGAGCATATCCGTCAGAAAAAAATCATAGCATGTAATTCGTCTTTAAAAAGACAAACACATGACATGATGACAGTAAAATTCTACTGTTAGAGATTCCATAGTAAATTATAAGGGAAAAACCAGGAAAAAACCTCATAATACTATCCCGACATTGTAAGTATTTGTTCGTGAATTTAGTTTACCTTCAACAAACATCAAAATTCTGATTTTATATGTTACGTTATTTAAAAAACATAAATTATGTATCCTCTATATGTTACTGACTCACTAATACTGGTATTTTCTTATTAATAACTTCCTCTTTCAATATTGGTAACCAGATCTTACTACATTCTGCCAAGGAATTTGCGACACAATTGGCCTCATTTAGCATAATTAGAGCCGCTTCTTTGATTTTTCTTTTTTTACCATCCGTTTCTTTTAGGACTACATTTGAATTATTCCATTGAACCCTATGTTAATTATCCTATGCGTGTTTACATATTTGAGATCTATCAAATTCTCTATTTTTAATATAAGATTGATGTTCACTTATTCTAACATTTAATGGCCTTGATGATTCACCTAAATAAAACTTATTGCCTTCACAAGGTATTTTATAAATGTTCTTTCTTGTTCATTGTTAGGTTTAATTTATTTCCTATCCTTTTAAGTTTTTCTGATAGTCCTTTTATGAACGGTATTGTTATTTTCCTCATATTATTCCTTGTGTATGCTGTAGGATCTCGTTCCAAGTTGCTCTGTTCTATTCGATCGATTGTTAATTCGATCGATGGTAAAAAAAATCACAAAAAAATCGCATTCACAAGATATTTTATAAATGCAATTCTTTGTCCTTTCTTGTTCATTGTTAGGTTTGGTTTTGGACAAAATAGATCTCAGCGTGTTTGTTGTTTTGAATGTTGTTGAAATTTTGAATTTATTTCCTATCCTTTTAAGTTTTTCTGATAATCCTTTTATGTACGGTATTGTTATTTTCCTCATATTATTCCTTGTGTATGCTGTAGGATCTCGTTCTAAGTTGATCTGTTCTATTCGATCGATTGTTGAAAATTCCTTATTTATAAACGATAAAGGATAATCATTTTTTAATAAAACAGATGTTAACAAATGTTTCTCCTCCAAGAACGAATTTTCGTTAGAACAAGTAATTTTGGCTCTATCGTATAAGGATTTAATTATTCCCTTTTTTACATTAGTATTGTGATTTGATTTGAAATTTAAATATCTATTGGTGTGTGTTGGTTTTCTATACACCTGAGTCTCATATCTTATACTAAAAACATCAATCTTATATTAAAAATAGAGAATTTGATAGATCTCAAATATGTAAACACGCATTGGATAATGAACATAGGGTTCAATGGAATAATTCAAAAGTAGTCCTAAAAGAAACGGATGGTAAAAAAAGAAAAAACAAAGAAGCGGCTCTAATTATGCTAAATGGGGCCAATTGTGTCGCAAATTCCTCGGCAGAATGTAGTAGATCTGGTTACCAATATTGAAAGAGGAAGTTATTAACAAGAAAATACCAGTATTAGTAAGTCAGTAACATATAGAGGATACATCATTTATGTTTTTTAAATAACGTAACATATAAAATCAGAATTTTGATGTTTATTGAAGGTAAACTAAATTTATGAACAAATACTTACAATGTCGGGATAGTATTATGAGGTTTTTTTCCTGGTTTTTCCCTCATAATTTACTATGGAATCACCAACAGGATAATTTTACTGTCATCATGTCATATGTTTGTCTTTTTAAAGACGAATTACATGCTATGATTTTTTCTGACGGATATTTTCAGGTTAAAGTTGATTTCATGTAATCGAATGAACTATCTTATAAGTAAAGTCGTCCCAGGTGCGAAACTCAACAATATTGGCAATATCATTTTAAAGACGTCTACTTTAAAATGCAGAATGTATGTGATTTAATATAAATGA
This sequence comes from Diabrotica balteata, assembly GCA_918026665.1. Taxonomy (NCBI): domain Eukaryota; kingdom Metazoa; phylum Arthropoda; class Insecta; order Coleoptera; family Chrysomelidae; genus Diabrotica; species Diabrotica balteata. The sequence goes on from OU898284.1 coordinate 41,329,805, forward strand.
GTCAGATAAAATTAAATTATTAGAAGAATTTTTCACTATGTAGCAAAAACAAAATTTGTTTAATTTACTGTTTGTATTTTGAGAACGATTTCCGAAGTGGAAATTGAAACGTCAATAAACGTATTTTTATCTTTAATTGTGGCTTATTCCTAGTTAAATAGTAATTAATTTACACTGCCACAAGAAAATAGCTTCAGAAAAATGACTAATTAATGTTGATTAATTTTTTATGTTTTAAGTAAAATTAAATATGTGAAAATCCATGGGCCCAACTGGATATATATCTCTTGCTACGGACGTGTTTCCATTAATCAAAACGTATATTCAATTTTCTGTACGCTGTAATCGTATCAACGTTATCTGTTAACGGGTAGAATACATCTTCCACTGCAGAAGATAAACCAAGTTATCGTTTTATACACGGATGACCTGTTTCTTACGAAATTAGTTTGGCAACTGGACGAAGTTTGTGGGTTAAGAATACACTCTGCGTTTGATAACGGAAAAGGCCCATACATAGAAACAAGAAATTCTGAGATTCTGCAACGAACATCTTGAACATTTTGAGTTTGATAATTTTCGCCAGATTTACTATATTATAAAAGCATTCAGCTTTTATTTGTTTAATAAAAAGTCTTGCGGCGAGTGTCTTATAGCGATGCAAATATTTTCCTATTAACATGTTGTTTACTAAAGGAAATAGAAGATTTTGACAAAAACAAAAGTTTAGAAATTATAATTTTTGTGAGCAGGCGTAAGAAAAATATATTTTTTTATTTTCTCTAATTTATTAACGATTATTATCTGGTCATAAATGATCAATAAGCAATTTTAATCTATCTTAGATAGTTGCTTGAAATCAACAGTTTACCCTATGGTGTCCTCTTAATCTAAACTGAAAAGTAACGCATTTATGTCAATATGCATTACACGCAAAGCACCAGGCTTTACTTTTTTAATATCACTTAAACTCATTCGAAGGGTTTATCATCTTCAATCTTCTAGTTAGCCCTGCATTGTCAATGAGATGGATTGCTTCAACATTTACATGGCTCTTGAGTCGTTTTTATTGATTTTCAGCCACAATTTTAATAATTGTAGCCATACTTTCCTTACGCAGGTCCTTGTGGTGGTTGCTGTTCCTTACGTACCAAGGAGCATTTACAGTATTTCTCAATACTATATTCTGAAGTTTCTGCAATATTTTTGTATTACATTAATTACACATCCCCAAACTTGGCTACCATAGTCCAAATAAGTTACAGTACTTCTTTATAAAGTAAAACATACTGTATATAGATAAAGAGGACTTTCTGCTAAGCATCAGATACATTTTTTTGTATATTATGGCAAGTTCTTCCCTTTGGTACCTTTAGTATGTCAAAGTTGTCAATATAAATAAGTTAGATAATATCAAATTGTTAAAAGAATTTTTCACCAAGTACCAAAAAACAAAATTTATTTATACCACAAATCCCATAATCATTAACAAATTATATCAAGAACGGATATTAGAATACACTGGCCATAACAAGATTTTTACTGATGCGTCAAGAACTGAAAACGGACACGCAGCGGCCTTTATTCTAGGAAAGTCTGAATATGCAGTTCGCATCCCTCAATTTGCAGCATTTTCACGGGAGAAGCAATCGCTATTTTAAAGGCTTTAGACATGTGTAAGAGTCATGCAAGCTCAGATTTTCTTATCATTACTGACTCTTTATCTGTTCTTCAGAGCTTAAGGCAAATATATCCAGTACATGCTATCCTGCAACAAATACAATTAGCACTTTATCACCTACAAAACAGACACGTGAACGTTA
>OU898284.1:41332127-41339627 GCA_918026665.1 Diabrotica balteata
CATTTAAAAACTAGCAGATGGCTGCGGTATCGTCCATAGTTAATTTAGCGTTGGAAAACACTCACAAAAGAAAACTCTAACTGAAGGCATATAGTCATACAGATAAAGAAATACCCAGGATTATAAGCTAATGTAAGAAAGATGCGATTTATTGTGTGAATTTAAATTTGGTGTTAATGTTAACATCAAATTGTTACAATAAATTATTACTCGGTCATATTCTGTTGTATACACTAACAGCAAAACCAGCAATTTTATAAAAATCCCTAATTCATTTGTTAAAATCATAAAATCCACTTATGAACAAAATGAACAAAATTAAAAATGAAACGAGTAGCTTTAGGCGGTCGTTAGTTTTAATTGTTGGCAATTGCAATTAATTAATTGTTTTAATGAATTGTTAAAATGAAGAGAAAAACAGTTCACACCTGCTCTAAATGGCGATTATTCCAGCTAAATCAATGAATATTAAAAAGGGAATTTAAAAATTGTTCGTTACGGTTATTGTTGATTTTATTAAATATTGTTCGCAAATAATAATAAAATAAAAATAAAAAGTAATGTCGTTTTCACCAATATATAAATATTTTTAATTCTAAACAGTTTTATAACAGGTATCTCTATTTTTTTAATAATGTATTTTATGTAGGACGAAATCACAATTGATTGTTATGAGACTGTAATGACAATGCCGAAATAGTTTTTAAACAAATTTTCCAATAAAAGTTATTTTGGTAAATCAGGGTGATATGATGGACAAAAATTGCTTATTTAAACGAAATAAAAAATATACTGCTTTCACAAAACATATTGGCAACAACTTCGGCTAATGATTGTAAGGATAAAGCGAGATGTTTTGCCAATTTCTGAGTGGGGCAGTTGTATGTACTGACGATGGGCAGAAAAACTTATTCAGAAAGGCCTTATTCAGAAAAACTTACCTCACAATTTTTGCTATTCCGTGTACCGGAAACCCACTCATACAAACCGATATCTTAATGCCCAGTCACAACATCACACCGCCCAACTCAATTCAGTGGTCAACACTTTCATTCCTCGTTCCATAAGACTTAGCAACATCTATCATAGGTCATCCGAAATCAATTCAATAAGGCAAAAACTCTTACAAAACGGCTACCACAAAACCCAAATCAATAAGAGCATTCAAAAACATCTAAACCCCATTCCATCCACAAAAAGAAACCTTGCCGCCGGATCAACCCAAAATCTTTCTACCTTTCATTAAAGGTGTCACGCACAAAATCAGTAGAACTCTTCTTCCTCTAAACATCAAAACCATCTTCACTACTCACTCCAAGTTGTCCAATCTCGTCAGATCCGTAAAAGACCAAATCCCTAATGAAGACCATGGTGTCTACAAGATACCTTGTTCCAGTTGCCCACGTACATACATCGGACAGACAAACCGACGAATCCATAACCGTATTTACGAACATTCTACATCAGTCAAACATTCCGATACTACTTCAGCCCTAGCCCAACTATATATATATATATATATATATATATATATATAATATATATATATATATATATATATATATATATTATTGTGATATTCAAAATCTTAGTGCGCCAAGCAATTAATTAGCTATTTAATTAATTAATTAATTAAAATTATTTAAATGATATGATTACGATTCTATCACACTTTTTAATTCTCTTATCTCAGGGTTATATTCGTGCTTCAATATCTATGCTTTACATGTGAAAGGTAAGGTCCAAAGAATACCGGAATAACAAAAAACATATATTATATAACATTATACATTGAAATAAAAATAATGAAATAAAATTCACACTCAAATGTTTTCAATAAACAATATCTCATATAATGATTCTCAAAATTTTGTTCTACGTACGTGAACCTTCAAAATTAATGGTACAAAGAATATTAGTTAAAATCTCAAAATCCCAATTATTATTCTAAATCTCCTAACCAAAATATTTATATCTTTTCTAAAGTAATTGTAAAATTGTGTTATCAATAAAAGGAAAACTGCAGAAAAACAAAACTATCTCTCTCTGATGATGCGTGCTCCAAATCCTTGTTCCTTGTAGCCTATGCTATCTATTCTTAGCAGCTCCCTAGGTAATAAGCAGTAATAAGTCACCTGACTGTTTAACTTGCCACATGATTAACGTCATTACATTATTATGAGGTTGAATGCAAATCTCCGGTTTGTAAATTTGGGCCGGTTAGTGAGGGGAGTTGTGTGTACACTACCAACTTTTTTCACTGTTGTTGTCCTTTACAACCTGGTAGTCATCCAGACTCAGTTATAAAATAAAAAAATTAAATTAACCGCCCAAAATTCTGGGTTGGTATTTACACCTTGTTGATCTGTCAAAAGTAATTTTGACCTCAAGGTTGGCTGTCTTTTTGCGGTTAGTTCGTTCCTGTTTCATCTAACGCCATTTTCACGGCGACATCCATAAGGCTTTGATCGGTAACTTCATATTCACTATTTTGTAGAATTTTATTAATATTACTTATAATGCTACCTAAAGTTAAAATCAAAGTTTAATATCCATTAAATAGTTGGAGGTTATTTATGATTTTCTTGGTTCTTTCTCACTTATTAACATAAATAACATTGAATTTATTTTGGACCACATGGTCAATTGCTGTGCTAATTTTTGTACAAGTTCATATATGTTGTTAGTTGCTTAACTGTTTATACAAGATCAGCGTACTATGTCCATTTACTTAGTTTCATTCACATATTTGTTAATAACATTGACTGCTACATATCTTTTTAAGGTAACAATTAACATCGTTTCCATGATTGTGTGGTTCTCATATTGTAATAATTTTTTAGATGAACTGATGATGCTTTCAAAACTCGAAAGCGAAACGTCTTCAAAATAGATAAAGTAGCCTATCAACTTTGTCTTTTATTTCTCCACCTAGAGACCGATATAAGAACCCACCACTCGTCTGAGTGATCCTTATATATATATATATATATATATATATATATTATATATATATATATATATATATATATATATATATATTTATATATATATGTATATATATATATATATATATATATATATATATATATATATATATATATATATATATATTGTTATGATATGTAAAATCAAGAAAAATATTGGTTTGCTTAAAATATTTCAAAGTTCTAAAAATTAAAATAATTGAGATAAATCGAATAATAAACTACAAACATTTCGAAATATGAAAGTCTTTTATCTTTGGATTACCTATATTGAACAAAACGTAAGATATGCATAAATTATTTTCTTTGGTAAAATATATATTTGAGTGACGTGAATAAGCTTAAGTGAAATCCTAGACAATGGAAGCGGGTTTTCCAAATAAATTTGTGCAGTAATTAGGACAATAGAATAGATTTTAGAAAGACATGTTTTTGTTAGTTCATAAGAATTGGTAGAAAAAGATTAGTTTGTAAATAATGTTCGGAAATTTTATAATTGTAGGTAAAAATTTGTTTGTTTTATCGAAATGAAGAAATGGGAGATGTATGACGCGTTTTGATTGGATGAGAGTGAAAAAAGGTGGGATGGTTGGTTTGAGAATGAGACTTTAGTTAGTTTTTGAAGAAAAAAATATGGTCAGTTGGTTTTCCAAGTGTGTAAAGAACAGTCATTTGCTCTCTGGTGGTTCCCGAGAGGTAGCAAGCAGTAGTGTTGAATGTTTGTGAGTTTTTTGTGGAGTTAGTGTATCTGACAGAAGCTGATCCAGCAAAATATTGTAAGTCATATTTTTCTACTTATATTCCAGGAGTCACTGTTCAGGCCAACAAGAGATTCAGTTTATCGTAAAGAGAAGATATTCCAAGAGTCATTATTCACTCAGGTCAACGAGAGATTCAGTTTATCGGGAGGAGAAGAGGCTAACATAATTTGAATGATTCGTGCATTTGAATCAGATCATTAAGGACGATAAACTTGCAACAATTTGTTGTAAGATTGCTTATTACCTAGGGAGCTGCTAAGAATAGATAGCATAGGCTACAAGGAACAAGGATTTGGAGCACGCATCATCAGAGAGAGATAGTTTTGTTTTTCTGCAGTTTTCCTTTTATTGATAACACAATTTTACAATTACTTTAGAAAAGATATAAATATTTTGGTTAGGAGATTTAGAATAATAATTGGATTTTGAGATTTTAACTAATATTCTTTGTACCATTAATTTTGAAGGTTCACGTACGTAGAAAAAAATTTTGAGAATCATTATATGAGATATTGTTTATTGAAAACATTTGAGTGTGAATTTTATTTCATTATTTTTATTTCAATATATAATGTTATATAATATATGTTTTTTATTATTCCGGTATTCTTTGGACCTTACCTTTCACATGTAAAGCATAGATATTGAAGCACGAATATAACCCTGAGATAAGAGAATTAAAAAGTGTGATAGAATCGTAATCATATCATTTAAATAATTTTAATTAATTAATTAATTAATTAGCTAATTAATTGCTTGGCGCACTAAGATTTTGAATATCACAATAATATATATATATATATATATATATATATATATACATATATATATATATATATATATATATATATACATCCCACCATCATTTTGAAGTCTTTTCACGTTGCAGTAATTTAGCATCACCAAGAAATACTATCACATTCAAATTATAAGTCATGTATATTCGTTTAGTGTATCTTTTTAGGCTTGACACCGTTGTCAGTGTTTAAATTTTTCGATTTTTTTATATATTTATTTTTTTACACTCAACAGACATTTTAACTCCCTATAGGTCAAATCATTGTGTCTTGCGTCAATACAGTATCACGAGATGTTGCCAAAATATATATATTTATTTGAAACATAGATAGATATATCGATCCGTTTTCGTTCACAGACCGATAGGTCTACAACCTTACCGACCGCCCCGACCGGTTTAGGGTTCTCGGATTTATTATTATGGTTTAGTTGCATATTTAATTTAGCAGGTAATTTTTCCCAGAGAATTGTGAAAAATTATGAATGAACGATCGAAACGAATTTTGCCGCTGGCAGCAACAGATAAGGAATATTTGTATTATTATGGTAAAATTGACAAATACGAGAAAAACGTTCGTCTCCAATAAAATATGTTGATGTACAGACGGTGCCAGTTAGTTTTTTAAAAGTAGTATTAATTTTTGGTTAAATTTTGTTTGTTTATGTTTAATATAATTTTTTTTGTTTTAAATTAAATTTAAAATATATTGTTTATGCTACCAGTGCACTGTTCATGTTTATTTGTTTTCTATTAAAATAATAAATAACTATGTAAATGTATAATTTTTGATTTACTATAATAAAATTTGTGGAAATGTTGCTTTAAAAGTTAAAAATACTTAAAGAAAAATAAAAAAATAATAATAAAAAACTTTTTACATTAGAATGAATAACTGATACTAATTTGCAGCACCTTCTTCTTCTTCTTCTTTTGGCATCATAGCCCTGAATGGGTCTTTGCCTATCTGGCTATGTCCTTCCATTCAGATCTCTTTTGTGCCCTTCTTCTCCATTGTCTCATGTTCATTGTTTTTAGGTCGTCTTCCACGTCATCCAACCATCTCGTCCTGGGCCTTCCTTTTTTCGCCTTCCTATGGGCTTCCATTGTACCATTTTCTTTGTTGTTTTTGCATCGTTTTGTCTCTGCACATATCCCAGCCATGACAGTCTTTGACTTTTCACAAATCTTACAATGTCATAACCTTCATTTAACTCATTAACCTCGACGTTTCTCCTGATTCTCCATGTGCCATCTTCCTCTTGTACCGGGCCATATACTTTCCTCAGTATTTTTCTCTCAAATGTCCTGAGTTGGGCTTCATCTTTTTTCGTCATTACCCAAGTTTCACATCCATAGGTTACTACGGGTCTAATCAGTGTTCTGTAGATAGTCATTTTGGTTATTTTGTCTAATAATTTCAATGTCATCAATCTTTTATTAGCATAGTATGTACGATTCCCGCTGGAAATACGTGCATTAATTTCGCTACTTACGGAGTTCTTCTGATTGATTTCTGTGCCGAGATATGTAAAGGCATCCACTCATTCGATAGTATAGTTGTCTATTGTGATATTATTTTCATTGTCAGTTATTCTTTTGACTGTCATATACTTCGTTTTTGTTTCGTTTATTTGAGACCTCTTTTTCTTGCTTCAGGATCAATTTGTTTGAACACTTCCATTAGTCGTGGCTTATTCCTACTAATGATGGCTACATAGTCTGCATATGCAGTAATTTGTAATGATTTGGTGTTTATATGGCCGGTTATATTGGTCTAGTCAAGTCAACACTATTATAGAAGTTATCAGTGGTCAATCTACGTTTATGTTCACATCTAGCTTTTTTGCATGTCGAAGGCAATATTATTTACATCCATTTTTTTTACAAATATAATACAATTTACAAAAATAATTTTATAACTCACTTTTACAGAGGTAATTAACAATAAAAACATACTAATAGAAAATATTAATTTACGATTTTCAATACTATAAGGGCACTTCAGGAACAATACGTTTTTACGTAATAATAGTTCCTGTATAAGTGAAATTCTATTTTTATGTGCTTTATTGAAGCACACTAGACATATTGCAGTTTTACCATCACATGCTCCACAGTATGTTTTAACCATTTTAACTTTTCTATCGGTCTTTCTACTAGTCATGTTTCTTCTTAAACTTTTGTAATATCTTGTACACTTTCTTCTCTTTTTATTACCTACGTCGCTTTGCCAGAGATGGTATTTTTTGGGTGTAACTGGTCGTAAGCGTTCCAACATTTCTTTATTTGCAAATGTCTTCGCGAACACCAGTCTGAACTCAATGATAGGTTGTCGCTTTTTCGCCTTTTCTATTATTTAACAACTAAGCATTGGCTACTGCGGTATTAAATATTAATTTCACTGCCACTTTCCGGTACCACTTCAGAATTTTGGATATTGGGTTCTGGTAAGAAGCAATTTGATTAATAAAATCAACACTCTTTTTCAGCTTGAAATTAATTTAATTAAAAATTAATTTTTCAGCTTAATCGAGAATAGCTTGTGGTTTTACCACTTTTGTATAATTTTTCTTTTCACCTGAGTAAAATAAGATAAAACTATTATGTTGAAATATTGTTATAATTAAAACTGGTTCTTTGTTGACCCATTTTTTCACTTGTGAAATCAATAATGCAGGGAAATTTCATTATAAGTAACCGGTTGCCACTTTTTTAATCAAGATTTTGGTTTTACATTTTTTGTAGTAGACCATATGCACATAAATTCATTTTTTAAACTATGATTATAATTCATCGACCAATATTCTAGATGTTTTTACGTCGTCCGAAATATTATAAACTGGTTCTCTTTCACAAAGCATACGAAATATGGTTTACATTCTACATTTAGAAAAATCTTTTATAATGCAAGTCTTGTTCGTTTACCTAAACTTAATTAATACACAAAACAAAT
>OU898284.1:41344627-41376230 GCA_918026665.1 Diabrotica balteata
ATAGGTAGTGCAGATATCTACCTGATGCTGTTATTTTTTTATAACAGTCCACTAGGTATTGTTGTTATTAGTTCTAATTAGTTTGGTGTCGAGTAAGGAAACAGATTGTTCATTATCTTCTACTTCTATTGTGAACTGTATATGTGGATCAAAATGTCTTCCACTTGATCTTTTGGAAGTGCCAGAATGATGTCATCAACTTATTTCTTTATAAAGTAAGGTTGTAGGGTGAGACTGGAATGACTGTGTCAAGGATGGTCATCTACTACATATGCAGCTAAGATTGTTGAAACTTTTGCACCCATTGGTGTTCCAAAGGTAGATTTATATATCTTATTATCGAAGGAGAAATAAGTGTTTTCGAACAAAAAGGTTACCAACTCCAAGAAGGTATCTAGGACTTCTTGTTCTTAAAAAAAAAAAATATGACATACTTGCGTGACATCTGGGCAATTAAATTGTCCTTCCAAAATAGCATCCTCCAACAGCAACTGTCATTCATAAAATCAAATTATAGTTTTGTCCAGAAAACTATAACTCAATTAGAATCCTCCAAATTATCATTGTTAGAGAGTACAGTTTTAATAAAAGAATTTAAGTCAATGTGTCAAAATGTTAAAGGTACTATTGGAAAGAAAATTTTTCAAAAATTTAAAGTAAGCATGGAAAAAATAGTGGTTACCAGGTTCTTTCTGAAGTGGTTTCAGCAGTAACTGGGACATTTTCCGAACTACTTAATTTGGAACCATCTCTTATAGTAAATTTGAAAAATGCCGCAGTTACATCAGTTGATGTCGAAAGAAGTTTTTCTATTTACAAATATATGTATTCAGATAGAAGCCATAAGTTTTTATTAGAATATTTTGATAATCATTTAATAATCTATTGTTGCCACAATTCAAAATAATATTTATATATTAAAATAATTGTATATGTTATATATTTATAATATTGTAAGTATTTTTGTAAATAAAAAAATATTGTAAATATTTAATAAAATACTACATATTTAATAATATTAAATATTAATGTATTAAATGCTAATATTTCATACTTTGCTATTTTTATTTTTGCATAAGTCTACAAATATGTAATATATTTTCTAGTTTTAAGAGATCGAATTAAGCGACCTCATATGTCACGTAATTCCTTATTTTACACAAAGTTCAAGTTAGTGTTCCTAATGACCAAGATCTTTCAATCGTATTCCCCGAACATTTTTAACAATTCTCCACTATTTTAAAGTCGTTTAATTCCTTTTTTCAACCGAGCACTTTGAAAGAAACCCAACTTTCATATAGTTCCTTCTAGCGGATTAACCAAACATCTCAATCGGACCTACTTTCCGTAAGATCGGATAAAGCGATCTCCAAGTATCAATTCCGCATCAGAGGAAGCAATTCCATCGCGCTCTAAGACAAACCTGGTCCAACATTCGATGTTTGTTCATTTGGGATCGTTCGTCGTGCACTACGTACTTAGATCTTGGGTAAGTCAACAACTGTATAGTCTGGGTTCATAATTAGTTTTCAGAGATTTTAAATATTTATTAAAGAGGTAAAAAATGGCATAATAAACTAAATATCTCTTGTCTTCTTCTTTGAGTGACTCTCCTATCGGAGATTGGATATCATTATGGCGATTATAATTTTGTTTACTGCTGTTTTGAATAATTCGTTAGAGGTAGAGCCAAACCACTCTCTTAAATTTCTCATCCAGGTTATTCTTCTACGGCCTGGATTTCTGCGTCCTTGGATTTTTCCTAGCCTTATATTTTTTAGGAATGTGTACTTTTGACCTCTCATCAGGTGGCCTAAGTATTCAAGTTTTCTCTTTTTTATGTTCATGATAACTTCTTTTCGGTCTTCCTTGGAGGTCGAACTAAAGATTTATATAAACAAAACGCCAATAATGACTAATCTGGACTAAGTTTTGCTGTTGATGAAAAGGATATTGTGCAGACTACATCGTATAAGTACCTAGGACATAAAATTTCTCAAGAATGGAAATCAAGCATCCTAATATCTCCTCTTTATCTCTATGATAAATGAATTACCGGGTGCGGCATTTATTTTTTCTAAAAATTTTAATATTTTAGGCTTTATAATTGCTTTAGTACTAAACTGAAGCTCATATATAGAGAGTTTAGTTGTTTTTTATCAATGTCACGCATGCATGTCGGAAGCACCTAGGTATAAATTATTTTCCATGTGCTGACTGACACTCATGCGTGTCAACATATTTTTTACTACTTTAAAAGTTTATTGAAGACAATTTTAAGAAAACTAAGTAAAAACAATTAAAAACAAAACAAAAAGTAATAAAAACTTTTTACTGTTTATTAGTTCACCTCCGCTTGTTATTTATCCCAATGTTTAATAGTTTTTCCAAAACTCATTAGAAAATTCTGAAAAGGGCAAACCTATTTTAAATACTTTGTGCCTTAGTAACACGCTAACAAGATGTGAACGATCTGCTGCATACGCTGTATTTAAAATGCTCTGGTTAATTTAACTGGTCAGATGTCACGCAAGTATGTCGTCAGCACCTGGCAAAATAACTTAAAGTCACACATGAGTAATATCAGCAGTGAAAGTATTAAAAAGGAAGAAAATTACAGAGAAATTACGAGCTAAATCATTAGAATAAAACAAACCGGCATATCTATGTTTCGTGGAAATTACAAAGGCATTTGACCGGGTCAAATTAAAAGACGTTATCTACTTACTACATGCAAGAGAGATGCCTCTAGGAATGCACAATAACAGAAAAGATAAATGAGGAACTAACCGACCCTATTGAAGCTATTAATGAAGTAAGACAGGGAGATTCATTGAGTCCTCTATTGTTCAGCCTGATTATGGATGAAATAATAAAAAAAGTAAGAACTAATAGAGGATACCAAATGAGAGAAAAACAACTTAAAATAATCTGCTATACAGACGACACAATACTGCTCTCTCAGAGTAAAGATGATTTACAGCATATGCTGCACCAATTTAATATAACCATCAGAAAATTTAACATAATAATTACCCCAAAAAAGGCAAAATGCATGGTTACAATAGAAAATTTACTAAGATGTAAATTGGAGCTGGAGGGTCAGATAATAGAACAAATGATGGAGTTTAAATATCTAGACATCACATTATCTAGCTACACAAAGCTCGAAACCGAAGTAAAAGATTAAGTAAATAGAGCAAACAGAGCCGCAGATTGCCTTAAAGGTGAAGATTATCAAGAACTGAGTAATGTAAAATAGAAGAGTAGAATAAAACGATCACATAAGCCGAATGACAACAAATAGGGAGTAAACATGGCAAGGGACGGTTCCTCAATAGGAAGACGATCAGTAAAGAAGAACACGAAAATGATGGAACGACAAGTTACTGGAGGCAAATTGAAAAACAGACATAATCATGTCTATATAAAAAGAAAAAGAAGAAGAAGACACAAATTCGGTTGGGCAGAGATAACCAGACGTGTGAACTCTCACGTAACATAGGATTAGCCTGTGCAGCGTTTGGTAAAAGAAACTATGTATTTAAATGTAAATTATGTATTTAAATCGTAATTAATAAATTAAAACATATGCCTTAAAGGGAAAATCTATGACCAATGTATGTTATCTGTACTCACTTATGGAGCAGAAATAATAACACTCACAAAAGAGGTAGTTAATAAGATTCGCATGACTCAGATGCTAGGGCCAAGAGTTAAGGGAGACCTATATCCAGCAATGGACACATACAGGTTGATGATGATGATGATGACTTTACATTGTTTTTAAAGCTATTTTCTTGTGGCATTTTAAATTAATTACTATTTAACTGGCAATAAGCCACAATTAAAGATAAAAATACGTTTATTGACGTTTCAATTGCCACTTCGGAAATCGTTCTCAAAATACAAACAGTAAATTAAACAAATTTTGTTTTTTGTTACATAGTGAAAAATTCTTCTTCTGATTTAATTTTATCTGACTCATTTATATTGACAACTCAGACATAAATTATGCATTTTAAAGTAGACGACTTTAAAATGATATTGCTCATATTGTTGATTTGCGCTCCTGGGACGACTGTACTTTTAAGATAGTTCATTCGATTACATGAAATCAACTTTAACTTGAGAATATCCGTCAGAAAAAAATCATAGCATGTAATTCGTCTTTAAAAAGACAAACACATGACATGATGACAGTAAAATTCTCCTGTTAGTGATTCCATAGTAAATTATGAGGGAAAAACCAGGAAAAAAACCTCATAATACTACTATCCCGACATGGTAAGTATTTGTTCGTGCATTTAGTTTACCTTCAATAAACACCAAAATTCTGATTTTATATGTTGCGATATTTAAAAAATATAAATGATGTATCCTCTATATGTTACTGACTTACTAATACTGGTATTTTTTTAATAATAACTTCCTCTTTCAATATTGGTCCCCAGATCCTACTACATTCTGCCGAGGAATTTGCGACGCAATTGGCCTCATTTAGAATAATTAGAGCCGCTTCTTTGATTTTTCTTTTTTTTACCATCCGTTTTTTTAGGAAATATAACAAATTTGTAGCTTTTAAGAAGACAAATACAATTCATTTTTTTAAATGTTTTTGCGATATAACAGGAACCGAATATCAATGTTCAGCGGTTTTCTTCAAATGCCAAATTAGAAAGATTCAAAGTCATATATCGGGAAATGATGCATTTTTGAAAGGAAACTCACAAAACCTTTTTTTAAAAAGCATAAATAGACCTATCATAAAAAAAAGACTCTAGCTCAAAAATTGAATGAGTTATGATAAAAATGAGGTCAATACCTCATTTTTTTTACGAACAAATCGATAAAAACAACCCCCTAACCACCTCCATAATTAAAATCTATCTTCACCCTTCGACAATTTTCTTTGTACATTTATTGTTAATACGTCCAAGAAGATTAACTCATTTAAAATGCTCAGTTTTAGAAAAAGTACAGCATAAAGCGAGAAACGATTTACAGTTTTATATTTTTTACCCTTCTTTTTTTAAATATCCCCGAAAATACTGAATATACGAAAAAAATAAAAATGTACTAAATTGTAGCTTTTTTAATTACTAAAATTTTCCTTTATTTAGATTTGTTGTGCAATGAATATTTGGCGAGATATAGCCGTTTTAAAGCATGGATTTACGATCAAGCACCATCTTTTTTGAGCCCTTTAAACTCACCCCAGTTAAAAACCAAGGGTTCCAAAAAGATTTAATTCACAGATCCTTGTAGCTGTTAGAATCTTTACAAAACCCTTTTTGAAGAAACACTCTATCGTTAAAAATGAAGGAAATACGTTAAAAAAAGCAATTTATTTTTTTTCCGAAAAATTCCATTAGTATGTACACGGAGCATAACAATCTACAAAACCGGTATATTAGGTAGTGGGGCGTTATACATTCGAAATTTTAAGCGTTCTTATTTTGAAATCCCATACAACAGAATAAAACATCTGCTCATATGTCTTTGGCTTGGCAATGAAAATATCAGAGCAACAGATTGGGGATGGTATTGCAAAGATGGTTTGTTATTTCCCGTACGCATAATCAAACAACCTGCACCCGATAAACTTTTGTTGTTGTTGTTATAAATGTAAATATTTTTAACTATTTATGTAAATGTATAAGAATATATGGTGCCTTTTTATGTTGATAATTTTTTTTGTATTTAATTCTACTTTTTTCAATTTATATCTATTAAATTAGCTTATTAAAACTGCAATGTTATAAAGGGTGATATTCAAACGATGAAAAGTTGCAAAATTTTAGCAAAAAATTGTTTTCACCTATAGCACTTATAACAATTGATTTTTAAGGGTTGAAAATGTATGATCTTGTATTTTAAAGTATAAAAAAATCACTATTTAACTAATCCAAACCAAATTTCACTCATCTTAAGATTTGTAATGTTATTTTATAATTTTTGAAAATTAGGGGTAGTTTTCACCCCCAAGAACAATCAGGGTTCATCGGCATGACATAAACTATAAAGCAGAGGGTGAGTTGAGCTTAATTCCAAATTTTTATCCAAATCGTTCCAAGGCGAAATCATTTTCTTCGCATTACTACTTTTTTTTACATTAATCTCTAACAAAGGTCGCTTTTTAAGGAAACGCTTTTAAAATATGATGAAACTTTATTCAAAAGTATGAAATAATCATTATTTAACTAATTCAAACCAAATCTTACCCATATTCAGGTTTAATATGTTATTTTATAATTTTTGACAATTAGGGGTAGTTTTCATCCCTAAAACCATTTAGCGCACTTCGGTTCGATATATTTTGATCCTTGGGCTATCACCTACCTTCTGTTAAAATTTCAACTTAATCCATGCAGAACGAAAAAATTGCGAAGTTTTAATTTTTTTCGAGCGTCATTTCCTGAACTATTATCGCTTCCTTTACGCAAACAACATTGTTGCGAGACAGATAGTATACAATGTCTATACCCAGGTATGGATTTATTTTTGTTTAAGTTTTATATTGGTTCACTATTTCAAGTGAAGTTCAAACAGACATATATTAAATTGTATGATCCGTTTTAAATTCGTTCAATCTGTATATGAAATATTTCTAAATTCTTTTCCAATTTATTCTTAGCAAGGTTTTCTTTTTTTCTCACTTAACCTGACTTAAGGAGCATAGCCATACAATGTCTAATATTTCTTATACTAGATAAATAAATAAATAATTGCTTAAAAAAAATTTCACTGACATTATTTTATTATTTTCTTACAACTTCTAACTCGTTATATTTCATTTAACTATCAGTAATGATATCAACTTCATTCCTAATAATACTTTTCCCTACCTACCACAATGGTTTTGTTTTAATCTTGCACTGATATATAGCTAAACATAACTTAAACTCCCACACTTGAAAGGAATAATTAAATCATGAATGTGTTGCTTGTGTGAGTCTATTTCGAATAGGTAAAGAAATAATAAATAAGACTTACTCACAATCAATTTAATTTAACTATCAGACGACCGGTTTCGCTTTCTACAATATGTAAAGCATCTTCAGGTCTCGATACAAAGTTAAATAAATGCTGAAATGATAAAAACCCGGATTAGGCTGTTGTCTAATAAAGATAAACAAATTAGATGTTATAAATTACAATAATTATGCCAATATTACATGTCTGTGGTTTTTTTTTTCAAAATGAGTAAAATGAATAAAAAGGTATAAAAAGTTTTAAAAGTTTAAACAGACAGGGTAAGACCCACAAATTGTTATAAAATAGTCCAATACATTGTAATAAATTATTAAATGAGCAAATAAATAAACATTACTTAATTAAATTAAAATCTGGTCCCTATGGATTTAGTTCTTCGTTCACAGAATTTCTTTAACATACTACCAGAAACAATATTTTCCTAAAAACTACATTAAATATCAGTATTGAACTGGTATGGTACCTCAAGTTATTTAACCCACAATTATTATTACATTCCATCTGGTTCCGAAATATACTCATCTTCCAAAATATTTGATTTCAAACTCAACACGTGGTTTGAGGGTTTCCAACATAACATGAAAATCGTTCAGACTAGCTGTATTAATTAAATACATCTTTACTATTCACAATCATACACAAATTTTACATTTTCAAATAGAAATATTAACTTTCATAAACAACTATTATTTAAAATTTTTAAAGTGTTACTTAAAACAATTGTACAAACTCACCATTGTTCATGTCGGTGTGAGGAGTATCTGTTCATATGACACGAAAAATTGAAATAAGAATAATAATAATTTACTTTACACCGGTTTAAATAGAGGATCTTTTTACCTGTTGGTATAACAATTTCCGGTTGCAACTGTCAAACATTAGAACTACCAACTAATTATTGAAGGCTTAATAATTCAGTCAATTTCTTGAATCCATAAATTAATTACTATCAATAATTATCCACTTATTACTTTGGTTACATATTAATATATCAGATATTAATATATTAATATATCAGAACTTGAATTAAATATCTAAAAATATTTATACACACCATGACAGATAACTCACGGCACCAATAATTTCAAATAAAAAAATTTTTGTAAATTTAAAGGCACGTGGTGTTCGTGTGTATTAAGGTATAAAAAAAGCGCTTATTAAAAGCTTAAAATTTTTTATTATAAAGAAGATCTTTTCGGAATTGTATCATTCCATCATCAGTTTAACTGGGGCTAACTGAGATAGCCCTAGACTCCAACACAGATCAGAGGTAATGTAAGTCAATAAAACCTCACCAACTACAGGGGGTCATATAAGATGCCCCCAGTT
Source organism: Diabrotica balteata (assembly GCA_918026665.1). Lineage (NCBI taxonomy): Eukaryota > Metazoa > Arthropoda > Insecta > Coleoptera > Chrysomelidae > Diabrotica > Diabrotica balteata. The sequence continues at coordinate 41,352,953 of OU898284.1, forward strand.
TTATTTTTTAATATTACAAAATTCAAGAGTCTATTGCATTTACCTGAATAAATAACATAAAGATTATTTTTTAAATCCAGATGTCCATCGAATGTTTTTTTATGTGGCCACACAATGTTTTTTTAACAACTTTTTATTAAACTGATGATGGAATGATACAATTCCGAAAAGATCTTCTTTATAATAAAAAATTTTAAGCTTTTAATAAGCGCTTTTTTTTACCTTAATACACACGAACACCACGTGCTTTGTATTCAACAGGTATACTAGCCACTCCTGGATATCTCCACTTCATGGTTTGTTCCAGTTTCACTTTTAAAAATTTTGTAAATTTGTTATACGTTTGATTACAAAATGTACATATTTAGTTGCCAAAGAATCACTTTAATTTGTTCTGTAATTTGGACTAAACTGAGTTAGTTATAATGTGGGATGTATTTTAATTATTCGTATTGTTACATTTAAATTTTATTAATTAAAGATTGTTAAAGTATACCAATATTAAACACATCAATTTACTTTTAATATCTTAATTGAAACAATTTAGAGACATTCATTAATATCAGCATATTTCATAAAACTAGATAACTTAACTTGCAGTATTGAGAAACACAAGAAAACTGTCACAGGCTAACCTACATCTGTCAAATTTACCACTAAAATCTAATAGATAACATAAAAACTCATTGTGCCCAAGACTGAGATGTAGTGCATAAAAGTCCTTCCCCCTTTTAAATTTAATGTTTGTTTCGTCCCTTCTAAGTGTTTTCTGTTTTAGTGTGTTTAAGTTGTCCTTAATTGTTTTAATTTTAATATTTTATTTACTCGACTTTGCAATAATCTACTATTTTGCCAATAGAACTTTATCAAAGAAATTTGATAATTACAAGTTGAAAAATAATTGCACACCCACACAATTTGTACATCTAAACCTATTCATTGTCATAAAACTGTCACCTTCATAAAACAAATACTCAATAAATAACACACATTTCATAAATATATCTCTCGAACAAATATTAATAACTTTTAAATAATACGATGGTATATAACATCACTTTCATTTAACAAACAATCACACACATATCTTTACTTCATTGGACCAAATCTATCTCCTCAAGAACTTCCCGTTTACTGTCAAACAACTACAATAGCAGAATTAAGTTCTCCATTCAACAATACATATTAGTTTCAATCATGTTCTACCATCCATCAATTAATAGAGTACCGGCATGTAAGTAATGTTTATTTATTTTCCCATTTATTAAATTATTACAATCTAATAGACTATTTTATAACAATTTTTGGGCCTTACCTTGTCTGTTTAAACTTTTAAAACTTTTTATACCTTTTTATTCAACTTACTCATTTTAAAAAAAAACTACAGTCATATAATATTGGCATAATTATGTTAATTTATAACATCTAATTTGTTTTTCTTTATTAGACAACAACCTAATATGGGTTTTTATCATCTCAGCATTTATTTAACTTTGTATCGAGACCTGAAGATGCTTTGCATATTGTAGAAAGCGAAACCGGTCGTCTGATAGTTAAATTAAATTGATTGTGAGTAAGTCTTATTTATTATTTCTTTACCTATTTGAATAATTAAATCTTATACATCCCGTATCTTAAAATTGTACATTTACTACCATGAAAAAGCCCAAATCTATCATTTTCTGCAACGAGAATTGTCGTAGCACCCATACGTATGCTCTCCTTAATGTATTCCCAATTCAATAAGAATGGATATTTTGATAAGATCCGGTAAGCAATTGTTCCTCGACTATTTCGTAGAAGGCTTCAACGTACTTAAAAGCTTTACCAAGCAAATACACATACACACCGACCTAGCGACCGTACACGCTCACACACTCACACACACCCACCGTCCCGGCAATCTATTCGGCAAGTTTTCCTACAGAAAAATCTCTCCAACTCCATCCATTGGATTCAGTCCGAATGTGAGGCTTACACTCGACTCTCGGCTAGATAAGAAAAATAAACTCGCATGGTTGGCCATGGATAATGCCCAATGGCAGTAAATGTAGATTAAGGAAATGGGAATGAAGTTTCAGGAGCAATTCGATCACTTTTTACGATGCTACGAGATTTGTTTACACTGAATTACTTTTCAATTAGGGAAAGCAATAAAGATAATGGAAATAAATTTTCGTTTTTAAAGAACTTCCACTAAAACAAGAGAGAAAAATGCGGGATTAAAATAAAGTAGACCGTTGGATTTAAACATATTATGCGTCTCTCGAACTAGTCGAACTAATGGCCAAGTTTTCTGTTTGATTTTAAATCTTTTCGGTGCTTGGAAATTGCTTTTAAGTGATTTAGATGAAGTTTTTTTATTAATGTTCAAAAAATATTTTCATATTTATTAACAGCATGAAAGGAATTTTGTAATCATATTATAAAATCTTTAATAATATAAAGCCTGTGCAACTTTTTTTATTTTAGAAAATTATTTAAATTATAATACAGCTAGTTCCTAAAAAAACTGATACGACTCTTCTGAAGTTGCATCAATTGACTCTGAAGTTGCAAACAGAAAGTCTTCAGGGCTACCATTGTAGGATCTTGAGGGACATCTCTTCAATAATGTGGTCGATCGTTTGGTTTGGTTCTTTCCCACAGTCACATTGAGGAGATAGATTCTTTCCCCATTTATGTAGCATGTATGCACATCTGCCATGTCTGGTTCGGATCCTGTTTAGAGTGGACCATGTTTTACGTGGAAGATCAAAACCTGCTGGCTTGTGAGTAATACAGGGCATGTTATTTTGCCATGCATTCTATTCTTGGGGCCACGAATTTGTGATGTTGAACTCCTCATGTATCATTTTTGCCGTTTTCATTGGTGGTTTTCTAGAAAATTTTCTAAAATTAGATCTATATGAAGACTTGGAAATAGTCAAAGAAAAGCAAAGTAGCCCCAATTGCGTTAATCGCCATGTATCTTTCAACCGTGACTTTCAACCCTTACATCGACAACTTTTTTCATAGTTCACACTTCACAATACTGCCCTACCTTCTCTGCCTTACTTTCCCATACAAGCGTCAACACCTTAATCCTATACAATATTTGTGTTTCTTTAAACACCCATTCTCTACACTATCGCCACACCTTCCTATCACAAATTTTCGACCCTACTGTTAACTTCAGAACCATCCACATCTATCATACCAATATATCACCATCTTATCCACTCTTCACTTCTACATCACATTCCTGTCCATTCTTTTCTCTTTCATTATTTTTTGGTCAATTCATATATCAAACATGTATCCAATAGTTTTAACTTAGTAATCATTCAAACATTATCTAACAATTTATCAAAATTCATAATTTACCCTATTACAAAGAATCCTTATCTACCATTGTCCACCTTCTCTCGGTCAACAACTTAGTAGCACACTTATACATCAAATTTCAGGTTTTTACAAACTAAATTTAATACTACCAAAATAGATTTTGTTCAGGGTGCTAGATACTTTAAGTATGAAGGACCCCTATTATCTCTAGTTGTTGATTAACTCCTTTTCTCCTTTAACCGCCTCCCCTTTTATTCAGTCATTTCCTTTACTTTTATTCTCATTAAGTCTCTGAGGAACCCAGCCTCTTCAATTTTAAATTCAATCACATATGTTATTACTTTAATTTCTTCAGCCTGTAGATTTCCATTTTACTAAACTTATTTTTATTAATTTTTCACCATACGAGCAGTCTTAAATAAAGTCATTTAAATATGAGGTCTGATATTAGCTTCAAATATTTGTTATTTAATTTTTACCTTGTCCTAGATGTGATAAACATAAAAGGATAATTTTCATATATATATAAGCTAATCCAACATAAAATACACTTCCAGACCACATTCCATATGACAAAAAGCAACATAAGTTGCCTAAGACACAGGTCATTCTATTAATCATGACTATAAAACCATCGTTGATTTCACATCTTTTATACCCTAAATTAATAAATAAAAAAGTTTTTTAAATCCCAACACCTAGATTGCTGTTATTATTTTTAAAATCATCAAAAACTTGAATCTTTTGGCTGTAGTAATACTATGTACAACCAATATAGTTTTATGTTGCATTGACATTTTGTTTTCGACACCCTTCATAAGTATCTTGTCAATCAGTTACCAGCTGTTCTCCGTGTGTAGAGGTTCTCTCACCGGCTCTGGAACTCGCTTCAGCCATGTGTTACCTGTAGCCAAATTTAAGTTAATACTGAACATCACAGTTATTTTACAACACGATGTATAATCTTTTATAACTAAATGTAATTTAAAGGGTTTTTACCCTAGTATTTTGGTGGCTCAGGCATTGTGACCTAGTAAGTATAACCATCTTTTGCTTTTCAACCATAGTCAAAATTTCATAATCACGTTTGTTTTAACTAAATGGTTTATACTTATTTTAGGCATTTTTTCGATTTTAAAACCTGATGATGGACTGTGTGGTCCGAAAACGTTTGTTTTATTGATGTAGCCCTTTTAAGGGTTTTTTAAATAAATATACCCATTTACGAAGACTAACCTCTTTTTTTTGTTTTCTAGAATGTAGAACGGGTATTTCGTGCATCGTCATTGAATGGGAGTTGATTTAATTGTACCAGCTATTATCCTCATAGTGCTGTGCAGCTGAGTGTCGACCTTTTTTACGTGTGGACTGTGTAGCCAAACCGGGGCACAATATCCAGCGGTCGAGAAAATAAGCACTAAGGCAGTAGAGCGGAGAGTGAAAGCCGATGCTGCCCTGGTGGTACCGCAGAGCTTCTGTATAATGTTATTTCTTGTACTCAACTTTTGGGCAGTATTTGTTAAATGCTATTTAAATGATAGCGTTCTGTCTAGTGTTACATCTAGGTACTTCGGTGTTTTGTTGTGGAAAAGTGTGGTATTTTCAAACCTTATGTGAGTTCCTTTCAGCAAGTTTATTGTTCAGGTGAAAGCACTAACTTCTGTTTTGGATGCATTTGGTTGAAGCCGCCACTTGCGAAAATATTTGCTCAATATATATATATATATATATATATATATATATATATATATATATATAATATATATATATATTATATATATTGTTATGATGTGTTGTTGTTGTATGAGCAATGAGTAAATTTGAATGATATATGTAAGTATAGGGTTTTTATCGCGGTTCTCAAAGAATTAGTTTGTAAGTAAAATTATCTTTATTATAAATATTATGAAACAAACCTATCTATCTAATATAAGCAATATCAATTTAAAACAATCTATCTAAAATTTGAAATTCTTACAATTATTAAATTATTAACAATATTTGGTACCCTCTTTCACTGAACGCCTAAAGTTTTTCCAAAATTAAAGTTATTATCACCACTCGATATCTTCTTACTAAGCCTTGGTTATCCAACTATTTTAATATGTTTCCTTCTTAATTATCTCCACTCACCATATAAATATATATTTAACTCCTTGTAATTTCCATATACTTAATGTACTTTGAAATATACTGGATCTTGTGGTTGTATTATTGAATGCTTATTTCAATGAATTAACTTTAAAACTGTCACTATATTACTGTAGTAATAATTAATCTCCAACTGTATTTAACTTAATAATTCATTTAACTTAATCAATGCCTTCTTCTAGCATTGAATAATCTCTTCATAACCTCATAAATAACTGACTTAATAATCCTTAAATTGTTATAACTAACTCCTCAATAATAATCTTGTAACTGATTTAATATCTTCTAACTAACTCACTTAACTCAATTAATAATCTTCTTGTAACTAAATTCTTGAATTATAACTTTACTAACTGATAACTGATAACTGAACTGGTAACTGAACTTAACTGAACTGAACTCATAACTGACTGACCTGAACTCTATCGTTCTCTATCTTCGCAGCTTCTGTTCCTTCGTATATGATTTACCTGTCTGTTGTAATTAGGTCGTTCTGTATTTCTCCTATTGTTAAAATCTTGTCTGTTATAATTAGTATTGTTATTAAAATTTTGTCTATTATATATACTATATCTATTATATATATTATATGATTGTCTATATTGTTGATTATTATTCTTATTATATTGAAAATTATTATTGTTTTTTCTATTATTATTATTATTCATCCTAATATCATTGTTATCATTGTTACTTGTCATATTACCTCTTTGTATTCTTTGAATAAAATTGATAAAACTATCTATTGTTTGAATATTTTGTACTGTTACTGTTTGTACAACATCTGTATCAAAATGTCTAGATACATTTAAAACTGTTTCATCTTCTCTAAGTGGTGGTTCTAAATACTTTGCAACTGTTATCAGCTTTAATACATAATCTACCATATTAGATCTTAAATTAGGATTATACTTTCCAAAATAGAGAACTTCCCTAAATCTAGCTTGCTCTAATTCACCCCAATAATAGTTTAAAAATTTATTTTCAAATGTTTGAAAATTCTCCAAATCATTCTCAACACTGGCAAACCAAGTTGCTGCATTATCACTTAATGTCATTCTAATATAATCTTTAATATCATTAATATTATTCACTAATCTTACTTTATGTTTTAAACTATTTATGTAAACTCTAGGATGCAAATTTTTGATATTACCAGAGAACTTAATCCCAGTGTCATTTGTTAAATTTAAGTAAGGTCTCTCTATGTCTCTCATTTGTGCAATATCATCTATTCTTTGTTCCACATTTCTTATTTGATTACTATTTATTTGGATATTTTGTTGCATATCGTCCAATTTTTCTTCTGTGTTTCTCCTGTCTTCGTTCATTTTGACTTCTAAGTTACATTTTTGCAACTCTATTTTCTGTTCTATATCTATCATATTATCTTGAATAATCCTATTTACTTCTGTTCTTTCATTTTCTATCCTTTTCTTATAGTCATGCCTTATATTTTTTATTTCATTTGCTACTTTTTTCTCTGCAGCTTCAAGTTTTTTATCTATTTGTTTTTCTATTTGTTTTATAATTTTATTATTATTATCTTCTATTTTCTTTTCTAATTTTTTATAATTCTCTTCCAATTTTTGTTCCATTTTTTTCATGTTTTCTTTGACTTCTTTTGAATTCTCTTCCATTTTTTTTGAATTCTCTTCCATTTTTTTCGAATTCTCTTCCAATTTCTGTTCCATTTTTTTCATGTCTTCTTTGACTTCTTTTGAATTCTCTTCTAACGTCTTGTTCATCTGCATCATTAATGACATCAAAGCTGCCATATTGACATTTTCTCCTCCTTCTTGATTCATTTCTACTGAATCTTGTGGAACTTCAACTAAACTCTCCTCTTGTACAGCTTGTGTTTCTATTTCCACATTTTCTTTCATTCTTTTTATTTCTTGTACCTTTTTTTCCTTGAGACATATTGAGACTTTACTTGTTCAAATTTAATTAAAAATAAAATCTATAATTGTTTTTTCTTTCAAATAAAATTAATTTAATTATATGAGAGCACTTATCTTTCCAAACTAATTCTTTTAACTAGAGAGAGCCCCCGCGTTGGGCGACAAAATTGTTTTTGACATTTTAATGATTAGGTATTATATCTTCCAAATCAAATAAGGGATAATTAATACAGTAAAGTATACATTTTAAATTACACAAAGAAATTGACCTAGTTAGTGCATTGTTTGATAATTGTTTAAACGTAGAAAAAGCACGTCAAACAGAAACTGTTGTAGTAAAAATAACACCGCTCGTGACCCAAATGAAGCATAGAATTACTTACTCAGCGAAAACGCAACCTTGGTACTACAACCGGTCAATGAGGACACGCGTTGATAAAAACCAAACTAAGGAGGCCAAGCACGGGTAGACGGCGGAAGGGATCAGTAATAGCGGGGCACCGTGACTGGCCGCCCAGGCAGTATTGCCGGCATCGGGTCGGATGCGATAGCGTCGCGTACGCGCAGACAGTCGGTGTCTTCAGGCAGGGTTGTTAATACGAGAGACAGCACCGGTTTTTCGGATTACGCGCGAATGTTATATTTCGACGGGTATAGTACCGCGTAAGTGTCCAGTACCGGAGTTCGAAGTTCGTGACAAAACGAAATATTCTTCTCAACTAAATCCGAATTTCCAGAGGAACTGAAGGGCGTGTCACTAGCTAGAGCCTAACTACACGAAAGGTAACAAATTTCTATATACTAACGTGATTAATTATATAGTACAGATTGTCAGCCCTTTACTTTCTTGCTAAGCTCTCTTCTCGTCTCCCTTCGCGCCGAACGACTTATTATTGATTATATTTGACAGCTTGTTAACTTAATTGTAATCCACATAGTATGTTCAATACATTGTAGACTCTAAGGTTGGTTTTAATGTTCCTTCCGGCCGATTCAGACAGAGACCAGGAGAGTACAAGATTTCTGCTTATGCGTATCTCCGACTAGAAGTCCTTAACCCTTATTCCGAACCCTCCCTACCTTCTCGTAAATTCACGAAGGAGAACTAGTCAGTTCGGACCAGTGGACCAGTAAGACTTGCAGCCGCTCGCAGGGATAGCATCCTTTAAGGTTCATATCGAGTACATCACACATTCAACAAATTCAAGCTGGGTTTTTAAGTATGTACAAAGTAAACGACGATTTTAAATTCTTAGATCCAAGAATTGAATATCTTTTCAAATCGGATCCAGAATTTTTTGCCGAAGCCAGTAAATTAGTTGCTGCGTACCCGTCAGATTTAAGTAATGCGTCTTTGGAGCAACTGCAATTTGTTAGAAAATCAATAAGGACACAGTTGGAATCGGCAAACTCTATGATGCAGCCAAAATTATTCTTATAGATTTTCATTGCACTAGTGCTTGCATACCAGAAGTGTGTCATGCGTACATCTTATTTTTAACTTTACCCGTCACGACCGCTAGTTCAGAGAGATCTTTTTCTAAACTTAAATTAATAAAATCATATCTTCGTAGTGTAATGGCAGAAGCACGGTTATCTTCTCTAGCGCTTATAAGTACCGAAAATAAGGTTGCCCTTCTTCTTCTTCAGCACCTTATCCTGTCCGGATGTTGGCGATCATCAAGGCTATCATGGTTTTGTTGACTGCTCTGCGAAACAGGTCCGCTGAGGTCATACCAAACCATTGTCGGAGAAGGTTGCATATCAGATAGATATTAATAAAATTGTAGATATATTCGCTGATCGTAGTGCACGAAGAAAGTTGTTCATCTCATAGAATAATATTATGTAATAATGTAATCATTTAATAATTTTTGTTCTATTTGATTCTATACCAATAAATATGAAAACTATTAGTGGTTATAAATAGTGCATCCATACTTCTTCTTCTTCTTCCTACTTTATAAATAGGCTTAATGCCTGTTTCACTTCGGTTTTTAACCTCAATTGACGTTGTCTGACCATCTTTTCCTCGGTCGTCCCAATGATCTTCTTCCATTTGGCGATTTGTCTCTTGCTATTTTTACTATTCTATTTTCTGTCATTCTTTCGACGTGTTGATTCCATTTTGCTTCACTTCTCTTTCCACCAATGTTTGTAGCTCATCAAAGAATTCTTCTTTATCGCTGTCAGGTTTGCAGTCTTTTGGTACATATATCCCTATTATGTTAATAATTTTGCTGTTCGCCCTAATTTTTCCTAAAGGTATTACCTGAGATATGTATTGGCACTCTTTAATTTGATCTTTATATTTTGTTTTGATCATTATTGCTACATCTTCCTTTGCTCTTTCTTGTTTCGAAACCCCGCTATATATTAGTAAATATTCTCCAAGCCGCGTCTGTCCTTTACCTTTTCTCTTTGCTTCCTGTAGGGCGCAGATATCTATTTGATATTCTCTCAACTCTTTTTTTATTTCCAAATCTCGGTTATATAGGCTTTTTATGTTTTTTATCGCCACTCTCATTATATTTTTCGTTTTCCAGTTCGTCGTCCTTTTTCTCGCCTTTGTCGTTACCATATTTTTTGTCCAAGTCCAAAGCTAATCACCGGTTCTTTGAGCTTTTTTTATTTTTATATATGACAGGCTGCTAACCTAACCCTACAACCCTCCTCCTTCATCCGGGCTTGGGACCGGCAACATCACCCACCAAGCTACTCGATCCACCTAGTGGGTAATTCAGAGGGAGTTAGTGCATCAATACACTAACACATAATTATAAGTTTTTGTTAGAGAAGTCGCATTTAGTAATTTTTTAAAGGGGGCCCCATTTATAATTTTGCAGGGGGATCCTGACGAAGTTTGTTACGCCACTGAAATACATAATAGAGATGTATTTTATATAACGTCCAAAATCTTTCTCTTTTCTTTTATCATAATATCTAGATCGTCTCTTTACCTTAGCAACTAAAAAGAGTGTAGAGACGAAGAAGATCGGCGAAAAAAATTTTTATAATACGTGCCAGCGAAGATTATTACTTATAAAATATTTGCGGTAAAAATAATTACTTTTAAAATCTTTGTAATCTTCTGTGTTCGAAATTATCCTATTGTTTATTGTAAAATATAGTATAAAAAATTTATTAATTTTAAATTTAAAAAAGTGTTTTACTAAAAATTTACAATTCTTTTTGTCTTTCACAAAATAATGTGAAAAGTTTAAGTACATTTTAAACAGTTTATAAATACATTCTCGTTTCACCACCCTCGCTATTTAAAGTGTAACTCCCACACAGTATATAAGGGAGTAATTGCAACGAGATAAGACATAAATTAAAATTATTTATACATGCACACTCATATTTTTCAAGGATTAACCACCAGCCCGTTCCCAGCGCGTTCCCCACAACACGTAATCTACGTTGGAGTGTTGTCTGGAAACCCTCGACAAAGCAATAGAAATATCGTTGATATAATTGTCTTGAAATGCTCGTTAACTTGCAATTATTGCGGGCATAATCGTCGAAAACCACCCGGGAATTTCCTCGTGAGTACTTCTATGATGTAGTGTCGTGGACAAAAAGTGCGAGGCGGTGTACGGATAATAATTTCAAGTATGCGGTCGCTTTGGAACAAAAGCAGCAATTGCATTTGGAGGTTGCAATGCAAACATTACTAATAACGGTCGTAAATCTGCCAGAGGGCTGACCAGATACCATTTTGTTCTCGCCCGTTATAATGCAGCTCCGACGATATACTATTATAACATGTGACGGCCAAGCCGGTTCAAAGAGATGCTCTCGTGCTGTTGGAATTACACTACACATCACTTGCGGCTTTTAATCTCGTATCGCCGAAATTAATGCGTATTTAACACAAAAATTAATAAGCTGTAGGATTTGTGGAAAAGTCAAGGAAAAAACTGACCCACATTTATACTATTGTTTTCTTCTTAACGCTATAATGACAAGGAGATATATTTGATATTAATCTTAACTTTTGAAATTCGGTATCATTTCCTTTAAAACTTTTTTTAAACAGTTACATCATGTAGATGGTTATAAGCCAACTTAAGCAAATATACATATTCAAACGTAAAGTATATGCGCATTAATATGCACGACTTATGTCGATAACACAGGCTAACAATAAAAAATTACATATATTTACAAAATTACCTCTATATTATGTATTTTAGTTGCTGAGTCCGAAAATGGTAATTAAAATCCTGTATCACTTACCATTCTTTCACAATATGGTATTGCTTTTTCTTTGGCAGAGATCACTTGCTTAAACTCTTCACATTTATAGGAGGTTTTTTAAAAGAGGGTGGTAGGATTTTCTTGTTTAACTTAAAAACTTATACTTTAGTAAGATTTGGTGCCTGCTAAGCCTATATTATCGTCTCATAATTTCCTTATCGAATAAAAATCCAAATAACCGAATTTATTTACATGGTAAAGTTCTTTTTTGTGCATACTGCCTTGGCACAAAGATACGACCACTTTTCTTTGTAGTCTTCTCAATAGTTAAAGAAACAGAATGCCTTCATTCTGGATATGGCCGCTTATAAAATATTTATGATTATTGAACAAATTTTACGATATTGGCTTTTTGTTGGCCACAACAATTATCTGAAAAGAAAACAAAGTCAGACCCAGCTTCATTATAAGAAGATTCGCAGTTTTTTTCTATGAAATTAAGTACACATAAACATATTTCATCGCTTCCCCTATTTCCATGCCCTTTATGACAAAAGAAGGATTTCGTTAAACCAGTTGTCAAATCAGACATCGTGAAGTTGTAGCAATTCAACTTCGATTTATAATAAAACACAGATACAGTTCCTTACGGCGTAGGAATTATTGCTTGCAAGTCATAGACTGATACAATGTAGTTGGAACTAGACTTCGACTTTTGTTGGTCCTTTACTTTTCTCAGTAAATCTTTTTCTTCAAAATGTAATGCACACTTGCATTCTAATATTTTCTTAGTTTCTCCTATGGCATTTTTATACTCATCACTGGACTTCGGCAAATATGCATATTGCATATTTTGCATATTGTGCATATTTTATGCAAATATTTCATATTTTGGCATATTTGTATAAAAATTTGCATAAAGTGCATAAAAGTTCAGATTTTTATACTGTATTTGAAAATTTTTAAACATACCAATTTATTTTAATTCTTGTATAAAATTTGGTAGTCATTTTAATCAAGAAATGATCTAAGTACGTAATCTCTACAGGTACAAAACATTTACAATTTCAAAGAAGATCAATTTAAGTAGCCCTCAACATTCTTAGAGAGTCTCGGTCACTGTGGCATTCAGTTATTGGATAATCGCTAAGGGTTCGCTCATTTGCATTTTATGATCTAATCCCCAAATCTATCTACAATTTATTGTATCTAACAGCAGGTAAACGGCTAATAGTTTTGTTCCTAATTTAAGGATTTTCCAAAATCTCCCAGTTTATTGAATTAGGTACCTAAACATTTCTAATTTGATGCTCAGATTTGTAAATCATTTTTGTTTTGATATTCAAAGCGTAAACACTCGTTGTGCGTAACAAAAAGGAAGATTGTGATTTTATAATGCCTAAACAACCAGTGCTTCAACTTGGATTAAACCTTATAAAGAGCTGTCTATGGATATGGGAAAAACTACTGTTTTGTCTGTGGCAAAATTGTAAGTATCTAATATTTTCTATTAAATATCTAATATTTCATACATACAGGGTGTTTCCAAATGACACTTACAACGTTTGACTGTAGATACTTCTCGAAAAATTGAACAAAACGATATAGTTAATGAGGGGTCAAACTTATTTACTTTTCTAGATACAGGGTGTCAAAATTAAAAAAATTAAATTCTTTTAGTTAATAACAACAATAACTTTAAAACCAATAAACGTATTTACTTGAAATTTAGTACTCGTAGGTTGTTTTTAAATGAAAAATAGCTTCCTTTAGTGAGAAAAAATTGTCCATGGTACAATACAATGGTGTGTATCTAGAAAAATTTTTCACCTTTACTTTTTTTTATGAAGTCAGCTATTCTAAAACTCAATTATTTTTATTGTAATTGAATTAACAAAAAAAAACTTTTGTTGAATTTTAAAATAAGTTATATGATGTCACTAATGGTTAGTAACAAAAACTAATTTGTGGATTAATACTGCATTTAAAACACTTAGCGAGTGTTTTTTTTCCAAACCAGTTATTTGATTAACCAAAAACACCTTGTATATTTTTATATTTTAAAGGTTGGGTTAAAATAAAGGTTTTTATTTTTATTTATAGATAGCATGTGAGAAGAAATTTCAGATAGACCAACCTGTGAGAACTGCTTCACACATTGCAAAAAAAGGAAAAATAGGAGGAAAACATCAAACTTCAATGGCTAAATGTTTCCAATCTACTTCAAAAAAATTAGATGAGCAAGAAACTTTTAATGAAGACTTGTGTCGCGCATTAGTGTCTGCAAACATACCGCTTTCAAAATTAGCAAATGTAAATTTTAGTTCGTTTCTAAAAAAATATTGCAAACTTAATGTTCCAAGTGATCGGTCTCTAAGAAGAAATAATGTGAACGGGCTATACTCGTCGGTGTTAATTAATATTAAGGAAGAAATTGCAGATAATTATTTTTACATATCTGTAGACGAAACCACTGACTTCCTCAGGAAAGTATATTGCTCATTTATTGATTGGTGTTCTTAAAGAAGATACCTTACCGAAATCTCATCTTATTTCATGCCAGCAACTTGAGAAAACAAATGCTTTAACAATTTCGCGTTTTATACAAGAAACATTAGCAACTTTTTTTCTTCCGACAACTATTCCTTCTAATAAATTACTGCTTATTTTATCGGATGCTGCTCCTTATATGGTGAAAGCAGGACAAAATTTAAAAATATTTTTTCCAGATTTAATACATGTTACTTGTGTAGCGCATGGATTAAACAGAGTTGCAGAGGAAATACGAAAAAAGTTTCCTCTTGTAAATACCATGATATCCAGTGTCAAAAAAGTATTTCTTAAATCTCCTATAAGAATTCAACTTTATAAAGAAATGCTACCTAACATTCCTCTTCCACCACAACCTATTTTAACGCGATGGGGAACATGGTTAGAAGCAGCTAATTTTTATGCAGATCATTTTGTTAAAATAAAGAACATAATTGATACGTTAACAGATGAAAGTTCCCAATCTCTTTTGGATTCTAAACAAATTTTTCAGAGTAACTTGCTTCAACAAGAACTTTCATTTATAAAATCAAATTTTAGTTTTGTTCAAAAAACAATTACTCAGTTAGAATCACCAAAACTGTCATTGTTCGAAAGTACAGCATTAATAAAAGAATTTGCGTCATGTTGTCGGAACGTTAGAGGTAATATTGGAAAAGATATTTTAAAAAAATTTGAAGCTACTATGGAAAAAAATAAAGGTTACCATATTCTTTCTGAAGTAGTCAGTGTTCTAGTTGGAAATATTTCGGAAACAATTAATTTAGAACCAAATGTTTTGGTTATTTTGAAAAATGCTCCCGTTACATCAGTTGATGTTGAACGAAGTTTTTCCATATATAAATATATGTACTCAGACAGAAGCCACAAGTTTTTGTTAGAAAATTTTGAACACCACTTGGTCATTTATTGTTACCATAATTCTAAATAAGTTTATTCATACTTAAAAATGATGTAGTTACTTAAAATAAATTTAAATCTTAATGAATAGTAGGAAATATTTAGTTATGTACACTTTTTTTTTTAAATAAAATTGTTACTATTTTACGATTTTTTTATTTATTTGTATGCATATTTTGTAAAATATTTGCATATTTTCGGGTAAACACGTGCATATTTATGCGCATATTTTCTACATTTTTATTTGCATATTTGCCGAAGTCACAAACTTATAGCAATCTTTTCTGGGTACAAAGAAACTAATATTAAACGTATGTTAAATTTAAAAAAAATCACTAAATTTGCGTGCCGTAGATTGTTTTCCTAGCAATTTTGTGTATAGTCATTAAATGTATCATTTAAATTTTTTCCACGTTTGATGTATTCCCTATTTGTATGTGGCAATTTTGTTTATAGTCATTAAATATAGCTAAATTTTTCTACCTTCGATGTATTCCCTATTGGTTTTCTTGCGAAGAAAATGGCCCTTAATACGAGGAATCGATCGAATGTTCTCACGAACTCAACTTCTTCTTTAATCGATGGATCCACTTTTTTATGGTTTTTGTGTTTATCTCTTAAGTCTTCTTCCAGGAACACTTTTTCAGCTTTGCTCATTCAGCTTCACTTTTTCAACAACAGTCATTGTAATTCGATTGTTGATATCTAGCGTAACCATAAAAAGTATTTGTATACGCGAACCTGCTCCTTGTTATTTATATAAAAATAGTATGCGTTATTATGTTGTCTATGCCTCTCTACACTGCTGTACATATACCTGGTTTAACTGATACATTTGTGAATTAAATCTTTCTCTCTATTTATATTTTCCAGTTCTAATACTCCTGGCAACAATAGGTTTAGTGATAATTGTGTTACTTAATCAATTTCTGCCACTTCTATTAGCCATGTCTCCCTTTTTTTAGGGCTGGTAATTTTGGTATCTGTTGGTTGAGGGTTTGCTGGTTAAGTGTCTGCTAGTTGAGTATCTGGTTACTTCAGGTCCTGATGCTTGTAAGTTTGTAAATTTGCTGCTTAGAGTGTCTGCAACTTCAACATCTGGTACTTGAATGCTTGCTGCTAAAGTATTTACTGCTTTAATGTCCACAAGTGTCTGGTACCAGGCTTACATTGTTTGAATTTAATAAGAAACTATTACAACCTGGACTATTTCTACTGCTTGAGCTCTAACTACCACTTGATGTAGAAAATAACTAATAATAAACTTTAAGGTTTTAAACAGAAAAACATTCGAAGTTGTTTTAATTTGGCTGCAAATGGAAGAGTACATCTTGTTTAGAGTCCATGAAAGCTTCTTGTATGACTTAACCCGATTAAGAGCACAGTTAGTATTATCTAGAAGTATACCTTTTAAAATCTTCGACAGCAGATTTAAAGTTCTTCATCTAATAACGATTACTAAAGGCATTATATTGTTATTGTTATAGTGTAAAATACCAAGAAAATTTAACAGCGGTATGTTTTTTAAATTCAAACTACGAAATAATATGTATTTTCTCTCCTGTTATTAAAGGAATTTTAGCTATTGTACAATATCAAGAACATTTTAAATATATTTAATTCAAACAAACGCATTACTTGAAGACCGGCCCTGGCAAGGTATGTTTAAGTTGTACTGATATCGTACTCCTAGTTTTTAATAAAAACAAGTGGTTTTATTAAATAGTTTTTTAAAATTTATTAAGTGTTTATCTACTAGATACTACTACGTAAGTTATCTATACGTAATTATTATTTTATTAGTGTGAAAAGTAAACGTCAGTAATAAACATATACTACCGTACAATCATTTTGTGAGGTTTAGCTGTTATAAGTACTTATAGTAGCATGCGGTTAGTTTTTCACTTACCAGAGTCGGAGTAAGGCCTTCGCCACAATAGCTTAAAATGACTTCACAGAATGTAAACACACCTTCCGATCTAATTCAGTCCAGTAAGTCAACGTTTCGAATATCACAAACAGTTATCAGTTATGCATCAGCCGCTTCACACTCTTTTCGAGTAAGACCCAAGCAAATTGTATTTAGTTACATCGATAATGCTAAACTGCCGGATGTTTCTCATTCCTTTGAGCACAATCATCACACCAAAAAAATAATTATTTTTTCATCTAGATTATCTAATAATAGTATCTGCATGTATTTGGCAAACAAAACCGTAGTAGATAACTTCATGACACAACATGGCTCTATAAAAGTACTCGGCGAAGTTGTAACAGCACGAAGACTTGTCTCTCCAGCAGAAAGACTAGTCTTGTCTGGAGGCTGCCCGTCAATTTCCTCATCAAGTATTAGTTGAAGTATTACAGAATATCGGTTTAAAGCTTATTTCCCCAATATCATTTCTGAAAAATTAGCTCGACTCTCTCCCGAATATAGTCACATATTAAGCTTTCGGAGGCAAGTTTATATAAGCCCTATAACATCAATAATTCTAGATTCTATTCTAATAAATTTCGATCAAACACCTTACCGCATATTTTTGTCACAAGGTACACTTACCTTGCCTTATTTGCAAAAATTCACACATATCCCAATGCAATAACAGTTCAGTATACGGAATCAACTTATATTGAGTCAAACAATGTAGTACCAAATACAGGCTTCAACAAGTATACTACACAAGGTACCAAACACCCAGCAGTCATCAAGTTATCCATTATCAAATCCAAACATATCACCTACACCTACAAAATCTCCATGACAAAGAAATTACTAACGCTTTTGCTCATAACAAACACTTTCAAATCAACCTTCCAGTTACTTCTCAAATGTAAATAAAGCCACAGACATTTAAGTGAAAACCTCTAATAACAATTCCGAAAACAACAAGTTCTTTCATAAAACGCAAGTATTGGTGAGATCGTCACGCCTCCTTCAGACTCAGTAATTTCATCAGAAAATCTGTTTGCAAAACCCAAACCCTCTAAAACCAAAAAAAAAAACAGCGCTCATATAAAGTCCCATACACGGGAAAACTCTTGAAAATTTCATTGATAATCATACCCCACCATTCGGTTTTAAAATTACCACCAATTGTCCTTACTGATTGATAATGTCCAAGGCTCTCCTCCAACACTATTAGCGTCGTCAAAGAATTTAACAACTGATATTGATGGTTTACTCCATCTTTTACAAAGCAGCTATCAATATGCAAATGATAGATCTACAAAAAGCAAGCTTACAAAAACTTCAAAAGAAAACTATACAGCCATTTAGGGAAAGTGATTTCTGACTTAGATAGTGACTCTTCTGTAGACAGATTGTTACAGTATCACCTAACTCTGAATCTGTTAACAACATTCAACTCGATACTTCAATGGAAACATTGATGGATTTTTTCATCGTCTCCCACTTCTTTTATCTAAATTTTCTCCTGATATTATTATTTCTTATGAACATGGAAGAAGTGTCCAATTTTTATGGGTTCCCTCAAACGTCGGAATAACAAGAAATGAAGAAGCTGACAGGACTGCACGAGAGGCAATTTTTAAGTGATTTGTCAAAGCCGATAGACAATGTGTGTTTTAAGTGACTTAGAAGCTTATTTTAAAAATAAAGTGTGGTGTTGGTGGGCAAAATGAGTGGTCTCAAACTAATTCCAATCTAAATAGAACTCAAAAATAATGTGTCTCAGTGGTTTCCATCGTCGCTAAATAGACGAGAACAAAATTGCGGTTGCGCGTTTACCGCCTAGGAACATACCAGATTAACGTACTCCTACCTTTTCACACAGAAAAATCCACCTATATGTGATTAGTGTAACGTCAGATTAACAGTCCAACATTTTTTAACAATTTGTAGTAGTAAATATGCGGAGCCTACAGTGAAAACCCTATACGGCCAAAAACTGCTTCCTGTAACACATTATAGTGAATAATCTTAGATCCATTAAACATTTTGTACAATCTGTAAGTGTTTAAATTTGTTTTTTATATTTTGTTCCGTAGCCTCAATATCCTTTTGGTGGATGCGACATAGACTTCTGTACATATATATCGTCGTAAGTTCATCAAGACATTCTTCATTTGTGGCAATTTTCTAGGTGTCTTTGGTTAGTAGCGGTCGTTTGTTGCTTCCTCTGCAGAGTGCTTTTTTTATGAGGTAGTAAATCCACGTATCCATTTTTATGTGTTTTGGTTCTATTAGTTCCTTTACCTTAGTTTTTTGACCTCTTATGAAACGCCATATTTACTTTTCATCATCTTGATGCTACAGCCCTTAGAGAGCCTCGACCTTTTCAAGCTTTCTACGCTATTCTGTTCTGTCCCTTACTTGCATTTTTCAGTTGCCGACTCCGATCTTCCCCGCATCTTGTGTTACCCCATCCATCCACCTCAGCTTTGGTATATTTCGTCTTCTCATTCCCACAGGTTGCGCTGTTAGAATCTTTTTTATCATGTTTAATTCAGGGGCCTGGGCTACACGTCCTGCGCACTGCACACGGTTTCGCTTAATTAAAGTAGTAATATCTTTTCCACCAAACGTATGCTTGTAGATATTCTGCAGTTTAAAGTTATGTCTACGCCTCCATATTCCGTTATCACAGACCGCTCCGAATATCTTGCGTAGCATCTTTCTTTCAAAAATGGATAGAGCGGATTCATCTGTTTTAGTTAGCGTCCATGCCTCTGATCCATATGTGAGAACGGGGACTATCAGTGTTCTATACAGCCTTATACGAGTTTTTGAGACAGACGTTTGTTAGCTAAGTACTTAACATCTATGATATACTATGATAACACCTGTTTGCAGTTATTATTCGCCTTTTTATTTCCTCAGATGTGTTATTATTGAGGTTAACCGATGTCTCTAGATATATGAACTCTTTGACTGCTTTGGAGTTTTGGTCATTGATGATTTTCTGGATTCTTTTAGGAAAAATATTTCCTTTTGCAGACCGTAAAAAGCATGTTCCATTCCTTTCGAAAAGCGTTCCCAGTGATCATTTTTTATTTTTCTTACATCTGCATGTATTTCGTTTCTAAATGTCTAGTAATTAAGTATGCCCTTTGCGTTTTGACTGACATGTATTTCAGGTAAGTTTTTTCCTTTTTTTTACATTTTTACATTATTTGTTTACAAAACCATGGAGTTCTTCGTCTCGGGAATGATTTATTTTTATTTATATTTTTTTTTTTCACCAAGAACTTACTTAGCGGAGACTAAGATATTAGACTTAAATTTTTGGACCACTTAACTTTTTAATAGATGGAATGAAGATCGCTTCGACCTTAATATTTCTCTCCTTAAGGACAATACCAAAGTTTAAAAGAATGTCTACAGATCATTTCCTTCTCCTCAAGAAAGTTTTTAGTAGGAGAGTAGTAGAGAATTAAATTAGACTCTTTATATCCCTGGTTAATTCGCAGTAAGAGTTCTTGGGCTGAAGACACTTTGTACTTTTGTATAACTAGAGCAAATCGATTGTCCTTTGTAATATTCAGAAATGATGATATTGAGAACTTCACACTTCCTTGACAAGTAGTCGATGATGACGCCGGTAGTCAAGGTGTCAGTAGAATGCTCTTCGGTTTAAAAAAACTCCTCGCATTAATTAATTTGATTTGTTGTAATGTAGTGTTTCTAAGACTATTTATGGATTTATCGTTTGAAGTGGCAGAGTCCATGCTTGTAACGTCTAAGTGACAAGCTGAAAGTTTTAAAAAGGGTTGAAATTTTGGATTTCTGCAGTGCTTATTTAAATAAAGATCAATAGATTTTCTGATCTTTGACTTAATTTTTTGGTCATAGGCTTGGTTGGTTTTTGTTGCGTTAATTTATGTTGATGCTCTCGTTATCGGTGCGTTATCGGTGTCTCTTGAAGCGTTTTAGAATTTCTCTTTT
The DNA here is from genome assembly GCA_918026665.1 of Diabrotica balteata. Lineage (NCBI taxonomy): Eukaryota > Metazoa > Arthropoda > Insecta > Coleoptera > Chrysomelidae > Diabrotica > Diabrotica balteata. The sequence goes on from OU898284.1 coordinate 41,373,893, forward strand.
TGCGTCGGAGTATAGTTTGTTTTTTTGTCAAATTCCCTGTAAACTTTGGCATTGAAGGCTATAATGGTCATTGTTAATTCAATTTTCTTGATTATTAACAATATTTCATTTATTGTAGTAGAAGACTTTTTAATTTTTTGATTTATAACCTTAAATTTTACAAATATGGGAACTACACAAATGACACGCAATCTTATATTGAATTATGAAGCTTTAACATTGTCAATTGCTTCTTGTTATAGCTAAGAAAGAGTAGACGCGCCACTGTTTTATAGATTTGACAATATTTCACTTCTGTAAGCATAAATTACCACAACGCTACCCTGACCACTGGCCCATAAATTTGAAAATCGCTTAATGTGTTTTCAGTTTTGTTAAATGGGCTTTCCAACTCTATGTATGTGTCCGTAGTTGTACCATAAAGATGGAAACGGACTTTTTTCGGATAAGTTACTGTTATATGCGGTGGACATTGTGGTTGAATTTTAAGAGGATTTTCGTTTAGCATATATCTTCCCCAGTTACGGGAAATGTTTTAGTATTTTAAGGATAAACTTATGCAAGAAAAAGGATAACATAGAAACAGAGGTCATTGGTGCATTGAACCGAGAGAGAAATAAAAAGGATCGGTAGTTCTTGTAGAAATGCGCTCACGTAAAAGTGTAAAAAGTAAAAAATTCTGAGCAAAATGTTATTGGAAGATGAATCTTGTTAAAAATCCACTAGGAAACTAAGTTCCTGTAGCTGGCTGTATACCATATATCACAAAAAATTTATTTTAAATCCTCTATAAAAGGTATATAATAAAATGCCCAGACGGGCTATTCACAAAAATATTGCAAAACGTTTTTGGATTGTTAAATCCATCATTAGTGCAAACGGATATACATGCTATGAGCCACCAAAATATATGGGTCAAAACCATTTTAAATGATATAAATTTACAGTTGCTTTTACATTATATGTGGTTACAAATTATGATGTTTAAGTTACCGTTGGAATTGGTAACATGGCGACGTATGACCCTACATAGGTAAAATGTTTCTGAGACGAAGTGTCTTCGAGGACCTGTTGATAACATCTAAGTTAACTAACAATTGTTATCAACAAGTATTCACCATCTCTGAAACAAAGTTCGCTGAAGCGCTCTCTAGCGATATTTTGATCGAGGGTGAACGGTTGGCCTGTAAAATTCCAGGATCAAGCAACTCCGTGCCTATCGTCAAAGTATTGCTCAAATGCTGCAAAAGCGGACACTTCAACACGGAATGCCCCGAAAAATCAATAATTTCCCCGTTCTGCAGGCTCAGCCATCGGTCCTCTGCCTGCCCACGATTATCAGCTCCCAATGTCCTAACTGTAGCGGTCCTCACTCTGCTTTCTCACCACGATGTCCTCACCGAAGCGCTCATTTCGCTAAAATTAACCAAACTCAACCAGTATACACAGACCTATCCTCCGATATGAAATCCCTAATACATTTTACATCCATGCTCCTATTCAACGTATTCCCTAAAAAGAGAAGCGCAATAACCTTATTCCTCAACCAAATCTCAAATGCAATGTATGGATGTGCTATAGCCACTTCATGCACAAACAACCTCAGCAATCAAATCTTCACCCACCTACACATCTAAAAAACACACCACACACATCATTACACATTTACACACACTCAAGCTACATCCATATACATCACTTTACCTCCACTTCGCTCACAATCCTAATTAATAAACACCTAATCCTATACCACAATTAATAAACACATAATCCTAATCAGTAAACACACAAAAACACCACAAACATTCAACACATCACCTACACTGTGAGCACCGATCTACACTCCTGAAGAGTCGCTTAAATAATCACAAGGAGAGGGGGAGATTGGTTTTCTGTGGTTTCCCAATCTCATTGCACAATGATACCTGATCCTAGGTGAGGATATAGCCACAACTATCCTCCACGCGTTTTTCCAAACAAACAAAAAATGGCCAACAATCTAAAAAGAATCGTTTTTCCACGGACTTGTACTTCGTGACAGGCTTGGTAAACTTGGCTAACTCTTCCGGAAGGTACGATTTCCGCCTCTTGCCTTTTATTCTTGTTTCTCTCTAGTCTTTGGCGCTAGTCCATACTGAAGTCATACGGACGAAAACTGGCACTAGCATTTCAAACCAAACAAGCATTAGCATCCAAATAATCATACCCACCCTTGAAGAAGCATAGAGCTTAAAACAAGGTAAAACGCAATTGATTGATACAACAAAGTACACAAAGAATGAGAAATAAGCATTACTAATCCACTTATAGGAAAAGTTTAAAGGAATCAACCTCATTC